>BSBK01001958.1:2632500-3100000 GCA_027943335.1 Chamaecyparis obtusa
AACTTTATTCAGTTCATACTTTACCTGCTGATAACGTTCAGGCATGACTATGAAGTAGAATTGGAGAATTGAATGTGATACTTCTAAGCTTTGTGCATATTGTAATTTTTAAATAGTTGAAGCTTGTGTTTCAAAATAGCGGTTGTTGGGTGATGGGCACTGTGAGATGTCCTCATTTGTGGAAAGGACAGTCACAAATGAGGACAGTCATTGTAAAGACAACATGATATTGTACAGTCACTGTAAGGATAGTCACAAATAAGGACATCTCTCTATTGCACTAAATGAGGACATCTCACAGTGACTGTCCCTTATGTAATTGCCACTTGAATGTATTGGTATTGAACCATGCAAATGGTTTTCTTCTTGATAATGTCCTCATTTGTTCAAGAATAAAATCATTTGCATGGTTCAATACCAATACATTCAAGTGGAAATTACAAAAGGGACATTCACTGTGAGATGTCCTCATTTGTGACAAGGACAGTCACAAATGAGGACAATCACTGTAAAGACAACATGATAATGTATAGTCACTATAAGGACAGTCACAAATGAGGACATCTCTCTATTGCACTAAATGAGGACATCTCATAGTGACTGTCCATTGTGTAATGGCCACTTGAATGTATTGGTATTGAACCATGCAAATGCTTTTCTTATTGAACAAATGAGGACATCTCTTCATTCAGAAATGATGGGCACTGTCCTTGTCACAAATGAGGACATCTCACAGTGACTGTCCCTTGTGTAATTGCCACTTGAATGTCCTTGTCACAAATGAGGACATCTCACAGTACAACCCATACAAGTCTTATTCCTTCATGAACTGAATTGGCAGAGGTTATACAGTGAATCTACTTTCTTAAGTATTGGTTTTGTTTGGTGACTTTTAGATGTAATTATTTTGCCGATTTGGGTTGTGATCCAATACCATCCTTGGAAGGGCATATAATGTGGCATCATATCTCAGGTCCTAATGAAATGAAACCAAAAACCTGTCTGGACTAACCTGAATTAGGTTATTTCCTTTCCTAATGTTGGACCAGGTGATTTTTTGTCCAAACAATTCAATATCAAGCAACCCAGCCAAGTTGATAAATTCAGCTAGATCATCCGTGTTGTTGGAGTGATCCACCAGTCCCCTCAAATTCTATGAAGGGAATAATGAAATTGTTGAAGAATGTATTCAAGATCCACAGAACATGAGTTTCATGTCAGAAGGCAGGAATAAGAAATCAAACAGAGAGGAATTGGTTGTTGGTTGCAGTTTAAATGGGAGCAAAGTCCTAAGATGTATCTTGTCATGGAAATGGTTATACAGAGATTGTAAAGCATCTTGAATGGAAATCCAAGAAACTACAACTCATGCAGGAAGTTAACAAATCCTGTTTCGTTGGTTTAGTTTGTTGTTGTGCTTTATGTAGAAATTTTCCATAATTTCTTAAAGTTGCAAGAAACTCTAGAATAAGTAGCATTTTATCACCATATTCCTATAAGAATGAATTCTTATTAGTTGTTATATGCCATGTCTTGGGGATAAATGATACATGCATTATCTAATTATCTTGGTTTGAGCCATTTTAAGGTATAAGCTATTTAAGGAGTAGTAACAAACTGTGTGTGTTATCCATGATTTTCAAAATAACATTTGTAACATAAGAAAAAAATTGAGAACTATATAATGGATTTCATACCCGAGTTAATATCTCTAATGCTGGAATTAGTATTAAATAGAAGATCAAGCCTTTTGATGAGCAAATCTTCCTAGTAAAAAGTATTTCAGATCAATTTTGATGGAGGTAGAGAAATCCAGGAGTTAGGGAAGTGGAAGGGTACTATCAACAATGTGATTACGTGGGAAGGGCAATGTTAATTTACTCCATAGCCTTGACCACAATATAAACAACTTGGCGGAATCAAAAGGTTTATTCTGAGGATTCCAATTGGTGATCTAAAGAAAGTGGCTGAATCTAAATTTGAAGGGGGTTCAATGTTGAGCAACCAATGCAATGAAGAAGAAATCATTAGAATTGGAAATTGAATCAAATCACTTCCACCAAGATGTTGATAGATAGAAGTAGAATTCATGAAGTGTATCTCTAATCTTTTTCATACTTATCTGTCAAGGAGGGTCTTAAAATCTTTGTGGGTAAATGTATCTGGCAAAGAACTACCCTATTGATCTACCAAACCACACTCTCTTCAGAGTAGAAAGAAGACAAGAAATATGAAATAAACATTGTTATTTCTAATGTTATCAGGAAATACGAAACAAACATTGCTATTTCAAATGTTACACAATGCCCATCATTTCAAAATGCAGAAACCCTACACTATGCAAAGAAATACCCTACTGATAAGAAGTGCCCGCACAAAGAGGGTACAAGCACTCTACACCTCTCCACAAGAAAAACCACTACAACCACACATGAATTAGAAACGGGCCAACGTCACAGCTTCCCAACCAAACCACACTCTCTTCAGAGTAGAAAGAAGACAGGAAATACAAAATAAACATTGCTATTTCTAATGTTATCAGGAAATACGAAACACACATTGCTATTTCAAATGTTACATAGTGCCCATCATTTCAAAATGCAGAAACCCTACACTATGCAAAGAACTACCTCCTTGTCTGAGAGAAGGATTTTCTGCAGAGAACGGGCACAAGGAAGATGACGACGAATGATGATGATTTTGTGCCTAATGCGACATTTTCGGTGGATATAAATCACTCAAGCGGACCCAATGGCTTCCCAAAATGGGGATTTGAAAAGTGGAATTAGAATGGGAATTTCTAATTCCACCTTTTCAAATGGAAGATGGAATGCTCATTTTTTGGGCAAAATTGGAATTTTGAAATTCCAATTCCTCTTTGTTAATATGGACACAAACATGGAATATAAAAATCCAAAAATGGTATTCCAAAATATGGGCTCATATTCCATGTACCAAACGGGCCCTTAATGACATCCTGAAGACTAGAGGTCTGGGACGAATCTATTGAACTCTTCCAATGGTAAATTATGAAGTATTTAGAATTTTAAATAATATTTTTTTACTATGTCAAGATGTATTGTATAGTAGGAGTTGATATCTTCTGATATTATTTTTTCATTATTGATATGTATTTTTATTAATATTTCAAAAAATTTATATAGTTTTTTATTTTCCTATCTTCAACCTCTCATTCAACAAAGTTGGGCCAACCTTTTAAATTTTTGTACTAGTAGACTTATGTATCTAGACTAGTTATTAACAACTATTATAGTAATTACAAAATGGTCCATACACTGGACGACCAACAAAATGCTTGAAATATAGACCTTCATGTCCCCTGTATGTAGACGAGCTATTAACAGTAATTAGAGTAATTACAAAATGGTCCATTCACTAGACAACTGACAAGATGCCTAATATAAAAACCTTCAAACAAGTACACCTTCCTTATTATAGCTCAAACAAGAACTCCTAGACTTAAACCATATATGAAATAAGGAACCAACACCACCTAAAGAACTTACACAAACCATGCCTCCTACTCAACCCGAGGCTTTTTCTTTCGTTGCTTTCGAATTGCAGAAGTAGTCATCATCCCATTTGGCACAAAAATCCCATCAGCTTTGCGCTTGAGATTTATGAGAGGAGAGGAGTAACCACCATTACTCTTCATTGGTGTCTTCTTTCCAATGGCTCTGCCACTAAACCTAGCTTGATCCTCAAGCTCCTTTTCTTGCATAAAATCTTTCAATTTCTCCCAGCCACCTCTGGCTTCATTAATTTTGACCTCCTTCTGCACTATAGTACTCCAGACAAGGAACGACTGAAATTTTCCCCATGCTCCATCCACCAACCTCCAACCTTCCCGCATCACACAAAATCCATAACCCAGTTTTGCATAGGCCAACATCTGCAGTAATTGTCCCATCCACTGAGGCTTCACTATCACCCTCGTAATCCATAAAGCCTCCTCACGAGTACCCAATTGTAGCATCCATGCAAACATAGCAGAGGAAATATCAACATTCACCTAGTACCTAAAATCAGTTTCCATGAACTCATCTAACAAACCATCCAATATCCTCATAAAGTTTGGATCCACGTACTTGAACATCCCCTTAAGCCTCCTTCGAGCAACACCTTCCCACAAAAGGGTCTCTATTGATGGAGGGTTTCCAGAGTGAAATTCGCCTCCATCATAGCACCAAACTACCACCGCACCCCTATGATCTCTGTTTGCAATTACGACACTTACCAACTGAGATAGATTAGGGTCTTAAAATTCTCCTTGTTTCTAGATTCTTTCTACCTTAATCATGCCCCAATCCTCATCAAACCACGCCTTGGACTTCTTGCATGTGTGACATTTAATGACATCCACTTGCCATCTTGGTACTCTTTCCATCATTTATGAGAATGGTGTTAATCGCCATGTGTGGAAAGGTCACCCACACCATCAACAATCTATGTGGCCCTTTATAAAGTCTTTAAATTTAAATTTCCAATTCCCCCTAGTCGTTACCTAAGCTAAAATCTCAACTAAGGCCTATATCTCTACACCTTTATTTGCTTCTTATACATCCCAATCAAACCAATCTCCATTGATGTCCCTTAAGTCATCCAAAAAATTGATGTATCCTTTCTCTATTAATCTAACTCCCATCTTTGACAGCACATTCGCTCTCAAGTTACCTTGTCTTCTAACATGGGTAATTCTAAAATCCTCAAATTGAGCCAACTTTGTTCTAACTAATTTGATGTATTTCCTCAAGTGTCATGAGTGAGAATCACCATTTGTAATAGCCATTACTACAACCATGGAATCTCCCTCCAAGTGAATCTTCCTAATACCAAATGAGAATTCTTGTTGTACTACTAGATAGGTCGCTTGAAATTTTGTTTCATTAGTGGTTCCTTCTCTCAATTCTTTAGCCCCTAAGATCAAGTCATTTCCTTTCCAGTCCCTAATTATGTAGCTAGCCCCACTCAAGCTTGGATTACCCTTCAAAGCGTCATCAAAATTTACTTTGAACCATCCATTATCCAACAACTCCACTCTTTTGTTAATTCCATACCCACTGAGAGATCATTCTCTCTGTGCCCTTGAAGAGGACGATATATTATGATATTGTTATTATAATTCAATCGTGTAATTTTAATATATCTTAAATCTTCGTAGCAATATTCATGTTCAAATGAAATTGGGATGGGCAGGGCCGAGGGATAACACTATAAAGAATTTTTTTGAGAAATGGCCGAGAATTGGGGGTAAAATAACACTTTCGAGTATTTGGAAGGTGTGTCCATCCCTAGTGATTTGGGAGATTTGGAAGGAACCTAACAAGAGATTATTTCAAGAGTTAAAGGAATCGGTGTAAAGGCTTTTGGGAAGGATTGATCAGGGTATTGAGTAGTTAATGGGAGTGGCGGCTTCATGGAAACAAAATCTCCAAATACCTTATACTAATAAGGATAGACTCATTCAAAGGAGTTGGCCAAGGATTAAAATTAGATCATGAATTGGAGAGTTGGTGGTGTGGAGGAAGAAGAGGGTAGTGGAAAAGGTGGAATGGAAATGCCCAGAGAAAGGATGGTTTTAAGCAAATTTTGATGGGGCAGCAAAAATGAATCCAGGTCCTTCTAGAGCAGGAGAAATCATTAGGGATTACAATGGAAATGTGATGGCATGTGCAACTTTAAGGTTAAAGGAGGGAACTAATAATGTGGTTGAGGCTCCGGTAGCATTATTAGCAATAGGCTTCGAAAAATAACTTGATATAAGAAATCTACATTTGGAGGGAGATTCGTTGATAATTGTGCAAGAAAATTCACAATTCTTGATTAATGCATGGCATTTACAAAACTATATTTGGTGAATAAGGAAAGATTTGGAGGGGTTTGAGAATTTTAAAATAACACATATAAGACGACAAGGTAATATGGAGGTTGAAAGACTTTCAAAATGGGCACTTGATTTTGCAAATATTGGTGATTATTAGGTGTAGAGATTTTAGGGTAACGACTATGAAAGATATTTGGAGGAGAATCAAGTTTAAATGCAAAGGTTTTTCAAATTAATATGTGGTTTCAATAATGATGAAGAATTTAAAGATGTTTCTTTTTGCAAGTTTTTTTTTTGCGGAGGCTAATGGATCTTGACAGAGATTTGATGATGTTAGAGGAGGTCCTAGTGCACGAATAGAATGATGCAAGGAAGGTAGGGTTATTTTTTAATATTTATTTATTTGGAATGCATTTATGGATGGGCATGTAACACATTTTTTTAGATGTCGCATGAGCTTGCGGCCTTTTAATTATCGTGTAAACTGTTTTATAATTTCACAAAAGCAAAAGGTGTGATAAAGAGTGAGGGTGGGCTTTCTTTAATACTAGTTTTGGTTCGACTTTGGTTTTGAAATGGAGGCTACTTTCACTTTCAGAACAAAGATTCAACAAAAAGATTTGTTTGGCCCAGTCAAAGATCATAGGTTAAAATTGTTGTTAAAATGCCCAATAGAGGTCGTGGTCGAGGCTATGCAAAAAATACTAGGTGATCTTTTTCAGAATGCTACTCATAGATGGAAAATAAATGTGGATATTGCTACAATGTTGATGGCATGGGGTTTGGAATTGGGTGAACCAGTGGATGAAGTGAAGTGGGTGATGGATTTGTTGTTAAGGAAGGAGTTGATTGTGGGCCTGGAATCCTTACTGGAATTGGCATGGTCTAGATTTGCATTCAATTACATTGAATGCTATAACAAACCAAAGGAGGCCAAAGATTTGGGACTTATCCCATTTATGAGGTGGCAGAATAGAATTAATAAAAAATATCTACACAAAAGGGATTAGGGAAGAGTGGATGAAGCTAAAAAATAGCATAAAAGAAGCACAAAATTGGAGAGAGAGAGAGAGAGAGAGAGAGAACTCACAGGTACCTGTTGTGGTGCCCAAGAGGAGATGCTTTGTGAGGAGAAGGATGGTGTGGCTTAGACTATTTTGATGGGCTTAAGTGTGAAGACATTTGAATTTTTTTTGGAGGTGATAAATATAATTTTGTTCTCCTCTGTGTGGATTAAGGTGAAGTGTGAAGGTAAGAGGTTCTGGCGATTTTGTGGCAAGCTACAGAGTGGTTTTGAGTAATCCTTAAGGGTGGCCATCAGGGTTATTTTTGTTTGAAGTGTTGAAACCTAAGGGATGTTTTTGATAACATTTTGTGAAGAAGAAGGTGGTCATGATGGAAGCACGGATGAGGCTAGGAGAAAAAATGTAAAAAAAATGCTATGTTTTTTTAGGTTGCGTGCAATGACAAATCATGGTGAACCGAAGGAATTTGAGACAGAGAATGGATAGGAAAATTTCCATTGTAATACTCTTTTAAATAGTCAAATATGTAAGGAGGTAATAGTATGGATAGGTTAAAGGTGATGTAGGGGGTAGAAGCAGTTTGATGTTTAAGGATGTATGCAAAATATATATGATGTAATGTTTTTTAAATATATTAATAAAATATAATCTTACCGAGCGAAAAAATAAATTCATAGCAATATTAAAATTTGATTTTCTATGGAAAATATTTTCTTGATTATCAAATTAATTTATTAAATAAATGTTTGTTGTGAGAGATCATTTGCATTATATTATAAAATATAAATTAAAATGCACTAATGAGAAGATTGATAGTTTGTTGTTTATGTGGTTTTGTATAAGAAGTACTATAGAAGACTTAAATCATAGTAGTTCTTAAGAATTTTTATTTAAAAATAAATAAATAAATTGTTTAATGCAGATTTGAACTCAAGACCTCTCAGATGGGAAGCTTCACAACTTACTCTTGCATTGCGGGGTCATCCCCAATTTTTAATAACTTTACTAGGTTATGAAGCTTGCATTCTCCTTAAAAAATTGACATTGTGAAGGTTCTTACTATTACAAATGACTATATTGCTTTCAAAATGAGAGGGGTCATGGCTCTAGCCAATTTTTTCATCAATGTCATTTCTATTACACTCCATTTTTGGAACAAATATTTTAAATATTTAAATTATGGCTAAAATGTGATGGTTGTTCTTTCATGCACTCATGTGAACATAAATTCAATACCAACTATGAATGTCAAAATGATTTGTACAATGTAAACATGATTGTTATCATTATTATTAAAAAAAGTGAATAGAAAAGAATGATATGCAAGAATAAATTTAAATGATTATTCACATTTCAAGTTTCATGATATTACATTAATACATATATGAAATGGTTATTGATTTGATATATAAATGTGTGTTTAATCTCACTAAACTAGCTACCTTGATATTGTAATAAGGTGAATATGGGATAAATTTCAATTTCCCTCCCATTTGAGAAGGTAGAGTATCATCAAGGAGAAAATAACAAAATGAGAAAAGTCAATGATTCATACCATGTATTGAGAACTTGTCACACACACACAAACACCATGGTCTATGTGTTACATCTATAGTTGGTTGTCATGAATATCATTTTTTTTATCGTGGCTTAACTTAGCTGAATGACATATCTATTCATCTTGAGTTGTGTAAATGTCAAAGTTGTTATGGTTGTCAACCAATTTGCAAATAGATTTGATATATTTTTAAACTTCCTTTCATACATTAGCATTGTGTAGAGACTAGAATAAGCATTGATAGGTCTTTATTTTCCATGTGTCATTGAGCATGTTTTACATTGAAAGGTTAAAAATTATTCAAGTCAATAGACTCTTTGATTACTAAGAAAGTATTTTCTTTTTAAAAAATGATTAAAGTTATATTATTATCCTTGAAAATTTATAGAAAAGAATTATGAGAAAAGAAAATGGAAGAGTGGATAATTTAATTGTAGTTTTATAGCTAAAAGTGTTGCCACTTTCCCACATCTTCTCCCTAAATATCTCTTATTCCATATATAAACTAGAGTGGAGGGTGAGGGAAGTAAAGAGGAGGTTTGAATTGCTAGTCGAAAGGGATAAAATAATGGAGGGCAAGGAGCTCAAGGAATAAAATAAAAATGCATGGAAGAGGTTTGAGCATTATGGCAAGAAAAGAAAACTGAGAGGAGGTGCTAAAAAAAGAATAGAAGAAATAGGGAAACATTCGAAGTCAAATATACTTTCATAAATCTTAGTTTCCTTTGGAAAATTTGTGAGATTATATGCTTAAATTCTTTCTATGTTTGGGATATATTTGTATTTTAAATGCAAAACTTTAATTTTTTAATCTCTCTCTCTCTCTCTCTCTCTCTCTCTCTCTCTCTCTCTCTCTCTCTCTCTCTCTCTCTCTCTCTCTCTCTCTCTCTCTCTCTCTCTCTCTCCGTATGCATGTGAACAACCAAAAAAATACTACTGTAGGAAATGTCTTTGTAAACAACATCTATAACTACATAAGAAGTGTTAGGGCCAATATAAATATGGCCTTCAGATGTGTGGTGATGATGTATTTACAAATAAATATTGGGCCAAAGTAAATATGGCCATATGCTATGTAATATTGCTATTGAAAATTGAGAAAGAAGTTGATATAAATTCTACTAAATTCAATATGTTATAATATTGTGTTGAAATTGAGTAATAGGCTACTAAAATCAGATCAAATATATTATACCATTTTACATAGATTAAATAATAAACCAATAAAATAAAGCCAAATAATATGTTATATTATTGTTCAAAAAGTTGGGTATGAGGTCGACATAAACCAAGATTTATAATATATAATATTATCGTGTATGAAAATGAGATTTGGTTTTGTACATTTTATGAGGCCAAATTAGAGTTTTGAGTTGTATGTAATAAGCACAAGTCATTGGTTGACTTAGACCCAATGTAATTATTTTATAGTAGCCAAGATCATGTCCTTAGCCACCACTTAAACATGTGCAACTCTCTGATGTTGAATAAGATTTAGAGAATCTTTTATAGTTAAGCATACCATATTGTTATTATAATTGCAAACACAAACAAAATTTTTATAAATCTATTCACATTGTTCATTGTTAATGACTGCGTTATAAATAAAAAGTTAAGAAACTAATTATTGTACAATGTTGCAAAGAGATAGCTTTTGAATGAATAAATTATAATGCACAAACTGCATATAAAATAGATAATTGGATATGAAAAATAAAACTCTTTTCTTGTTGTACATTTTCATATGAATAAAAATTAATAGTTTAACTCATAATTAGATTTCATAATTAGGAGTATGTATACAAGGTAGAATGCTTTAGTCTCATTATCTCATCAATATACTCATAGGTATGATTAAGTTATATTGAGAATGTGATTAAAATAAATCTACAAGTTGGTATATTTAAACTTTACAAGAAATTAACTAATTATCTTATGACGGTGAGAATAGTCTTTTAAGTCATTTTGAGAAACCATTACTATTGATTTGTCATTCTTTGGGAAGATAACTTAATCAAATCCTAATATAGGCTACAAAAATAATCTATCTAGTTTGAAAGATACACATACACACACATGTGCTTACACTACATCTATTTATTTATATAGAATTAAGAAAGTATGAATATATAGTTAAAATATGTATTTTATTATTAGATGAGTATGGTAAAAAGGGATTTAAACTATTCAATATGTATTGTGTTTAGTTTTGTCTTGATTATGTCAAGTCAAGTTGAGATAGGAGTGGTGAATAAATGATTAGCAAATACCTTTTAAGATGTGATAATGCTATGAAATTTTCTAGGCAAAGTGATGCATAAGTTTGTGCATTGTCAATCCATAGAACTTGATGGGTTAAATGATAACTAAATCTTGTACTTAGCTAGAGAATATCCAAGGTTGTGTGATGGAATACAAGAAAAATAGTCATTACCTTATACTTATTGTTAGACCCAAAAGGAGGCAAGCAAAACTGAGAGGGGGGGAGAGTCAAATCCACTAGATGAGTGTACTATGTTAAAAGCATTTCTTGTTTAAGAGAAAAATAGAGAACAAAGGATGCACTTGAAACCACAAGCTTATAGTTCAATTCATAGGCTCACTCCCATAGTTCACTACTCACAATACAATCTCAAATCTGACCCTTAGTCGGGTTCACCAATCTAGCTTCAATTACAATGGGGTAGACATACAATCCTTTACAACCTAACTAAAAAATAGCATATCCTATGCCAATACAGTTCCAACGATGTACAAATTCAGCCTTAGGTGTAGAACACACATATGCACAAACCTCTCTCTTATATACATACTCTCAATTACAAAATGATCTCTCATTTATACTAATTACAAAGAATAATCAACCACTAGGTCGGCTAAGACTTAGATATGACCCAAATCTTCAACCTCGAACACGCACAAGTTCTACTGAAGTAGCACCAAGAATCACAATATGTTACTTCATCAAGTCGGCTAGGGCCTAAACGAAGAAACACTAACACACTACCAAAGTAGCAAATCTGGTCACCTCAACCAATGTAAACCAACAACATGATCATCACACAATCCAAGAACACCAACAAGAAACATGAATACCATCCAGAACCTTCACATCATCTCCAATACAAAATCAAAACTCATCTTTATCTCTGATCAACATGAACATTAAAATACCAAACTCAGACATGATAAAAGATAGCTTGTTGTACTTTGAATCATGAACAACATGAGATGTGAACACAATGATAAGAACACATGCAATCACCAGCTTCACAACCTATGAAACATCAAATCCAAGTCATACCTAACCAAATACTCATCCACTATTCATAGGAACACTGTGACACCAGTAACTAGAAACTCAATCATATCTTACTCAAACTGTCATACCAACCTCTACGAACATCTGTAGTTGATCCAAAGACATCACAGAATAATACCTCACCATTGCATCTCAAGATTTTTAGCATAGCATCTGAACAACAAAAATCCTCCTTACCAAATGTCCTAAACTCACTATTGAAATCTATGACAAAACATTAATGTTTGCACATCCAAATCCAAAACTTTGACATGATAAAAAATCTTCCAACAATCTCCCCCTTTGACATTGAATGCAACATATGTAGTGAAAAAATAATCAATGTACAAAGTCAATTCTATATCCACTTGATCACGCTGAATATCCATCTTCAACACAATATTTGATCTTGCTTATATTTTTCACACAACATATCCCCTTTGACATCAATGGAAAAGGACCAAAGATCTGAAAAGTACCAAACCAAGAAATAGCTAATAGACTACTCACGCTAAGCAGTAATCCCCAAAAATCATCAATCTAGAAAATAATTTTTTGATAGATTCTTTGGACTAATGGTATCATTAGCATCATTAGCTCTGATCTAGAGGGGCTATCACCCCAAGCTTTTACCTAAGATACTCAAAAGTATCCTTTAGAAAAGCTTTGTAAAGATATCAACAATTCGTTCCTTAGAAGATACAAATTCCAACTTCACTTCTTTTTCATTTACCTTACAAGGATTTCTATAATTTTAAAACCATATATCCTTCTTCAGTTAGAGTAAAACCATTAGAATGCTCAATATAAAAATCTTCTTCTAGTTCACCATTTAATAATGCAAACTTAACATCCATCTAATAGACCTTAAATTTTGATAAGATGCATATGAAAGAATTAGTCTAGCAACTTAAAGTCTAGCAACAAGATAAAAAGTCTCAGTAAAATCTACACCTTCCATTTGTGAATAACCTTTACATGCCAATCTTTCTTTGTTCCGAACCACTTTACCATCTTCATTCAACTTATTTCTGAATACCCACTTAGTATCGATCACATTCTTGCCAATAGGTCTGGGAACAAGGATCCAAGTCTTGTTCTTTTTAATCTAAACAAGTTATTCCTTCATTTATTTTATCCAAATCTCATTAATACATGTTTCTTTAACATCTTTAGTCTCAAATTCAGATAGCAAACAAGTTTCATCTCTAGCAATTTTTCCTCTGGTCTAAACACGTCTATTCTTATCACAAATAATCACATCTTCATAATGATTAATCCTTACATAACTTGGAGATTTTGGTATAGGTTATGTAGTAGACTCTTCGGTATTAACATCCACTTCATTTCCTTTTGGTTCTCTATGTTCTTCCGATCCATCCTTATTTTGATTTTGCATTTCCACAATTTGATTGCCATCTTCAGTCATATCATACTTGTAGTTCCTCTCTAGCCTTTTCTCATTCTCATCAGGTTGTGTAATAGACTTTCGGTATTAACATCCACTTCATTTCCTTTTGGTTCTCTATGTTCTTCTGATCCATCCTGATTTTGATTTTGTATTTACACAATTTGATTGTCATCTTCAATCATATCATACATGCAGTTTCTCTCTAATCTCTGCTCATTCTCATCAACTCCGATATTTAGATTTTCAATAATCTTCTTTATTCTATAGTTATAACAGTTATATGCCTTTCTCTTTGTTGAATTACCAAGAAATATTTCATCACTTCTAGGACCAAACTTTCTAGTATCTTAATCTCTCTTAATGTACCATTTACTTCGAAAAATTCTAAAATATTTCATTGTAGGAATATGACCATACTAAAGTTCATAAGGAGTCTTATTGGTTCCTTGCTTAATTTTTACCCAGTTCAAAGTATACATTGTGGTGTACGCTTCTTCTCTCCAATAGATCTGTGATATTTTTCCTTCAATCATCATAGTCCTAGTTGTGTCTAGAATAGTCCAGTTCCTTCACTCAACAACACCATTCTACTGTGGGACTTAGGGTGTAGAAGTTTGTCTCTTTATCCCATGTTCTTCACAAAATGCATAAAACTTATCATATGTAAACTCTCCACCTTTGTCTGAACTCACACATTTCAATCTTCTTTTGAATTCCACCAATATCTTGAATATTTGAAATTTACAAAAGGCTTATGATTTCTCCTTTAAAAATGTAACCCACATCATCCTTGAATAGTCATCAACAAATAGCATAAAATATCTATCACCAAAATAACTTCTTGTCTTAGTAGGACCACATAGATTTGTATGCACTAAATCCAACAATTCATTTGAAGAATATGTCTTATTCTTGAAATTATATCAAGTTAGCTTTCCCAATTGACATTCTTTGCACATATTGTTAGGCTTTAATAGTTTAGGAAATTTTCTTATAGCATGATTAGTGCTAATCTTCACCATATTATTAAATTTCACATGACAAATTCTTTTATTCCATAACCAATTATCATCAATCTTAGCAATCAAACATTTATTCTCAACAATTCTCAAATAAAATAGATTACCAACAATTTGTGTACCTAATGCAATAATGTTTTTTGCACTTCCAATGATTTTGCAGATTCCATTCATGAATTCCAATTTGTAATCTTTATCTAATAGTTTTCCACCACTCAACAAGTTATGACTTAACCTTCAACATACAAGACATCATCGGTATTGTTATTACCATCAAGAGTAATATATAATTTTCCTTTAATCAAACAAGGAGCATTGTTACCGAATCTAACAACACCTCCATCATAGTCCTCAAGCTTCACAAAATTATCTTTGTCACCAATCATATGATGTGAGCATCCACTATCAATGACCCATTCATCTCTTTTAACAACTCTTGAAACCAATACTTTTTATTTATTAGGATTATCTTTTTTAATAGCAATAACTAAAATTTCTTCCTCACTAGCAACAAACTCATCATCAGTCACACCTTCTTCAGAAGCAGAAAAACTCTTATGAACCTTAGAATAATATTTCTTAGATTTGTCTCCAACATCCTTGTAATTATTGTTCGGACATCTAGATGTAATATGACCAATCTTATTACAATTGAAACATTTCAAAGGTAATATTCCTTCATACTTACTAGAGCCCTTAGGTAGTTTTCTTGCAATCAAAGCTTCAAGTTCATCAATCTTCCTTTCTTCTTCCATGATCTCTTCCCAATCCTTAGCATAGTGCTTGAATTTTCATCTTTATAGAGCTTTCTCCCTAGTCATACTTGGTCACACTAGCTTTGAATGTAGTTTCAACCTTCAAAAGTTCTTTACTAAGTGAAGTCATCTCATAGGCACAAAGTCTTCCAACCAAAGATTCTCTTAAGATGGGTCTTATGGTTCTCAATTCTTCAATAGCAGCAACCTTCTCACTATACCATGCAAGAAAAGATCTCATAATCTTGTCAACAACTTCATTATATTTCAAGGTTCCTCTAGCGCATCTGATTTCACAGACCATATCATTCACTCTTTGCAAATAAACTGAGGTAGTCTCTCCTTCACTCATTTCCATATCTTCATATCAATCTTTTAGTCCCTGTAACTTCCTTAACATAAGTATCATGTTCATAAATAGTTTCTAATTTTTGTCCATACCCCATGTGCAGTCCTCAACCCCTAAATGTGTGAATATGTTGAATCTAATAAGACACTGATTAGTGCCTCTATTGCTAACATGTTCTCCTTAAATTTTTTCTTTTCATCTATAGTAGCATTTGTTAGGTCATTTGAAAAGGCATAAGGCTTCTTAGTGACTTTCCAATACTCATCTCCTATTTGTAATGCCCCACCAGTGAACCCAAGAGAATTTAATGTGAACCCAAGAGAATTTAACCTAAAACATGATGCTAAGTTTACAGAATAATTTTTTATTAAGTGTTTACAAAATAATAATGATAGCAATGCAGAAACAATACAATCATGAGATATAGACAAGTACATAAATACAACTCAATTACAATTAACAATTCTCAAGGGTCCCATGACATAATAATTATGTATTACTAACTAAATATTTTAGATTATGAATAATTAAAAATAGCTCATGCACAAATAAATTAACAAGTACATCCAATACCATAAGGTATACATAACAAAACAAAATCCTCTATACAAGTCGCAACGTATGTCTCAATAATCAAATATAAAGTATATTACAATATCTGCAACTCTTAAGCACCGATACAAGATATAATATAAACAACATAAGATAAATATGAATGAGCCTCCAATGAAGGATAGGAAGAATATAATAACAACAAGCGTCTTCCAGTACCGATACAAGAACATCAAAATCTCAAATGGTAAAAGAAAACACTATCACCCGACCTCGTGGAACTAAAGGTCCACTCCCACCGTGGTCAGGAGATAACAAAAAAACCCACTCGGATAACAAACTCAATAAAAAAAACTAAGCAAAGGGCCATGAAGGATTTCTAACTTAAAAGGTACCACCAACTAAAGATAAAGAAAGGGTAATAAATATAAAAAATTTAGCATGTACCAAATCACAAAACACCAGAATATCGAACAAGTACAAATCACCAAATAATACTAAAATAACAAAGACACACCACTAGGTAATACTACAATACCAAAGACTCATCACCAAGGAAAAATGCATAACAAATATGAAGGAGACTTAGGCTACATACTATGGGAGTGTCATCAAATGGCCATCTACTTGAGTTACCTTAGACTGGCCACACTGGACCCCGGACCCTCAAGCATTGAGTTACCCTAGACTGGCCACTCTAGGCCTCAGACCCTCAATACGACCCACATGGAACTAGAATACCCTCTCAAGAACATGAGGAATTCTAATCATACCTACTCTATAGGTATCATCCCATTACCATCCTTAGCCTAAACAAGCACTCAAGGCATAGGTGAGGCATAATCTCTAAATTATCTTTTTAATGAATTTCCACAAATTTTAATTACTATGTTATCACTTGTTAACAAACTTACACTAGGTTACCTAGGTTATGACCACTTTGGGTCCCAAAATCCTATTGTAAGCCACTCCCCTAAGATGCACCTATTTAACCTCCCATAGGCTCACAAGTCATAAATAATCACCTAGGTATCATAAAGGTAAAATGATCAAATTCCAGTCCATAAAAGACATCAGGGACACACATTGGCCCTAAACCAAATATCATAAAACACACTCTCAAGGCTCTTTCATAATGATAAGTTCAAATAGAACAAGGTTGGATTTACAAGATCAAATTGATACAACATTAACATGCATGACATAGGAACACATATGCAACCCTAGAAAAAAAACCCCCAAGCCTCTGGCCAACTAACCCCCAAGTCAACTTAAACAAAAAAAACCCAAATAAACAAAATCAAACAATAAGGATAATCATCCATTCAAACATAGTTCAATTATTAAGAGACAACAAGATTACCAAAATAACCACATAATCAAAATGATTCATAAGCTCTCAACAGTTGGTTCAATAAAACATTTAGACTTAGTTTTAAATTAAAATTTCAAACATCAACTAACCAAATTCATATGGTACTTATCTACATATGTGTAAAAGCAAATATTTTTAAAAAATAAATAATATTTCTTTAACAAATATAAATTATAATATTGGTTAAATAATATTAATATTTACTAAATATTAATTAATATTAATATCAATATAATTGCTCTGCTCCCGCATTTTCGTAGCAAGCTGCCCATTTGTAGCGTCAAGTCTCTGGAACATCAGTTTTCGGTATTCACAAAAATGAAATACTCTCAGGCATCTTCGCATCCCTTTCCACTTGATTTTCACAGCAAGGAATGGAGAGTCCATTTTATAGTAGCAAGGGAGCGAAGGGCTCCGCAATCTATAAAGACAGATAGAGCTGAAGACACTTGCTCTGCTACGAGTAGAGGCAGATTGTATGGAGAACAAATGTGCCCTTGTTTGCCTTTGAAGGAAGGAATTTGCGAAGATGGATGGATCAAAGTTGATCATTCTAAAAATAGTAAACAACGCTCTACACCTAGGTATGCAGTCAAACCCCTGCAGCTCAAAAATAGTTTTGAGTCTCTTAAAAACCAAATGGAACCCCCATCCCATCCTAAAGCCTCTGTGAAATACCACATAAATTCAAACCACGAACATCCCCAAGCACCCACTAAATCTTACACTCCTCCGCATAAAAGGGACATACCGGGTAAACTTAATCTGGATCGACATGCATCCCAAAACCCTAAACCCCTTCCTTACTCACCCCCACACTGCAGAAACACCCTACATTCACCACTGAAAGTCAGAATTGACAACGACTTCATAGAATAATCTGCAGAAAGAATGCGCAGAAGAGGTATTTTCTTAAGATGGAATGGGTATGGAGTACCAAAACCTAGGATAGCAGACTGGCTCTTAGAAAATCTCGGCAACCAGGTAAGTATTTCACTTCTTCCAGATGAATTCTTGTTTATTTTTTGTTTTAATGTTGAAACTAAGGCCTAGTTTTTAGATAATAGGTGCCCTAAATTTTTGGGGTATGATTTTACAATTCTAGATTGGAGACCTTCCTTTAACCCTTATAATTTAAAGGACATTGTAGTTTCTAGAGTGGTTAAATTAACCAATTCACCCATAGAATGTTTTAACAAAATGATCGTTAAAAATATTGGCAATAAATTAGGAAAATTTGTTAGAATGGTGAAAATGAAATACCCTTAATCAAAAGATCTGATCATAGTCGAAATAGACATCTTAAGGAAATCTTTCCCCCCTATCTAGATTCAGAGCCCCTCTAATAGGTATTATCTCCACCCAATTCTGATGAAGGAAATAATAATTGACTTCAAGGAGGAATTTAGCAATAATTGCCCTACTTCGTCAAGAATTGTCCCTCCCAAAGGAATAGCCAATCATCTTAATGAGGAAGGTGGTGGTTTTTCAATTAATTTCATAGGTAGATCCCCTTCAGTAACGCCAGAGAAGCATAATAATCTAGTTTTTTCAAAAATCCCCTCAGACCTAACAAGAGGGCAGAGTTTGACTCCCAATAGGTCATCCCCGGTGAAGCAGGACATAATCAAAGTAGTAGCCCAATCAATAATAAACTCTCCAAGGGAAATAGCCATAGATGGCCCGGAGGAAGTCACACCCTTAACTCTTGATGTTTTAAACCAGTCAAATCTACAAAGTCATTAGAAGGATATGGGGGAAAGTGGAGACTCGCTAACAGGGGTGGGGAAAGATATGGATATTCGATCTAGGGAAGAGGATATTGGACCTATGTGGGAAACAACTGAAGGCCATATAGACTAGATCCCAATTGAGGAGCCCTCCCCTATGGAAATAACACCATCTGACAGTGAAAAAATCCAAGAGAAAGTCAACACAATAGCAGATTTTATAGGAGAAACTCTGATAGAAGAACTTATGGATCAATTCATGGATGAAATTTGCGATAAAGAAGAACTAGAACTTCAGAAAGAATTAATTATCAATGGAATTAACAAAAATTCTGTAACTTTAGGCATCTCAGTGGAAGAATTGATGATTGATCTTAAAAATAGGGAAATACAAGACCAGGAAACTTTAGGCATAACTTTCCTAAAAGATGGCAGGAATTCTACAGATTGTGCAAAAATTGCAAGAAAAAGAGGGAGGAAGCCTAATGCAGAATTAAGAGAATTAGCAAGAGAGGCAAGAGGCCATGTTAAAATCACATCAATACTGAATGCAGGGAAGGGGAAGAGCCTTCTTAAGGAGCCATGAAAATCCTTTCATGGAATTTTAGGGGCATGAATGCCCCTAACAAGCAGTGAATAATTAAACACTACATTAAAATCCATAACCCAGAGATAATGCTTATACAGGAAACTAAGCTAGATAACATAGAAATGGAATTTTTTTAAAATAAGGTAGGACGTAGAGTAATTGAAGCATCACCAGCTTTAGGAGCCTTGGGAGGCCTAGCCATCATTTGGAATCCAAGGTACATTTCAATCAACATCATAGAAAGAAGACAATATTGGATGAGTGGATTGGTTAAGGACTTTAGAAATAATCTAACCTTTAACATAATAAATGTATACGGCCCTATTCAGAATAGAGAGAATCTTTTAGTCTGGTAGGAAATAGAATCTTTTCTCAGTCAAAGGAATGATGCACTAAGTATCTTAGGAGGTGACTTTAATGTGATCACAAAACTCTCTGAAAAAAGAGGGGCTCGAAGACTCTTCCACTGGAAGCCAGAGACTTTAACCTTTGGAAGTAAAGAAACTCCCTTCTTGAAATTCTAACAAAAGATAATTCCTTCACATGGAATAATAGGAGATTGGGTTTTTGCAACATCTCAGAGAAACTAGACAAATTCTTCCTCAAAGGAAGCCTGACCAAATACGATTTCTCTCTTGAGGCTAAGATCTTATCGGTATCAAGGTTGGATCATAACCCAATACTTCTCAACATTTTAACATAAATGAAACCAAAAAAATGTGCCTTTAAATTTGAACAAGCCTGGCTTAGGGATCCAGATATCTTGAATCTTATGGAGTCTTGGTGGTCAGAACCCAACATATCAGGATCCAAGATGTTCATAGTAGTCAACAAACTAAAGTGGATTAAAAGGAAATTGTTAGAATGGAACTCAACCAAGTTTGGTAATATCTTTGAGAAAAAATTGGCCCTAGAGAAAGATATGAATGAGGTCAACTCTCAAGTCATTCAAATAGGAATGAATGATGAAATCTTCTTTAAAGAAAAAAATCTTCTTAGGGAACATGAAGAGATTTTGGCAAGAGAATAATTATTTTGGAAACAAAAGTCAAGAGAAACCTGGTTGGAAGCAGGAGATAGAAACACTAAATTCTTTCACAATAGCATGAAATAGAGAAGAAATACAAACATAATATCAAGAATAACAAATGATGTAGGCAACACTATAAGCGAGTCAAAAGAAATAGCAACCGAAATAGTGAATTTCTTCAATAATATTCTGAACTATTTGGAGAGTTCTAACTTAGTTAGTCAAATGGAACTTCTTAAAAATATACCTAAAGTTATTACTAAACAACACAATAAACCATTAACAGATAAATTTATAGTAGAAGAAGTTAAAAATGCTCTAATGCAAATGAATCCGGATAAATCTCTGGGGCCAGACGGCTTCTCTGTTATTTTCTTCTAGAAATGTTGGCACTTTATAGGTAAGGAAGTAACAGAAGCACTAGAAGGTGTCAAGAACTCGGGGAAAACTCTTAAGGAAGTAAATAACACTTTTATTGTCCTCATCCCCCAAAAAGAAAATCCCTCAAACCTCAATGATTTTAGACCAATTGCACTATGCAACACATTATATAAACTTCTCATGAAAACCCTCTCACTTAGATTACAAAAACTCCTTCCTTTAGTCATTAGCGAGGAGCAAACATGATTTTTTCCAGGCAAATATATCTTTTATGGTGTCATTATTGCTCAAGAAGCTATACACTCGGTCCAAAAAAAAAAAGAACCCCAGTATGCTCATCAAACTTGATATAAAGAAAGCATATGATAAAGTAATTGGAGATTCCTATGTAAGTGCTTCGAAGCCTTTGGATTCTCCAGGAGCTAGATTAATTTGATCTTTGAATGCATTTCCACTACTATGATCTCTGTGCTAGTGAATGGAACCCCAAAAGAATTTTTTAGTATATCTAGAGGGTTAAGACAAGGTGACCCTATCTCTCCATTTTTATTCATTATTATGGTAGAGGCGCTAGGTAGGGCTATCTCAAAAGAGCAGGAGAGGGGTACTATTGAAGGATTAACCATAACCATCCAACTTGACCCCACAACACATCAACATTTTATAGATGGCACTTTGTTATATGGGGCCAACAATAGAGAGGAGGCACGTTCCTTTAAAAAGATTATGGAAACATACACAAAGGCTTCAGGACAAGAAATAAACCTGAACAAGTCAAAAATCTTTTTCTTTAATATTGATAAAGAGGTGGAGAGAGATATTTTTCGGATTCTAAATTTTAAGCAAGGTAAGCTTCCTTGCAGATACCTAGATCTTCCCCTAGTTAAGGACCAGAGAGCCACAAACATCTGGGACCCCATTATAGAAAAAATTAAGAACAAGATGAACTCGTGGAAAGGAAGATGGCTCTCCTCTATGGGAAGAGCAACTATGGTAAGAACAGTCTTGGTAGCTATGCCAACTTATCAATTATCTTGTTTTCATCTCCTCTCTTACAAAAGATCATAAATTATCAAGCATTTAAGAACTTTTTTTGGCAGGGGGGTAGTGAGAATAAGAAAATCCTCTTAATTTCATGGGAAAATATATGCAAACCAAAAGATGAGGGGGGAGTAGGTCTTAAAAATCTAGGGGATCAAGGTAAGGCCCTTGGGGCTAAATTGATTTGGAGATTATATAGAAACCCGGAGGCTAAATAGGCCAAAATCCTCATTCATAAATACCTAGAAGATAAGGATCCTATTAGTATATTTAGAGAGACTTACCCTCCCAAGGGATCAAGAATATGGAATTTTATGATGGAATGTAGGCACATTATAAAGGAGAAATTGACATGGGATTCTAGCTCTGGTGAGGAAGTTCTCTTCTGGGATGATTCTTGGGGGGGTTATAAGGCAATATCCAACTTTTTAGATAACCCCTCCCTCATAAATTTTCTAAAGGGCAAGATTGGTACCCTCCTCAAGGACTATATTATTTTTAATGGAGTAGAATGGGTATGGAGATCTCTGAAAGGATCTAGAATATCATTAGAAGAAGAAAAGATGGTAACAGGAATTCTTAGCAAAAGGAAGATCTCATTAAAAACCTCTAAAGACACATTAGTTTGGGATGACTCTAAAATAGGTGAATATAACACAAAAGACAGGTAGAATATCATCTCCCAAAATTATAAAAGACCTAAAACTGCAATACCTATTAACCTTTGCTGGAATAAAAACTGTCTCCCTAAAGTAGGATTCTACACTTGGTTAGCCCTTAATTATAGACTTTTAACTGCAGACAGATTCAAGAAGCTAAGCTTCTCCAAACCTAGTAAATGCATCCTCTGTGAGGGCTATGAAGAGGATATTGACCATTTATTTCTTAATTGTCCTTTTTCAAATAAGTGTTGGACATGGCTCGAAGGGAATTTGCGATGGTCATCAGCCTTCCTGCATTCTCTCCTTGCGATGCTACAAGCTTGGCCAACCATCAAAAAAGATAGTATTTATGCCAGCGTATGGATTTCTTCCCCTTCAATCTTGATTTGGGAGTTATGGAAAGAATGAAATAGAAGGATATTTAAAGAGGAGAAACTAGATTGGAGACAACTTTGCAAAAAAATTGAGGTTGTTATCATAGAGAACATGAACTGTAGAATCTCTAAAATCCAAAAAAATAATCTTTATATGAGTCACTGGGATGGAAAAATATGAGGAAAATGGATAGGTCTCTCCCTTCCTCCTTTTATAGGCTTAGGTAATCAAATCATGACATCCAAGAGAATTGACTATAAATGGTGCCCTCCAAAAGAGGGATGGTTCAAACTTAACTTTGATGGTGCTTCGAGAGGGAACCCAGGGATAGCTGGTATTGGATGCAGTATTAATAACCAAGATGGGGAGGAAATTGCTATCGTAGCAGCCCCTATAGGGATTGAAACCAACAATTGGGCAAAAATTTTTGCTCTAGTCAAAGGTCTACGCAAATGGGCCTCTATGGGATTACAACACCTTGAGATAGAAGGAGACTCAAAAATTATAATTAACGTGCTTAGGAAAGGGACAATTCCTAACTGGAGATTGAATTCATTCCTCTCTCAAGCTTTAAACCTATGCAAATCCTTTAAAAAAATCTCTATCAATCATATTTACAGGGAAGGGAACAAAAGAGCAGATGAACTAGCCAACTTAGGGGAAGATGGGGTTCTACTCTCACAATAAAACCATCAACATCAAAACTCTCGTACCCTCTCTTAAGTTTATGGGGCTATTTACTCAAGAAGATTACCTGGGATCACTAGGGTTAGGAATATGCATTTTATTCAACTAGACTCAAACTATAGATGACCCCTCTCTCTAGATTTATTACATCGAGCTCATAATAACTAGGAATTTAGACACATATCAACAACATATACAAACAATAGCATTTATCTACTTTAGAATCTCATCAATCCTTAAGCAATTCACCTTTAAGAGCAACATCAATCGAAAAGATCACAAAGAACGAAAATGATTAATGCCAGCTTCGTCTAGTACCTAAGCACGTGAAGGATTAAACATGTTAAATATAATCCTATCACCATGAGCCAACTTCACGGACTCCTTTCACAACTTTAGCAAGGCACACTTATTAATTACTTCTTTTAGCCACTACATCATTTAGCTTTCATCCTTTACAAACTTTCTAAGATCACAATGATTGTACTAGCCCAAATATAGTGGAGGATTTCTCTCTGCCCTTTCCAATAATCACTAAATTCAAGGGATAAGTAGTACTAATGACATAATATGGTAATTAGGCAAGGAGACAATAGGTGAATTAATGATGAAAAGATGGGAATTGAAACCATTATACAAAACTACTGAGCCCACTTAACTCATAAGTTTTTACAAGTTTTGAGAGAAGAACTTGAAGAAGAATTGAGCTCGGATAGATATTAAGAGTAGTTTGTGGGTGAATGGAAACCCATCTTACTACTATGATTTCCCTGACAATAGGGAAATGGAATTTAGGGGCGCTATTAATCCAAAAAGATGGAACCAGCTACTGAATCTGATCTCTAATTTAGTAAGAAGAGCACTAGAAAAAGGGCTGGCGATAACTACTTTGATAATGAATTCACTTTCCGCACCAATGGCAGTGTAATTGGGATCTTCATTGCCCTTTCCACTTTCGTTGGGTGAGGGCAGGAGGAAGTAATTGAAGTAGCTATATTTCTCTTTAAGGAGA
Organism: Chamaecyparis obtusa; assembly: GCA_027943335.1. Lineage (NCBI taxonomy): Eukaryota > Viridiplantae > Streptophyta > Pinopsida > Cupressales > Cupressaceae > Chamaecyparis > Chamaecyparis obtusa. Next base: position 2,657,198 of record BSBK01001958.1, read on the forward strand.
GGCTTCTTGGAGGCTTGGAGTGAATGGTCCATAGCATAGACCAACAACTAATGATTCCTTACCCAGAGATAACTATGAGCACATACATTGATAACTTAAGAGGAATTCCGAAGTCTAAAAGGATCCTGATGATGTCCTTCAGGGATGAAGAGAAATTTGACGAGCACTGGCCAGTTACGGAAAGGAGCCTGGACTTCCTCTTCAAAATACTTCTAAAGGAGGAGGTGGAGACCAAATGGATGTTGGACTTCGGGAGAGCAGAGGGCTTCAACACCCCAAATTCCTGGGATGCAATAGAGAAGGAGAATTTACACATCATCTCCCTAGAAGTTAAGAAATGCTTCTGCCATGTCAAACCTGAGTTGCAGGTAGAAGAGACCATCATCATCATAAAGAAGAAGGGTGAGAGCTAGAGCTGCCACGAGATCCATAAGGAATTATAAAATGAATTAAGAAAGAGTACTCTAGAAGCTTTTTTGTCATATTTTGTTCAATCGTAGGATTTAACTCAAACATTATCTAGTTCCATAAATAATCCGTAGAATCTATTTTTTACGTAGAAAGATTGATATAATTAGAACAGGTTTTACCTAAATATTAACAAACTATGTATCAAGAAAGTTTTTTTTGGTCCAGGGTTCTTAGCTGACTATCAAAGAAGGTTTCCTAGTTACGAACTTTAGTTGGCGGATATATTATCAATATTAAATAGAAACATTTTATATCTTAGAACTGTGACTGAATTCAGTGGCTTTATATGCAAGTATACTTCCATCTTTCACAAGGGTTTTATGTTCTCACTCATTGAGGCATATTTTATATGAATATTTATATGGACATATGTAAATAAGTAAATGTATACGCATATATATATAGATAAATATTCTTATATATATATATATATATATATATATATATATATATATATATATATATATATATATATATATATATATATATGGTTACATTCAGTTATGATTCACCTCTATTACCTTTGTTAAAATTTCATTCATAAATTCATATTTAGCTTCTGCTCTTTTATAGTTTCATGTGTTAATATTTTTTTCACAATTATGTATATATTCTTGGGTTTTAAATAACGTCATTTTCAAGGATGATTGGGTCTCTTTGTTTTAATAAGAGAATAAGCATGGCTCTTCCAACTTCGGAGCAAAGCTCAAAATAGTATTAAGAACAATTTGAAGTGTTAGTTTAAGCTAAAAATCAATTTTGTTCAATCCTTTTAATCTCAAGCATAAATTATGCCCTGTATCCTCAAGTTGGTAAGGGTTAAAATGATCTTTATCTTGATTCGCTTTAGTCTGTGTGATTTCTGTTAAAGACTTCTAAACTTGCAGCATGCTTAGAAACATGACAATTGATATCAAAGAAGTTTCTGGCCCCCCTACATATGATAGATGTCTAGCATTAAGAAGTATTGATAAAACCATTTTTTGGGCTTACTTTATCTTGCTAGGACATATAAATATCTTCCTATATTTAGAACCTTATATATGCATATATAAACTCTTATATGTACAAATATTTATATACATTTATACATACATACATACATATATATATATATATATATATATATATATATATATATATATATATATATATATATATATATATATATATATATATATATATATATATATATATATATATATATATATATATATATATATATATATATATATATATATATATATATATATATATATATATATATATATATATATATATATATATATATATATATATATATATATATATAGACACACACACACACACACACATTGTTATTTAAATATATATATATATTAGGTATTCAGATAGTAATTTTCATATAGGAACTCTTGTAATCTTTCATTTTTTGTACAATCGAATATTTATATAATTACTAGAGGGATTTATTCTCATAAAGTTAGATGTAAAGTCATATGCATACTTTATTTTAATAGGATCATAAAGGTAAGCTCACATTTATATTTAAATAGTTTTTATTAATCAAGGTTATTCAGTATAGCATAATTTAAAATGAGTAGTCATGATTAGTTTCTACAGAAATTGCTGATGATTCAAATCCACCTTCTGTTAGCATTTTTAGAAACCTTTATAATCTATAGATAAGACCTAGTTTTTTCATCCAGTATTTGTAAAACATCTCCTAAAGAAATGGAAACTCCAATCAAGTTAAGATGCCTAAACAAACAAGTTGCCTTCGACAAAGAAATTTCCTCTAGAAGAATCAAGAAGATAATACTGATCAAATTTAACATTGTGGTAAGAGCAGTATCTATTATTTTAGGCAATGAGTTCAGGGAGAATATCAATAGATATCGCGTTAACTCTGATATCCTGGCAATGTTCATCGCTTCAACCCTTCATGTGGACCCAGACATAAAGGCTATTGGAAACCTGTGTAGAATAATTTTCAAGAAGAAATATTTGGTGGATCTAGACAAAGTACTAAATAGTATTCGCATCGATTTATCCATCCCCAAGCCTAAAGACTACAATAGCAGAGTCGTCAACCATAACTTTGGCTCCACCTTCCCTATACTTGAAATTGAAGATTGGGATATGTTTTTATCAGAGACCCCTTCCATTAGAAGAAACCTGGACTTCTTACTATTTTTCACCCATGTACGGTCTCCCTCTGATATGAATTGGATGAATGAGTTTATTATGGATGACGGTATTGGGCTAAAGTAGGCTAGGGAAGAAAAAGACTCTTCGGTGTCCTCATGCTCCTTAGACATGTCCTAAAAGTTATTTCAATAACCTGGACATCAAAATTGTTTTTCTCAGATTATTTCAAAAAAGGGTTTATTGTATGTGCGTGATGATTTTTCGCCTACTACTCATTTATAAGGAAATCAATAAAATCTTTCTTTAAAAAATTAGAAATGTTTTAATGTCAATCCATTTTTAGTTTCTTAGATTTGGTGAAATCTTTGCCTCATATCAATAAAGTAAACCCTGACAAGTACAACCAATTCATTAATTACTTTATGTTTGATGTCATAAATAAATGTCGTCAATATAGCATGCAATACTTTCCCTCAATTGAAAAGATGGTAATAAATAGTTACTTTCCCTCAGCAAGAGCATTCATAAACGATGATGGAGTCTAATATCAAGCTCATCTCCCTCACGAAAAATAGGTTGTCTGCATTTAGGGGAATGATCAAAGCAGAGAGATGGGATAAATTACTGAAGATGGATGACTTGGGTCGAAGGGCAGTTGAAAAGATTATGGGTGAGGATAGTTTTAATCATGAATTCATTTATAGAGTTAACAATGACATTGTCGGTACCTTCGTTGCTATCCTTCTCTCGGTCAAAATCCCTAAAGAAGAGGTAATTTATGCATGCCTAGAATTATTTGAGGATAAGCACTGTAGTGGGCTTCTATTAGCTATAAATATTGTCAATACAGACCTTATGATTCTATTCCTAGAGGATTATATGGTTTCCTATAGGTTCCCTAACCCATAAGATTCATTGTGCTCGAAGACCAATTCTGGTCTTCAAAGACAAAAAGATATTTGAAGATAGGAGAGATACTGTCAAGCGCAATGCAAATTTTCTTCTGAAATGGCTGAAGGTAATACCATGCAAATATGTTAAATGGGTTACAAATTATTTAACCGCGAAAGGTTTCGAAGTAGAAACAGACTTTGGCTCAATGTCATTAGATGACATTCAGCTATTCCCTCCTACTTTAGTTAATAAATCAACTAAGAGCTTCAAAGTAGTCAAGGGAAAAAGGAATAGACCACCCCTCTAAAGAAGAATTGGTGTTCCACACCCCAATTAGAAAGAAATGAAGGAACTAAAGGCTTCTGCGTTGTTCTGGCAGCATAAATCTAGGTCGAAACACTTTAAAAACAAACTTCTGCACTAATTATGTCTCATTTTGATGTTTTGGTGAAACACTTTTGGGTCTATAAGTAGCTTAGAAGGTTATGCTAACTTTAATTATTGTGCATACTTAATAGTAAGTGAAAAGGTTATGTTTTTTCTTTTCTCATATATAGTCAAATTTATACATATGTTTCCTAGAAGATTTGTTCATATACCTCTTAAAGAAGGTTCATAGATTGCATAATCTTTCATATGATAGATGATGATTTATAAACTTGAACAAAAATGGCATAGATATATGAATATTATGGCTCTTAATTAATGATGAATTCAGAAGAAATCACTTTCAAAGTTCGAAAGCTAGGAAATTTCTTGTGATATAAATTTGTTAATCTTCTTATCTTATCTTGAAGCATTTATGATGGATCTTATATTACAGGAAAATTGAAGCAATTAAGATTAAGTGATTAAGATAACTCTTATGCCAGCTGATTTTTAGGGTTTTTTTGAAATTTTAACCCTTTTTAGACTACTTTTCTTTTTCAATTCACTGTTTAGCTCCAATGGTTAATTTTAGGGCAGAAAGATTTAGTTAGTAAGCTCCAATACTATATGTTTCTCAGAACTTGATTAAGGGATTACTAGTTGTGAGCCTTTCCTTATCCCTTACCTCCACATGGTTACTCAACAAGTATGGCATTTTCAGCCTCAAACACCCTTTTTTCAACCCATCCCCTCTCTTTGGATTACGCTTCAAGGTTCTCTACAAATTAGCCTTTGTGAGTTTAGCATAGAATTTATTCTATGTCTCCTTTTACCAGCAAGGGAATTTTTCTTATTTAGGATTATATTAGCTATGTTTGTATCTTGGTTCTCTTCTTTATAGCTTATAACCACTCTATGATGTGAGTTTTATCGAGCGTCTGCAAACTGGGTTTAAATAAGAATACTCTTTTCTCTTTATGATATAGATTTTTATCCTCAGGAATAGATAGTACATATTGGTTTTGAGCATACTAACAATGATCTTAGCCAAATTCTAAGATGATACAAGTAATCCAGGGAAATAGTCACAAGGATTTTAGAAGCAAGGATCGGGATTGATTAATAGATGCTACAATTAGCTTAGAAAATTTGCAATAACTTTTCTTGGACGAAAATGAGAAGTCTAAGTATGGGAGACTCCGAATGTCTTCAATGTAAAAAATAGAATTGATCCATTTAGAGCTGAGCCAGGATCAGAATATATGTATTAATACTATGAAAAAGTGGTACATAGATGGGAATGCCCTCTACTACAATTATGTATTATATTCTAGACTAAGGTCCTAGGCATGGCTGGAGGTTTTCTCAACCCCACTCTTTCCTACCAGTGCCTGCACCGAGTGGGGTTCTTTGTAATCTTTTTAAATATTAGTAAAATGTCTTGGCACAAGCCTTTTACCAAACAAAATAAATAAATAAATAAATAAATATATATATATATATATTAATATATTTATATATGAATAAATTAATAATAACTAATAATTAAATATTAATTAAACATAAAATTTAAATCAAATTTTAAATAACAAAAAAAAACTCTTTTAAAAAAATCTAAGGGGAAATCCTTGCAGGCCCCACATGGGTACCTATGGTGACCACAAGGTACTTGTGGCACCACAAGTCTTGCGGGCCGCAACCTTGTGGGTTGCATGGTGGGGGTGTGACATCCCCACCGCATATTTAATATTTACTATTTTTATTTTATTTTTTAAATATATATATATAATAATTTTTTTAACCAGTCATTAATTATGAGACAGAACAACAAGCCCCCACCCCCCCCCTTTTTTTATAAATAAATAATAGATTCAAATAACAACTTTTTTTTAAATTTTAGGCATGCATATATATATATATATATATATATATATATATATATATATATATATATATATATATATATATATATTTCTGATTTTCTTTTAATGGGTACTAGGTTTTCTAATTGATCTAATTTTCTTCTAAATATGATTTTCACATGTAGATTTAAATTAATTTTCTATGCAAAATACTGAGACAATTTTATCTATCTTTTCTGGTAAATCCCCTGATTGAAAAAACTCACACAAATTTCTAAAATTTCTTCCTAGGGTTTCAAACCATCCAAACAGAATACCAGATCTAATTTAATATCGAACTAATCTAAAATTTCACAAAACCAAACCCGATTTAAATGAAAACTCAATTCCAATTCATTCACATAAATAATTCCAGACAAGAAGCAAACAATCTTTTCAAAAGAAAGAATTTTACAAAAACAAGGTTTCAAACCCTACCTCAAACAACACCTAAAAATTCGAAGCCAAGAAAGATCCAATTCACTCTTCAAAATCCAAGCTTTTTAACAATCTCTAACAACGCCTACAAAATCCAAACTTTCCAAAAATCTTCCAAATTCATCCAAGAGAGCTCCTCCAAAACCTGATAGACGAAATTGAAAATAATACCCAAAAACCCCTCATAAAGAAGACCTATTCCTCCTAGGGTTTCTTAAACATGCAAACCCTCAAAAATAAAACTCAACTCTCTCTACCTAGTTTTCATCAATTCACTTTGCATGAGTAAAATAACTTAATAATAAAATAATGCACTTTTAAATTATAATTCCTAACTTGACTTTTAACTTTAAATTCTAAATCAATTTTCACTAAACCAAATGTGCAACTTAAATTGCATATAAAAACTTAATTAATCAATAAATACTTTAGCACATAATTAACTATGCAAATTGATAAATTAAATATTAAATAAATTAACTATGCCTTAAATTTCATATTTGGATTTAATAATTTATTAAACCCTTTTAATCCAAATTTAGACTTTTTATTCAATCTTTTAATTAACAAAGTTATTTAATTAACCTTACTAATTAAATAATCTTTATATTTAATATTTCCATATTCATAAAATACAATCGTTCTAATCTCATAATTAATATGAATTTAATTATTTAAATCAAATAATTCACACAAGCAAATCCACTTGACTCACAAAACCCAAAAATCAACTAACTCCATAGAAAAAAATACCAACGAAGGACTCATGAATTCATGTCATCTTGAAAAATTCAGATGGGTAGAAACAAACACTAGCCCATTGTTTAAGACATTCAATGACTTGAGTTGGGATTTGGATTTGTATGTTATCTCCCCTCTCTTACCATTGAGATTTTGTGATAGGGTGTGCTCATATTGGAAATTCAGGGAAGTCGATGCCTGGTACATGCAAACCTGCATAAAAGACAAGCATGTACATACATGTATAAATATAAATAAGCAGTGGCGAGGATCGACAAATCGTGTTGATCTCGCAAGAAAGTAATGATGACTTCATCCCTTAACCACATCAGACATGTGAAACAAAAATATAAAACATACACATCAACCATACACATGCAAGTATGGGGTTAGTAAAATCATAAGTATCAATGATATCCTAAAATATAAGTCATCAAAATGAAATAATTACAACATCATCATTTGCATTTAATCAACATGAAAATAACTCAAAGACATCTAATTCATAATTATTCAATATAATATCATACATTCATAACCTCAAATATCCTTGAAATAAATAATGCACACATGAAAGTGGCCTAAAAGAGTTTGGTAATAAAATTGAAAAGCAACCTATGTGAGGGGTATTACATCCACCTCCCCAAAAATTTAAGCTTACTACTAGAAGCCTACAAAAAAAATAGAGATATAAATCTCATAATCTCGATTTGTCCTACTAAGTTATAAAAGACTCAACGTATGGTGGTGTAGGAGCACCCTTCCAAGGGCTCCAACCATCCAATTTTTTTGTGTGATGTACTTCTTCAATGAAGTTTGTAATTACAATAAGAGCTTAGCTCATTTTGGTGTGTCTAGGCCTAGGTTAGGTCCTAGAGTTTCAGTTGGTTTTCCTATGTAAGTGGCACAATGACTCAGGGAATGATGTCATCCTGAGGTCATTGATTTTCTATGATTTTCTATGTGAGTTAGAAGTCTTAGGATAGGTGTTGGTCAAGGCTTGAGCACAAGTGTGCCTTGAATAGACCTAGCAATGGTCTTTGGTATTGTATGAGCAAAAGTTGCTCGAGCAAGTAAAAGTTGCTCAAAAGTTGCTAGCAACTTTTCCTTTTGATGTTCTAACCTTTTCCTAAGTGGATAAAAGCCATAACCTAACACTCATCCCAAGGAGAAGACTTTATATGACCTAAAAAACCCTAAAACTGAGGTTGGCATTCATTGTGTATGGTCACTGTACGAAAAAACTAGTCTGAACCATGAATTTGTGTAACAGTCACTGTTATTTGGCATGATTGGAAGTGACTAGAAAGAAGATTTGTGAAATAGTTGCATAGGATATTGTTTTTAATGGTTAATCTTTCATTTGTGTGTGATTAGAGTAGTTCTTTCAAGTTCTGTGTATTTATTTGTTCATTTCTTTGTATTGACAGTCCTCTGCCAGTTTGGAGAGGCTTATGATGTAGGGCCTGTAGCTCCTATTCCTAACATGGCAATACCATGAGAGTTTGGAATTTGGTAGTATAGTCCCTAAAATGTACATATGTATCAATAGGGCCTTGGGAAGTAAGTGCAGGTATTTCTTTGACCAAGCCCTAGGCGAGCTAAGACAATGCCCGACTAGGAGCGGTCAGCAAAGAAAGTGCTCTAGAAGACAAGGGAGTGGGTTTCAAGACTAGCCATTTAGATGGAGTTAAATGAAATGAATGAAGGCTCATTGGTGTGAAGGAGAGAGCCTGAGAAATCTAGGAGTGGTGTTGCTGTAGAGAATTTAGCCCTGTGACCTTGAGAAGCCTAAAAAGCCCTTAAAACCCTCATTCTTGGAGGAAGCATTGTACAGACAGATGGAGGCCCAAGACCCCAAAAATATTTGAGGGTTATGAATTTTTAATGAATTTATTTTAGAACAGGAATTTTGATTCTTTGAAGAAAAGGGGCTAAAAGCCCTACAAAATCGGAGGGAGGCCTATTTGGGCTCTTTCTAGTATCCCTGTTTTGTGAAGGAACTACACAATCGGGTATCAACCCATTATTGCTATTACTTTGGAGATGCTTCAAATGTCCTAAAAACACCTTCAAACTCATCACTCACCTTGTCAGAGCTTGGGAAAGTGTTTGAGCCTTGAAGACCCTTATAAGCCTAAGTAAGGGATTGGTGCTAGGAAGATGTGTTTGTAAAGTTGCAAGAAGATGAAACTAAACTTGGTGGTTAGGTTGGGCTAGGCTAGGGGATCCTAGATGAATGGGAATCCTATAGGCCATAGTAGGTGTCAGGATTACACTGGGATCCTAGTTGAGGATCAGAGAGCATAGACTAGCTAGTCTATCCTAACCTCCCCATCATGTGGGTCCCATTGGACTCTTCCCTACTCCATAAAATTAACTTTGTGGATCATTCCCTACTATGAACACCCTGTGGGATTTACCAACATCCCTAACTATAGGCTCAGAAGCTGCAGACCTCTATCTTGAAAACTATGTTGTTCAATTAGGATAATTGACAGTAATGTGACCATGTTGCCCACAAGAAAAACAACCTCCTCTACTAACACCTCTCCTAGCTGAAAGTGCACTAGACTGTTCAAAACTACCTCCACTAAAATCATGATGTGAAATCTGAGCTGGCTGATCATTTGGATTGTGCATACTACGCTACCAATTGTGATAGTTCCCTGAAAGGAGAACCACCACTATTACCATGGAAGAAATTCTTATTCTATTGTTTTTTATTACCTTTTGAAAAGGTAGAAGGATTCCTAGAGTTCTCTACACCCTAAGACTGATTACCCTTAGGCTCCAAAGAAGGACCATTATCCTAAAGACTAAATTGCACACCATGATCTCTAGCCAAGTTCTCCTCCACCAAAGTAGCCTTAATGACCGTGTCCCTGAGAGTCTTAGGTTTGAAAACTGTAACACCCCCAACGATGCAACTATTAAGTCATCTAATGAAATGTTGCACCATCAATGGTGACTTATCACTATAGATGGTTCAAGCAGTCCTTGGTTCAATTGCCTTGATTAAAGTGGTGTCGGTATCCACTAGGAAATAGATTTCATCTTTGTGCTTTTCAACTAACTATCCAAGAATCATCATTCTTTTATGAATTTTATCCTTGAATTATCCAAAGTAATCATCCATAATAGTGACAAAATTCTGACCTAGATTCTGAATAAATTCGCTTATTTGTATAATAACTGATTGGTTGACATCCGAGTCAACATTACTGAGAGATGGAAAGAATTTTTGTAGGTAGAAAAATATACAAACCAGTAGTGAACCAAACTTACATGTGTTTGTCTTTGCTACTTGAATCATTCTCATATTTTCCTCCAGTTGTTTCAGTAGTAGCTCAATGCGGTCCAATTAAAAATCTTTCTTAACAATCTTATAAGCAATATCTATATCTCGATAAGGTACATTGTTGCGCCTGCTAGATTGAAATATCTTATAGCCAATAACATAGGCTCCAAACCTTGTTTCTGAATCAATGATTGTATGAACTCTTATTCCTCTTCCATCCCATTTAGCTCTTGTAAGCTTCTCAGTCTCCGTCCTCGGTGCACTTCTTATGGCCTTAGATTTATCAGTAGTGGGGTAATCGGTAACCGCATGAATAATATCCTTGGATAGTTTTGTTGGAAATTTAGTTGGGAAAATTGATACTGAGAGGGGGGGTGAATTAGATATCACCTATTAATCCATTTTTGCATTTCTGAAAAACTTTTCATAACATTAACAAAACTTCATTAACGTAATGGAACTAATACACTAAAAATCATTCAAGAAAGTACTCATAACACAATAGCTTTGGTTACCCAGAAACCCTTGAAAGGTAATGAGAATGAGAGGGATGAGTAGAGAATACATTCAGACCAATGAAGCTTTGGTTACTCATTCAAGAAAGTACTCATAACACAATAGCTTTGGTTACCCAGAAACTCATTCTAACCCTAAAGCGGGAAAATATTGTATAATATGGCTTAGGGTTAGGGATTTTCATTATGTATGATTTTAGTACTTGCGGCAGAATACTGATACCAGTGTTTTTTAGTATAGTGTGGATACTGATCAGTCACCAAGTGGGAGATTGTTAGCTTGTGGTGACTAATCAGGAAAGTACTATCCAGGAAAGTACTGTACACTTTTCCTCCTGACCTTGCTGGGGTTCGGGGCCGGGCTGGGCCCCGAGCGGGGGTTTGGGGGCGGCAGCCCCCAAGAGCAGGGGTTCGGGGGTGCAACCCCTGAGGAAATTTTTTTTGAGGCTGACTACTTTTTAGTTATTTGGGCTGACTACTTATAACTCATTCTAACCCTAAAGCAGGAAAATATTGTATAATATGGCTTAGGGTTAGGGATTTTCATTATGTATGATTTTAGTACTTGCGACAGAATTGGGCTGTAAGGGATTACAGATTGTAATCAGGTTGTAATCACTGGATAATAATAATATTGGACTCACTGTTGGTGGATGTAGCCCAGGGATTGGGTGAACCACGTTAAATCTGTGTGGTTTATTATTTTCTGATATTAGTTATATTTGCACATAATTGTTATTTCTACCTTGTTAATCCTAACAGGTAAAACTAGGGTGGGGATGACACCCATAAATCTTCACTACTATAGTATAAAGTTTTCCTGTTAGGGCTACAAATTTGATCACAAAATATGATCTACCCTGTGAGGGGTCTACCATGTTAAGAGCTAAAAGAATTATATAATCTACCTTGCAAAAGGATTTAAAACTTACAACTAAGTAAGCACTCAGTTAAGAGATTACATAAGGTTTGTTAAAACCACTCTCTTAAGAGATTTACCCTGATACACTTGTTAGAATGTCTCAGTACCTGATCCTTTGGTCTGCACTATATGCTGATTACAGATCTTCTCCTTCCAGTATTTGATTTGATCTTATCTATCAAGTTTATTTGTGTTCTATCCTTCACTAGTTTACTCTGTTACACTCGATCACTGAACTCTATCAGAATGCTTCATTGGTCTGAATGTATTCTCTACTCATCCCTCTCATTCCCTTCGCATCCTCTCACACACACATTAGGGTTCAGATCTACTCTTATATAGACAACTAAACTTCTTCAAGATTTAAGATCTACGATTCAGATTTACTCTTTTTACCGCTTAAGCTTTCCTAATTATGATTGGCTCCAAGTGTTGCATTGGAATCAATGATTCTAAAATAGGAGCGTAATCACCTCCATGATTTCCTCAACAAACAAAATACAAAACATGAATGTTGACCAAAATGTTTTACCTCGATGAGTGTGCCCTAACAAAATCATATGTCAATTCTGGCTAACTCAACAATTGATGTCTCTGGTACTTGGCATTCATTGTACTTGGTGTTCACTGAAATCTTTGTCGCTTAGTATAAACTACTTTACATAGCTTGGCAAAAAACTAACTCGGCTAATACAAAAGTACTTAGTGACCATTAGTTTACTCGGTAATGACTACTACTCGGTAAATATACATTACATGACTCGGCCTATACATGATGACTCAGTTGCAGTGATGACCGGCCAACATTGCCTAGATAATGACTAAGTGTAAGACACTAATAGACAATAAAACTATAGGGATCTACAATCTCCCCCTTTGACATTAGTGGAAAAAACACTTTTTCATGACATTTACAATTATATTTACAAGAGTACTTAGTATTAGCAGAATACTCCCCCTAAGATATATACATATACAAAACTAAGTATATCATACCATTCTTATTTTGTTACTTCCCTTTGTTCTTGGATATGTCATTTAATTTCCCCCTTGTTTTTGGCACTCTTGATTTCTTTGGGAGGAGGAATCCTGAAATATTTCTCCATAAATGGTTTATGAAGCATTATAACCATATGCAATGTAGATTCCCATTTTGATGTAGCAACTTTCAGAACCTTTGATTGCACTTCTAGCTCGATAGCTAGATTGACTAGGCTCTCAGCTTTAGAAAGATGAGGATCTTTCTGTGTTAAGTCCTTAGCCTTTGCTAACTCTCTTTGAATGGCCTCCAGATGAGGTGTCAACATTGTTTGCATAGAGAGTAGATGAGCCCTTATATTACCATCATTAGCCATCAACTCGGCTATCCTTCCTTGTGAATGTAGAAGCTTGGCATAATGTTTTGAACTGAAACTTGCATCCAAGCTCAAGGATTGACCAATAGACTTTATTTCTTGTTGTAGTTTGTCTATCAGCTCCTGGTTATCCTTCATAAATTCTTCTACAACACATAGTTTTGTATACAAATATTGTGCATTCACTACCACTTCTTCAGAATTTGTTATTAGAGTAGAGAGTGTTAGGAATGGGAACACTGGGGGGGGGTGAATCAATGTTCACTATATTTTATCTTTTTACTTTAATCTTTAAACTAAACGTGTATGCTTAAAAATTGAAATAAACATTCACATAAACATGAAACATGAAATCAACACATGACACCTATATGGTTACGAGGAAACCTAAATAGGTAAAAACCCCGGTGGGAATTGACACCCACTAAAATTCTACATGAGTGTTTTGTGATCCTTGTTAGAAGATCCTTAACCCTGTTAGGAGTTTCTTTATAATGCTTTAATTACAATAGACCTTGTTAAGGGTTGGACCCTATTAGGAATTTTTTACAATAGTCCTTGTTAGGGGAGAGGATGCACTGTCCTAGAGCTCATTGCTCAAGTGGTGAAGGCTACAACCTTCTGATCTCAGATACACACTATATTTGCTGGATGAACTGTCACTGTGACACTACTTGTCAGATCGGTTACTTTGATGCACTGATGCTTTGACCTCTTGCAAAGCTCTAATACATCTTATCATCTCTTTGCATACTTCTTCTCTTCTTATCACAACTCTATCTCCACTTCCATATCGAATACAATGGGCACATCTTATATTTATACGCGCATACAAAATAAACAACTAGGTCGGCCCTTAAACCTATTACATACAATGCTTCCAAATGAATTGGCTTAAGCATGTTTACAATCAAACATATATACATTTTAGCAACCTAATTACAATAGGTGCATAGCCTATACAACATTAGAATATAGTCGCAACACAAAATGATAACTGTCGGCTGCTTGCTTTGTTCTTCACTGGCACATACTAGCTGTGCAACTTCAACTGACTGTATCTTTCTCATCCTTGCATATCTGATTATGCGCTCATAGACTAAGCATGAATATAGTATAACCAACTTAACTTCCAAGGCGCACACCATAATTTTTTCGTACGCATGTGCGCTGATGCTCTGAGCTGCAGGAACTCTGTACACTGTCCAATCTTCAACACTTAATCGATTTTTGATCTTCTCATCAAGTGCGCTGACTCCAAACTACTATATGACTTTGTTTCCATAATGAAAACACTATATTAAGTCATATACCTCAGTATAGCCAACTTTCCAACAATCTCCCCCTTTGTCATTGATGGCAAGAAAGGAACATGGCCAAGTTGCTAACTGTCCTTAATACAAATTTTTTTTGTCATCTATACATATACTTATATCTCCCTATACATATTATGATCCATATTCTATACACAATTCCCCCTTTGACATTAATGACAAAGGTTTTTCAAAAAAACTGTATCTATACATACTCACTGAGGGAAAACATCCAGATATGCTATCTTTAGGTTATGGATCTCCTTCTTCCAAAATGTGATCAAAGAGTTTACTATCTGGAGATGGGTGCATAATGCATATTGTAGCTTCTCCATCTTAAAATATGTGGAAGGACCTTGATCACAGGTTATCATGGTGGCATAAATCTCTTTGATGTTCTAATTTAGAATGTCTAATGAGGGCACAAGAGCATTCCTCAACTGAGTCTGTCTAACCCTTAACTTTGTCATCTCTTTTTCTACCTTCTCAATTTTTTTCTAATTGACCTTGGTAGACATTATTGCACATGTTCACATCTGTGGATGTGTCTTTCACTGAACTCTTCACTTGTTCAATCATAGCTTCTGCCTCTTTTATTTTCTTGAAATGAGCATCAGTAAGCTTGCCTTGATCCATGCAATATGCAATGATTCTTCTTCCTTGATCAAAAAATTCTTTTAGGGATGCTTGACCAGTCTTAAGTGAGCTTAGGTCAAGTGAAAAGTTGTTCACCAATTCATTCAATCTTTTCTTCAGATGCTTTTCTTCTGCAACTAGGGATGCAGATTCTTCAAGGCTTGAGAAATTGCTTTTGAATTGTGAGATGACTGTACTCACATCATCAACAAAGTGTATCTTAGACACTTTCTTATCCTCTGGAAATAGATTGTTCAAATTTTTTACTAATTCTACTAGGAGAGGATTCCTCATCACTTGCTTTTCTTTGGCTTTCTCCATAGCTAAGACACTGAACTTAATTATGTCTTCTTCTCTCCATGAGTCCAAACTAGATGTGTTAGGTGTCAAACTTGACAACAATGCTCCTGAAGGAGTGATGGGAGTGCTATCCATCACTTCTTGTTGCACCTTGGCTAGTTCAACTAATGGTTTATTATTCTTTTCTTCTTCTTTTTCTATTTTTTCTTTTTCTTGTTCTTTTTCTTCCATCTTTTCTTCTTCTTTCTCATCTGTTATATTTTCAATCAATACCTCTTCTTGATGAATGGGAGGTGTGTTTCTACATAAAATTTTAGCTTCTTGTGTTCTCACAAAAGATTCCTCAAACTTGTCCAACTTAGTGTCAGTGGCCGCCATGGCTATTTCCACATTATCAATGAAAATGGTGTTGTCCTTGAGTGATTCTATCATGGGCGCAGACTTATCTACCTCTGATTGTGTTTCTACTGTAGGCGCTGAATCCTGAGGACCTGTAGATTGTACCTTGATGGTCTCTGACCCTTTGGTAACCATTGAGGGTACATGTGCTATGGGAACAGTAGGTGGATACATGTTTTTGTTCATAAAAACCTTCTCAAAGGCTTTCTCTATCTCTTTTGCAACTAATTCATAGTTTTTATCCATTATATTCAGAGTTCTTGTCTTGGTTCTGAGGTGAGGCTTCACTAGATCTAACAACAACTTCTCTTCTAGCTCACATATAGGAAGGTTTTCATCTAAGATCTTTTCCCTTATCCACATATCTTCTTCAATAGCCTGTCTCTTTTGGAATTCTAGGATATTTCATACATTGTCAGGGATCATTGTTTTTAGTTCCAAGACTATCCTTTTGAACTTGATCATGTGCACTATATTTATCATAAAACTTCTTTACTTGATCAATTCTTCCCTCGTCAATTATTCTGGCACTTAGCATACTAAGACTAGGTTTGAAACTTACTTCAGGAGGTGCTTGAGTGTTCTTTTTGCTTCTTGTTGCTCGCGAGGATGGATGATTGGTGCCAACCTCTTTCTTCCTCTTTGGCATTGCCTTATACTCAGGAGGAGCAGTAAGGTCAATGGTTTCCTTGGGAAAGATAGGAGTACCATCAATTATATCCTTATGTTCATCAGATTTCTCTATCTTTACCTTCTTCAACTTGGGATCTTGTGATTCTGCCTTTGTTGCATCTGCGCTCTTTAGTTCCAAAGCAATCTTTTGTTCTTTTGCTTTGTCAAGATTTTCTTGAGACACACCATGCATTCTCAAGATCTCTAATGTGAGTTTAGCAACCTTTCTTTTTGTTGTTGTGTTGTTTAGCTTGGCATCTATTTCTCTTGTCTTCTCCTCATAAGTTCCCCATCTAGGCTCATTAGGGTCAGCAGGAGCTGAAAGCAATACTTGAGCATATGCTTCTAAAACTTGTTCCTCTACTTAATATCCAAGTGGATGAATCCACTTTGTTCTAGGGACTACTACCTCCATGCATGTTGTATCTATTTCAACCATAAAACAAATTGTCTCATTATACTTTTCAATAATGTTTTATGGAATTATGTACCTCATTTGCATCTTGACCCTGAAGGTCTTCAACTCCAATGTTATGTAATCTCTCAAAGTACTTTTAGTGGTTGCCTTGTAAGATATCTATGGCATGCTTGGAATGGACTTGTCCAAATACAAATCTGATACTCTCCCAACTATATGAATGTACATGTAAACAATCAAAGACCCAAACCTGAATATCTTGGTCTTGTCATGCTTGATTGCCTTGATTTTATCAATCAACTATGCGCACAAGATCTCACACAAGTTGAACTCTCCATCTTCCTTCACAAGTCTAATGGCTGCTAGAATTGTGCCCGCAGACACACTGTTCACTCTGCTAGTGTGATGAAACCTGTATCCAAGTATCATAGACAACAATTTGATTTCTTCTTGCTCAATAGGCTCAATTTTCATCCCGCACCTATCACTCCTTGAATTATATGTTTGCCAAAAATTTTCCTGACATCCTTGCCCACAGGAAGGATGATGCCTATCTTTGGGAGCCCCGTCATCTCATATATTAGGTCATTGGTAATTTTGACTGACACATCACCCATCCAAAATAGGTCATCATTAATTCTACTCAAGAGTATTTTAATCCATTTTGTCTCATAGAATTCATATTCTGTAGCATGCTCTACTATGGGGTGATCATTCCACTTTGCATATTCATCCAGGAAGGTTTTGTCTAGTTTTAACATTGTTTCCATGTGCACCCTTAACCTGTCCAATCCTACTGGTTCCTTCTTACAGTAAATGTAAGCCCTAATGTCTTCCACATGCATAACGCCCATAGGCATGTAGGAGAATGCTCCCTCTAAATCATCTAGGGTAGACTTGAATGGATGCTTCTTAAACACATATATTTTCTTTTCTGCAACATCAAATACTATGGGAGTGGCCATCACTTACTTGATTTATCGCTTTCCAAGTGTTCACTAGGATAATCCGAAGACTTCTAAATTGGCATGATGAGATAGGGTTTTTGCAACTGATCAATTATGTTGCTAATCACTAATAGATCAATCTCCAAGTCTTCACAATAACTTCTAAGGCTCTTTCTGCTCTTCAATCACTTTGAATTTGAATGCAATGAGTAATCAAACAAATTTTTGTGTACTTAAAGTGAAAATTCTTCCATTAATGCTTGCCGCGTAAACTAGGCTGTCACTTAAAAATTTCCAACTTGAGTTCTGCTAACAATCAGTATGTGCACTCTTGCATGAAGGTTCCTTTATACTCCATAAGCTTAAGTTCAAAGGCGCATACTCTGATAGTGAGTATACCAACCACACAGGGGTCTAGAGCTAAATTAGCTCCCCTATGACCCTGAGGGCCATTCATCCAGATGTAGAGGGTGCATCCACTGTGGATGCATCCAATACATACTCATTAGTCTTGTCCTTCTTTTTCTCTAACCAAATCAAGCTCACATCCTCTAAGGCTTTCACAAACTTGACTTCTCCTTCGGGATCCAATACTGGTTCTTCAACCTTTTTAGGGCTTTCCTGACCTTGCATCCTTTATCTATAGAACTTTGAGATATGTCTAGCCTTGTTACAAGAGTGAAAAATGACTGGAGGCCTTATATTCCTTGGCACATTGACATGAGTCACACTGAGAGGGGGGGGGGGGGTAAATCAATGTTCACTGTATTTTATCTTTTTACTTTAATCTTTAAATTGAACTTGTATGATTAAAAACTGAAATAAACATTCACATAAACATGAAACATGAAATCAAAACATGACACCAATATGGTTATGGGGAAACCCAAATCGGTAAAAACCCCAGTGGGAATTGACACCCACTAATATTCTGCACTAGTGTTTTGTGATCCTTGTTAGAAGATCCTTAACCCTGTTAGGAGTTTCTTTACAATGCTTTAAGTACAGTAGACCTTGTTAAGGGTTAGACCCTATTAGGATTCTTTTACAATAGTCCCTATTAGGGGAGAGGATGCACTATCCTAGAGCTCACTGCTCAAGTGGTGAAGGCTACAACCTTCTGATCTTAGATACACACTATATCTACTAGATGAACTGTCACTGTGACATTGCTTGTTAGATCAGTTCCTTTGATGCGCTGATGCTTTGACCTCTTGCAAATCTCTAATACATATTATTGGCTCTTTGCATACTTCTTCTCTGCTTATCAAAACTCTATCTCCACTTCCATATCAAATACAATGGGTGCATCTTATATTTATACGTGCATACAAAATAAACAACTAGGTTGGCCCTTAAACCTATTACATACAATGCTTCCAAATGAATTGGCTTAAGCACATTTACAATCAAACATATATAAATGTTAGCAACCTAATTACAATAGGTGCATAGCCTTTACAACATTAGAATATAGTCACAACACAAAATGATAACTGTCGGCTGCTTGCTCTATTCTTCACTGGCACATACTAGCTGTGCAACTTCAACTGACTATATCTTTCTCATCCTTGCATATCTGATTATGCACTCATAGAATAAGAATGAATATAGTATAACCAACTTAACTTCCATGGTGCACACCATAATTGTATCGTACGCACATGTGTTGATGCTCTGAGCTGCAGGAACTCTGTACATTGTCCAGTCTTCAACACTTAACCGATTTCTGATCTTCTCATCAAGTGCGCTGACTCCAAACTGCTATATGACTTTGTTGCCATAATGACAACAATATATTAAGTCATATAACTTAGTATAGCCAACTTTCCAACATAGAGTTCTACCTGCTTTACTGCAATCTCAATAGATACCTTGTTCAATACCTTTGTTTCAAACTTCCTTTCTGACCACTGCAACAACTTATCATTTGCTTCACTTTATTCATTAGTCACTTTCTTGACTATATGGACAAGTTGTTCTAGTATGGGGTCAGAGTTATTTACATCAATCATTTCAAAAGCATCAATAAATATTTCTTTTATCTCATGCAAAACTTGCTTTTGTTGATGTTCTCTTCTTAATTCTTCTTGCCTACTTTTCCTCTTCAGTAGGTCTTGTAATATCTACATCTTCTCATATGATAAGTTATCAGAATCCCATTTTAGAATTACAATACTTAATCAATTGTTACCTCCGGTGAAGAAACTTTCACCTTCTTTTTCAGTGCCTTCTTCGGTGTATTCCCACTCAGCATCTGTACAAGAGCTTGTATTGCCTCTTGTTCCTTAGGCTCTTGGATATCAATAGCTTTGTTCTTCTCTTCAATTCCCTTATCCTCCACATGAGGACTTACATTCACTAATGTAGACTGCTCTCCTTTATCTTTCTATGGCTCCTCGGCATATGTAGACTAATGTGTAGTTGTCGATGGATCTTGTTCCTCGGTAGTGCTCATACCAGCTAACATGTCAACTGTAACAACTTCAGGTTTGGTGGGGGTTGTGTTGAAAGTTGATGTATCATCAATTTGCGGATAATCTATTACTTGTAAGAGCACAATATTACTGCATGGAAAAGATGTGTCTTTTTCTTCCTCGACTTGTATGTCTTCCTCGGTCAATACCTGAGTTTTTACTGGGGTATCCTCTGTAATGTCAACAATACTTACTCCAGATAAATTTTGACATTTTTCTTCCTTGGGAGTTTCTTTCTCTTGAATAGGTGGCTCAATTATATCTTGTATATTTTCTAGCTCAGCACCCTTAGATTTTCTAGCATCTTGATGTGCATCCTTGTCAATTAGAAAACCAAAAAATATCTTCCAAGTCTTTAGACTTGCTTGTACAACATCCTCAATGTTGTGTTGAAGGATAGAGTAAGCTCTAAGTTTGGGAATGAATCTATTCTTGTATTGTTCCACAACTTCCTAAATACTGGAAGAGGTTAGATCTAGTAAAATTTGAGCTAGTGTGCTCTCCCTTATCTTCTTCTCGGTCATTAGACCAGACTCCCATTTTTGTGAAACTCTATTGCTTAACACTTTAGGCACTAGTTTCTCCAATTGTATAGGTAACATCTTGAAAGTGCAGAGCATCTCAAGAATAGATTCTTCTACTTTCTCCTTATCTCCTATACTCATGCTCTCAAATCTTAATTGCTTCAAACTTGTAAGTCTAGTAGAGTTCTTGATAGTATGGCATATTTCATCCACATTTGGTGTTATACTCTATAATGCAACCTTCTTCTTTACCTCCTCGTCACATTCTATCTCCTCATCATCTTTCTCCAAAATAAGTTTCCTCCTAGGCCTTTTGCTTGTTTGGCTCAGCACTACCTTAGGCTGAACAACTTTTCTTTTCCCTGATGTAGGGGTTTTCTTTTGTGACTCAGCAACTATGATTGTAGAGACTACCCTTGTTCTCGGCCTAAGCACAGGTGATGATGTAACCTTAGGTTTTTGCATCTTTTTACTCATGGGCTTGACAAGTACTACATTATTGCCTTTCTTCTTTTCTACTACTATCTCTTCTTCTTCATCACTCTCACTGGGATCACTTATTTCATCTTCTCCCAGTCCTTGTGTTAATTCAAGAGGTGCATCCTCCTCTATTTCTCCCATCATTTTTACTAGATTCTTCACAATTTGCTTCCTCTTTCTCTCTACGGTTGTAGCCTTCAATCCCATGGTTATTTTGGATTTAGCCTCTACATACGTTCCAAAGTAAGGAGCCTTTTTATCAATTTCTTCAGCTAACAGGCCTGTTATAGCAGCTGTGGTCTCATCAATATTTACCTCATAAGGTAATGGCATTAGACATGAAACCCTTAGTAAAACAACTTGTGCAAAAGTGAAATCTGTGTCGACTAAGAAACAAATGTCCTGGCTATACTTCTCAACTAAAGACACAGGAATCCTACTTATTTTCCTCATTTTCTTCTTGAACTCAATGAAATAATTTTCCATCACACTCTCAAAGCTTTCTCCTATTTGACTGATAAAATCATTTATTTGAACTGTGACTAGTTTCTTCTTATCCCAAATTAATCCTCGAACAGTAGGAAAACACTTCTGAATATAAAAGAATAGACAGATGAGTAAGGAACCAAACTTACACATAGAATTCTTTGCTTTCTGGATTGAAGTTAGGTTCTTAGCAAGTTGAGTCAATTGGATCTCGATGAGATCATAAGTATGTCCTTTCTTGATAATTTTCCAAGCCTAGTCCACTGCCATGCATGGGACATTGTCCAACCGACTAGACTGGTAGAATTTGTGAGCAATTACCCTCACTAAAAAATCAATCTCCAGATTGGTGATGGTGGAGATTGTCATTCCATGCTTATTCCATACTTCCTGAGTGTTTTCCTGAATCTCCTCCTTGCTAAAACATTTCATTGTTCTTTTACTAGAAATTGTAGGGTATCCAGTTACCCAGTGAATCATCTCCTTTGTTATCTGAACTGGTCCATCCTCTAGCCACTATTGCATGTCATGTACTCTACTTAGTATGATTTTGATCCATTCCACTTTGAAATTTTGTGGAAAATCTAGGGCATGAACTAACCCTTGCTCAAAAACCATCTTGTGTTCTAGCTTCAACACCCCATTGCTGCACAATCTATCATATGCTTCCCTGATTTCATAGTCTCCAATTTTAGAAATTTTGCACATGTAACATGACCTAATTTCGTTTATCATCAATACATTTTCTGGAACCATTGACAGAGCACCAGTAAGATCTCCCTTGATTGTGCTCTTCAGAATAGCCTGAAACTTTTGCGGCTTACACACTTTGTTCCTTACTAATTGAATGTTGAAAACCTCCTTCCCTTGTTTCTTCATTGTAGTAGATGAAGATGATGCCATTGATTTTAAATTAAAAATTCTCAAAAAATATTTTTGCTTGATAGGGTACCTTTGTGTAAGTGTTCTGCAAATGATTTGCCAACGGCTCGCTGAAAGGATTTGAAATCGCCCTTAAACAAATAGGTTACACGCTCTCTGAATCACCTAAAGAAATTTCAATTCACTGGTGAAATGAAATGAATGGTAACATTCTGCTTTATAGACTTCAAACGGTCGAATTAGGGCTTCATAAATGTTCCATACATATTCTAGGTGGAATACAGTTGTCTCGACATTCTTCTGTTAAGCTTGGCTAATACAAGCTCGGTCGATACAACCATTCAGACATAGCTCAGTGTACATCACATCTCGACTACCATAGGTGCTTGACATACATTGATAACTCAGTCAAAACACTGACACTCAACATAAAAAATGAATTGCTCCACTTTTCTCAAATATGTCCCTATGCATCTTTATCTATACAGATATGGACTTTTACTCAACTTATGTTAGGAACTGATATAAGATAAAGCATTGTAAAGACTCAGCTCCATACATACCTTCTTTTCTTAGTTCAAAGAAGTTTGATCACCTGATCCATCAGATTGGGTGACCTTAAGTGCACTGGCTTCACTTGTGCTTCCTTCTTCTTTCTTCTTCCATGTTTTATTCATCTGATTTCTCAATTTCTCATGGATATCTTCATTCTTTCTTTGATCATTGCTCGGTATGGGTGTTCTACAGTCTTTCTTTAGATGACCTATCTTGTTACATTTGTAGCATACCATACTTCCATTCATCCAACTTTTAGATTTACCTCTGAAATGAGTCTTCAAACAATTTTCTCCAATGTGTCCACATTTTCCACAGTAATGACAACTGTACCAAGTGTTATAATCTCAATTGTATGAGTTACTCTTCATAGGTGACTTAGTCTATTCATTTGATGACCATTTAGGTTTAGATCTACATTCAAATGCTCTATGTCCATATTTTTACAGTTGAAATAGTGTCCTTGAAATTTTGGTGAGATACGTGGACTCCTGACCTTAGACCTGCATTCTTGTGCCTGATGTCCAAGTTTCTTATAGTTAAAGAAATGTCCATTAAATTTAGGTTTAGGATCAGAGTTACCATGTTTTCTTCTACAAATGTTAGCTGTATGTCCTGGCTTTCCACAGTGATGGCATGTGGGCTTGTTGTTCTTTGGTTTAACATTATTTTTCTCTCCACCTTTTGATGATTCTCCTTCCTCAGTGGATGATGAATGCTCATTTAGTCCATGTCCAGATCTATCACCAGATCTTCTAGGTAACCTTAACAGCTCTTCAAAGTATTTTTTAGCTTCATTTGGTTTGTTCATCCTTTCATTAATTTCCTTTTCAAATCTTAGTTCATTTCTTAGTTGATCATTTTCAGATCTCAGATTGTTGATTTCCATATCTTTCTTGCCCAATTATTGATTAACAGGAGCAATTGATTTACCATGTCTAGTTGATTGTTAGTCAACATTTTCATGTCACTTGTCCTTTCATCAAGTCTCATTGATATTTTTCTTTTTCCTTCTTCAACCATTGTCTTGTCTTCTTCAACTTTCTTTTTCTATTCGACTACTTCACAGAGTCTGACAAATTGAATTTCTTGTTCTCTCTTTAGATTTATGATTTCATCACTTAGTATGATATTTTTCTCCAGTAGCTCTTTTATGGATTTGTCACTTTCTGTAGAGTTCCCATTATCAAATAGTCCAGTAGTATCTTCTTCTTGATATTGTGATTCATATTTCTGAATAGCAATTTCTCTTCTCCTGCTTAAGGATTTCTTCAGTTCTCCTCTGGCTACTTCAAGTTGTTGTAGTGTAAGATGAACATTGATCTTCTTATTCTCTATAACTTTTCCCAGCTTATCAACCTCCATCTCAGGATCTTTATCTTCAAGTGGTTAGACTTTCTATAAGAAACCCTAAAGCTCTGATACCAATTGTTGGAAATTTAGTGGGTAAAAGCGATACTGAGAGGGGGGGTGAATCAGATATCACCAATTAATCCATTTTTGCATTACTAAAATTTTTTTCATAGCATTAACAAAACTTCATTAATGTAATTAAACTAATACACTAAACATCATTTAAGAAAGTACTCATAACACAATAGCTTTGGTTACCTAGAAACCCTTGAAAGGTAAAACTTGGGTGGGGATGACACCCACAAATCTTCACTATTGCAGTATAAAGTTTGTTTGTTAGGGCTACAAATTTGATCACAAAATATGATCTACCCTGTGAGGGGTCTGCCATGTTAAGATCTAAAAGACTTATACAATCTACCTTGCAAAAGGATTTAAAACTTACAACTAAGCACTGGGTTAAGAGATTACATAAGGTCTATTAAAACCACTATGTTAAGAGATTTACCCTGATACACTTGTTAGAATGTCTCAGTACCTAATCCTTCGATCTACACTATATGTTGATTATAGATCTTCTCCTTCTAGTATTTGATTTGATCTTATCCATCAATTTTATATGTGTTATATCCTTCACTACTTTACTCTATTACACTCGGTCACTAAACTCTATCAGAATGCTTCACTGGTCTGAATGTATTCTCTGCTCATCCCTCTCATTCCCTTTGCATCCTCTCACACACACATTAGGGTTTAGATCCACTCTTATATAGACAACTGGACTTCTTCAAGATTTAAGATCTATGATTCAAATTTACTCTTTTTGTTGCTTAAGCTTTCCTAATTTTGATTGGCTCCAAGTGTTGCGTTGGGATCAATGATTGTAAAATAGGAGTGTAATCACCTCCGTGATTTCCTCAACAAACAAAATACAAAACATGAATGTCAGACAAAACATTTTACTTCAATGATTTTGCCATAACAAACTCATATGTCAATTCTGGCTAACTCGGCAATTGATGTCTCTGGTACTCGGCATTCACTATACTCAATGTTCACTAAAATCTCTATCGCTTGGTATAAACTACTTTACATAGCTCGGCAAAAAACTAACTTGGCTAATACAAAAGTACTTAGTGACCATTGGTTTACTCGGCAGTGACTACTGCTCGATAAATATACATTACATGACTCAGCCTATACATGATGACTTGGTCGTAGTGATGACTGACCAACATTGCCTAGATAATGAATAAGTGTAAGACACTAATATAAAATAAAACTATAGGGATCTAAAAGTTTAACCGGTTTATCTAGCCATATTTTACCTTCATGCACTCAGCTAAGAACAACCCTAATCCATTCTGCTTTGAATTCTCTCAAGAAATATAGGGCATTCATCAATCCCTTCACTTCCAGGTGTTTGTGCTCATCCTTGAGCTTTCCATTCTCACTCAGCTCCTGGTAAGTAGATTGAAGCTCAAAATCTTTGATTTCACTAATTTTACAGTAGTGGATATATGCACGTATGTCTTGCACCAATAAAACCCTAGGCAGTATACTGGAAAATGTGCCCGCTTGATCAATATGTGAAGAAATTTTAGGATGTAATTTATATTTGGGTTCCTCATAAGTCATAGACTTAATCAATGTGACCTTCTTGTCATTCTCAGACTTCAATTTCACAACCTTGGATGAAGACACCATCATTTTCTCAAAATTTAGGGCTTCATGAAATTTCAGTAAAACAACTTGGTGGCTTGAAACTTACTTGAATTAGTAATGAACTCTCAGGATCTCCTTAAATCTCTGTCAAACACTCTATAAATTCTTTGCTCAAATTTCTCAAGTCGCTCTATTTCTTCTCGTGATCGTTGTGTGTTGAAATGACTAGCTTCATCACATATTTATACCCAAAATTTCTTTTCCCACTCAAACTTCTACATTAAATGCTTTACCTACCACAGCTCAGTAAACATAGTTTCCCTCGGTTAACATTTCAAAAGCTTTATCTCAGTTAACACTAGATATTAATCGGTTGATACTTCAACTTGGTTAACCTTGCCAATATTCACTGCCTAGAAAACTTTTACTCGGTCATGCTTTTACTATCTATACACATTCTAAGTTCTAAATATATAGTACCATAGTGCATCTTCTTTCATGTTGATTTGGTGTTTATTTACTAGATATAAGGAACTATTGAAAGATATAACTGATTAAAATTTAGTTCCATTACATACCTTAATTTCTTAGGTGGAGGTGGTGATATCACCTAATCCAATGGACGAGGTGTCACCGACTGTAGTGCTTGATCCAACATTGTCATTTGATGCTTTTCTCCACATTTGATTTCTTATCCTCATGATTTCTTCAATTTATTTTTCTATTTGTATCATCATTTATCTCTGGTGCTTGGTCTCTTCAATCTTTACTTAAATGATCGACCTTATGACAGTGCAAACATGCCATACTAGTACTTGTCCAATTACAAGATCTTCCTCTCTAATTTTTTCTCATGTAATGTTATGCAATATGTCCATATCTGCCACATGGTTTGCAATTAACCCAAGTGTTGTAATCCCAAGTGTATGCATTACCTTTCCTTTTTGATTGATATGCCTTGTTCTATTCTTTCGGTGTCCAGACTTGCTTCATCTTTGTCCTGCATTCCTGTGATATGTGTCCATGCATGTTGAAAGTATGATAGTGCTTTTCCATATAAGGTTTCTTAGGTTTCCTATCCAAATTTTTTCTATACTCATGTGCTTGATGTCCATATTTATTATAGTTCTAGCAATAACCATTAAATTTAGGAGTGGATTTAGGAATACCTTTCTCTTTGCTTTTGCAAACATTTGATGTGTGACCCATTTTTCCACAATGATAACATCATAGCTTCTTTGGTCTTGGATTTGCATAGAAATTATTCTGTTTAGCTTGTCTTGATGACTCTCTCTACTTGGTGTAGCCTAACCTAGTAGTGTTGTCAACTCTTCTTTGACCATTCGGGAATTCATCCATTCTTTTAGTACTATCTTCAGCTTTCTTGATCATCTCATTATTTTGTTGTTGAATCTTTACTTCATTCTTCAGTCTTTCATTCTCTTCTCTTAGTTCACCGATGTCTTCCAATTTCCTAGTAATCTCATTATTTACTTAGTTGACTTCCTCACTTATGATAACCATCTGATTAGAGATTTCAAAGTGATGCTCAGTGAGTTTTAATATATCAGATTCCTTCTCTTGCAATTTATCAGTCATTTGCCTCTTATCTTCAATAGCCAAATTTATTTCTTGTTCAACCTACCTTGCATTGTTCATTACATCAATCATTTTGACCATTTGTGACTCTTGACTAATCTGGAGGGCTTTTACTTGTTCAGTAAGATGTTGATTATTTTAAGATAGATTTGATATGGTTCCTTTAGATGCATCAGATATTCTACCAGATCCAGATCTAGATCCTTCAAATCGATCATCTATCTCTTCTTCATGATAATCAGTCTCATTATACTGAAGTGCCATATCCTTCCTTTTGATTAGTAAATTTCTTAGGTTTTATTTGGCTTCATTGAATTGTTCAATGTAGATCTACATCTATATTCTCTGAATCTCAATAGTCTTATCAAGATTATACCTTTCCATCCTTAAGATCTTTTCTCTTCAGTGATTAAAATTTCTAAAATAAGAGAACTAGCTCTGATACCAATTGTTGGGATTATGGAAAGGTTTTTACTAAGAGGGGAGGGGTGAATCAATACCTTTAAAAAATTTGGAAACTGAATCTTTGTAAACATAGATATCATTAACCAATTGAATCCATTGCATGTAACATACATTCAAAATGTAACTGAAATGTAAATGCATGTAATCTAATCAATAAACCATTCATGAAACTTCATACACATAACACAAGTGTTTTGGTATCACATAAACCCTTGTTAGAAGGTAAAAAATGTGGTGGGGATGACACCCACAAACCTTCACTACTGCAGTAACAAAGTTGTCGGTTAAGGCTACAAAGATTGTGATCACTTATGGTGATCTTACCCTGTTAGAAGTAACAATGGGATCAACTAGATCTACCTGGTTAGAGGATTTGAGAAACACAGTTAAGTATGCACTCGGTTAAAAGATTTACAAAAAGAACTGTTAAGTTCACTCTGTTAAGAGATTTAGAATCTACTACAATTGTTAGAGAGTAATAATCATATATCTATAAATATCAACTCAAATTTTCCTAATTCAGATCTATAAAGTATTATAAAAATATCACCTTATTGTGATGTATGTGTCCTTCTGTACTGTTGAGTAGCCTTATGTCTTTTCTGATAAACTAAATACTTCTATCAAAATCCTTGTGTCAAAACTTTGTTTGATCTTCTGATGTCCTGAGTGCAGCTACTTCTTGATGATATTTTTATCAAAATGACATCCTAAAAAATTTATGTCAAACTAATTTGACCTAATTAGGGTTTTATAATATCTTAGAAAAACCTAAGATCAATGGTGGAAATAAATAACCTAGATCAACAATACAAAGGAATCATCAACAATTCAATGATTACATCCACATTAAATTCTATCTCAATCTTAGTAAACCATTTTCTCATTCAGTGTAAATGGTTTGCCTTGTAGTTTGTGCCATTCCAAACTGCTATGTCATTTCCTATTTCACTCAATGTACACTGCATTCATCACTTGGTAATTAATTGGCTCTTGGTTCATATGAATGCTTGGTGACTACTATGCTCGGTACTCTATGATCATCTAGCTCGGTAAGAGTGCTTGGTCAAAGCTATGTTCGGTTAACTTAGGTATCTACCTTATGTTCTGCTCGGTCTAAAAGCTCTATTTATTGACCAATTGTCATGTCTTGTCTCCTTTAATAACTCTATTACTAAATGATACTAATGACAACCATTAATGCTCTTTAGGAGTAACACAGTTGGCTCTGAGAGAAGACATGAACTCATATTGCTAGAATGAATAAAGAATAAAGAATTCCTCCCTTACATTCACTGAGATTCGTGACTCTGAGATCCACACTAACTTAAACTGAATGAAAGATGGAGGAAAGGGGAGCGAAGGATCTCTTTATGCCAAGGATCAACCTTCCATATACTTCTTATACTATTTAGTGGATTCGTTGATGGTTTCCTCATCAAGCTCCTTCATGCATGAAATGAAGACCCATGCCTCCTCTAGTTTATCCTGAGCCTTGACTTCTTGATCACCCATTTGAGTTCTAACCTTGGTGGTTTCATGGGACACTATAATTATCTTGGTTCATTTGTTTAAAATTAATCCATAAAATTATCAGGAGGAACCAAACCTCTTCTCCATATTCTCTGAGTGTCTCTTCTTCCATATACTTTTTCTATTTTCTTCTACCTCATAGAACATGCACTCATGATCTTTGATGGCCAGAACCTCATTGGGGTTGTTAGGGGTTGCATTGGTGTCCAAGTAAACAAAAAAAGGAAATTGATCAAACACATGATCTTCTATAGGTGCTTCAATCTCTGAAGCCTAGACGCCATTGATATCTTGTCTATCTTTAGGTTAGGTGGGTGGATCATCCACTATGACTTGTGTGTTCCTTTTCTTAGGATGCACTAAGGGTACATCATCCATCTCCTTGACATATTCTTATTACTCTATGTTATTGTGTGGGATGCCTAAGGAAAAGGTAGCCAAGCTTGTTGCCACATGGTGAGGTTGTGCATCTTACAAGGGTTCTGCACTGATTCCAATGGTGAATCCTTTCTTGGTGGAAGAAGAAAGCTTCCATGATTTCCCAATATTTTCCCCCAACTCTCCAAAAATTTCCTTTTTTAGGGCCTCCTGGAGGGGATCTAGCTACATGGATGGAGAACCCTATTTCTTCTTACGTCATCTTTTGTATTACTAAGGGGATGGTCCTAGAACATTATTTTGATGCTCTTTCAAAAAACCTTTTCAAAAATTTCATGGATTCTATCCATTATTTCTTGAGTGATTAAATATATATCATATACTTCTTGTACATCCCAATTAATTTGCGAGAGTGTGCTATCTCTTACCTTATTTTGATCAAAATTGGGATCCATAATGGTTGTCTTCTTAATGAACTTTAAGAAAGGTCATAGCCCAAAGTATTCCATCTTCTGTGCAAAAAAAAAATGGTATTAACATCTATGCACATCAAAATTATCTTAAAAATCTACCCTAAAATCCTTGAGGTGAGGGAATTGACCAGTGAAAGAGCTATACATTTCCTTCTTCTTTCTCCCCCACAGGTCGTATTGAGGCCACTTTAGATAAAATTTCTCCAATTGGAGACTCTCTATATTTTTTCCTCCTTTGCAACAACCAAGGTACATGTGTAATACCTACATGAAAAGGGGAGTCCTACCATCTTAATCTTCTTGGTGGTATATAAATTATGGGTTTCCAAAATTTGCTTGGGAAACTCCACCAGAATGAATCATTCATTGTAGTGTCTCAAGATAAGGACATGCTTCCTAGTGATCCCAGACACATGGATGTAGGTGTGCATGTAGAATTACAAAAAATAGAACCCCCATAGTTCAATCAAATTCATGGCCACCTTGGGACAACTGGTACCCGACATCGCCTTTGAGCCTTATTATTCTATTATATACAACAACATCATTAAATCTACAAAATGAACTAGGAAAATATTCCAATTGTAGCTATGGGTAATAAACCCATAGGACTGAATCTTCTAGCTGATCACCTAGGTGTTTGACCTTGTAAACTCCTTTAAATTTTCTATAAAGAATAGTCAACCAGACTACAAATTAAGTCATGAAAAATTTCTTTGTGGTTTGGACTTCCCACAATTATCAGTCTATGATGTTTGAGATGATCTGGGGACAATCAAAATAGGCACTACCTATTACAATGTTGAAGATGAGATAATACATCTAAGGGGTGTATTATTTCATGCAAAACTCATTGAATATGTGGCACAAAATTATAATTATCCCCTAGATGGGGAAAATGAAGTGCGTTCTTGGAATATTTGTAGCCTGCTTTAATGCATCCCAACACGATACAATGAGACAGTATGATTTCGAGTAATTTTTACTATTGTTATCTACCTTCTAGTATTCATTCATGGTGAATTCCTTATCTTCTAGTGTTTCCTTTTTCTAGTAGGGGATACAAAGGGTGATAGTGATGGAATCCAGATCAAATTTAACGATCGGGGTACCATCTGATAGAGAGCACAAACATGTGATCTTTGAAGATTGGCTTTATAGGGTACAAATAAATTCTAGATATTGGAGGGAGATGAGAAATAAAGTGACTAACATCAATCCAGAATGGGAGAGATGAACATATTCTTCTTCCTAACCAACTCTCCCATCCAAGATGTTTATTTGGATGGCTTCTAAGTCACAGTCTCCAAGATCTTTATCTATTATGTTTTGGACTACACTCCCCTCTTGGAGGCCCAAATGATGCCATCTATCTTATATTTCATGGTAAGGTTTATCTTTTAAAATTATCTTTCTACTTTAGTTTTCCTTCCGGATGGCCTAGGAAGGACTTCCTCAGGTCCTGAACCTTGCAACATTGAGGATGATGCCATGGTTTGATTGTATTTTCCTAGAAGAACAAGGCATCACCAATACATGTATGATATCAAAAATATTGTTTGAAAGTGCAAGTAGAGTTTGGCATCCAAGTTTTGGGTATTACTATGACTATATCCTTTTAAAATTAAACATGAAGTATGATAGATTCTTAGATCTTAGAGATCAAAATTGTTATTTTTACCCAAGAATGCAACTTATGAAGCCCTAGGGAAATCTAGATAGGGATCTTTCATATTCTAATGATGAAAAATAAGGAAAAACCTAAGATTCAAAGACTAGAGGTTCCATAAAAAATTTTAACTTCACCAAAGAATGTCAGGGAGTCATCCAAAACTCAAGATATGAATGATTTTCAACTTTAACGACCCAGGAAATAACTAACTTTGGGGGAATTTAAATTTATGGTTGTGAAAGATACTGGTAGCTAGGAATAAAATTTCCATGGTGATGAGGGCCAATGGATAGTTGGTAGAAAGGGTGTCAAACCAGAGGTTTATGGTTTAGTATTTGGACATGTGGCCTGCCATTGAGTTTAAACTAGGTAGGGCTTCAGAGGGAAAACCCCTAACTAGAAAAATTAACATTTTGGGCCGAAAAATCACATGTGCCTCAAAGTAGGTATAGACTAGGGCACAAACTATAGAATGAAAGGGAGAAAATCTTGAGAGCCCTAGGTGACACTTATGCAAAAAGGGCCATTGTCTGTAACCTATACAATTTGACAAACTAGGGTACAAGAATAAACACATACCATAGACCCTAATTGTACAATAAAAAAACCAACAAAGACAAAATGCGTGAGGCATTCAACTAAGGCATGAAAGATACCCTAGAAAAAAATAAAAAGGAGGCCCTGAATTAAGTTAAGGGCTAATGGATTTTAGAGAAATTCTACTTTATTTAACCCTATGATAAAAATAAAAAGAATTAAAAAAATGGAAAACCAGATGATAACACAATAAAAAGCCCTAAATTACTAGAGAAAAACATGGAGGGGGACTTAAATGCAACAAAAATTGCATTGTTCAACCAAGAGATCTCTCAAAAACACCCAACAAGCAAGCAAACTCAAAAGAAGACACAAATTTACACGCTTGAAAGGTCAGCTACAAAGGTTCTCTTAATAATGACTTTTAATCACTTGGTGGTTAAAATGATCACCGAGAAGTCCTTTTATAAAGTGGTTGGGGAAAATATTTAAATGTGATGTACAATCTTGAACTCAACATAAATGCTCCGCATTTTGGGCTTTGGACATCTAGACTCCATAATGCTAGAAAAGCACTTGCGAAGACCAATGTCCAAAGGTAATTCAAAAACTTATAGTAATAGGGGGAGAACTCTGGGATCCTAGACCTCAAAGGAGGGAAAAAATTAAAAAAAAAGGAAACAAAAGGGAAGGAGCAAAATGTAAAAATGGGGACCCAACATTTTTCCATGGAAAAGAATATAGGTATGGGTATGTAGGACATAACAATATGGTCTAGTTCTATTTATTTCTCTTTCAACTAATTGTTTTAGTTTATATTTTGTATAATATTGATTTGATTCAATATAAAAAATAAAAATAAAAAATATAATTACTTGGATAGGTTAAATAAAATATGAGTAGGAGAAGGAGTGGGTGTGTGGGGTTTAAATCCTCTATGAGTAGGAATATTCTATGAGATGAAGCAGATGACAATGTTGAAGACAATGAGGGTGACAAAGACTCTTTGGATATTTGGGGCATGAGTAAGGATGAGCTTCTTTTGGACAATATGTTAGAGGCACCATGCATCAAACAACAATCTTTTTCATCAAAGAAAAATAGCTTACAAGTTTCTAAATCATGAACCATTATACCTAGAGACACACATACAGTTCCTAAACACATCAAAAGGTTAGAAACAATAAAAATTGAAGAATCAATCCATACTAATCCAAAAAATTAGACACTGTCATTTCTAGAATAATTAGAAAAGCCAGTAAATTGATTATTGATCATTGAACTAAAACTCACTCAATTCATAACATCAACCTCTGCGATCTAACATGAATCAAATAAAGACATTTTTGCAACCATTTGAATGTTCACAACATCTAAACCTCAATATAAAAACCATACCAACCAAATCTCTTTACTGAAAAAATTGACATCAATTATAAACATAAAATGCATCTATCCCAACAATCTCTGCAAGAATCCCAACAATCTTTGTAAAAATCCCAACAATCCCCCCCTTTGGTATTGATGGAAACATATGATGTAAAAAAAAAAATCAATGCACAAAGTCATCATTAAAAAATCTTCTCCATCAGAAAATAATAAAAATCACATATCTATCTCTCCCATAAAGTGTAAAATGTTTTTCACATATCTATCTCTCCCCCTTTGACATCAATGAAAAAAACACATGTATGCACTAAGTCAAATAAGTTAAATCATCTAAAAAAATGAAAATCACTCCTCACAAGACTAAATACTCCCCCTAAGGAGAAGTCACCAAAAACATCAATCTAGAATAAAGATAATTTCGTTAAGATCATCAGACTGATGCATCTCCATGTATCAACTAGTTCTAATTAGGAGGGTCCATCACCACTTACCTATGAGATATTTAAAGGTATCTTTAGGAAAAGGATTTTTAAAAATATATGCAGTATGCTCTTTAGTAGCCACATATTCAAATTTCACTTCCTTCTCTTTCACCTTATCCCTCAAGAAATGATATATGATAGATATATGCTTTGTCTTTGAATCTATTATAGGATTTTATGAAATAATAATAACACTTGAGCTTTCACAATGAATAGTTATAGGTTTAGCAATACTCACTCTTATATCTTTCAATATTGGCTTCATCCAAACAACTTGTGTAGATTTAATAGCAGTAGCAACACATTCAACTCAACAATATATTGAGATATACAACTTTTATTTTTGCTTAACCATGCAACCAACCTTTTTCCCCAAAATAATGCTCCACCACTTGTACTTTTACTGTCATCATATTTCATGCCCAATTAGTATTATTAAAATCACTCAAATTAAAATCACCATCTTTAGCATACCACAACCCATAATCAACTGTACCATTCAAATATCTAAATATCCTTTTAACAAAAACAACATGTGATTCCTTAGGGTTGGATTGAAATCTTGCAACAATACCAAATACATTATGTATGTATGGTCTGGTGTGAGTTAGGTATTGCAATCCACTGATAATTGATTTGTATCTTGTCTGATTAGAACTTGGTGAATCATCATCCTTTTTCAACTTACAACTGATTACCATAGGAGTTCCAACATGATTTGAATAATCTATGCCAGATTTATTTATAATCTCCTTCACATACTTAGACTGTGATATGAAAATTCTTGATTCTAACTATATAATCTTCAATCCAAGAAATAATTTCATCTCAATAAGAACTAAGTTTCAATAAATACTTATCCAACCTTTCATACTAGGCTCTAGGTTCTTTTTTAAATCCATACACAACATTCTTCAATCGACATACCATTTCACTTTGATTAGTCAAAGGAAAACTGTTAGGCTATTCAATATAGACTTCATCTTCTAGATCACCATTCAAAAAAGATGACTTAACATCCATCTGATAAACCTTGAAATCTTTATAAGTATCATATATAAGAAAAATTCTAATTTCTATAATTCTATCAATAGAAGCAATTGTTTCCTCAAAATATATACCTTCCATTTGTGAGTATTCTTTGCAGACAATTCTAGCTCTATTCCATACCACTACACCATATTCATTTAGTTTGTTCCTGAATACCCATTTTGTTCAAATCACATTCTTGTCTTTCGGTTTGGGAACTAGGATCCATATTTTTTTCTTTTCAATCTTATACAACTCTTCTTTCATATCCTTAATCCAAATTTCATCTTTGCATGATTCACTAACATCTTTAGGTTCAACTTGAGAAATTAAGCAAATTTCATCTCTGATTCTAGCATGTTTTCCTCTAGTTATAATATCCCAATTTCTATAATGATTATTTGCATGATTACCTTACATACCTTGGAGTCTTCCAATTTTATTTTTAAGTAGACTCTTGTGTTTCCACTTCTTCATCAATAACTTCTCCTTCTTATTCTACAAATCCAATCTAATCTTGATTTTGATTCTATGTTGGAACAATCTAATTTTCTTCTTCATCATCTGACTAATAACTACAAGATTTCTCTTGTATCTCGTAGATTTCATCCACTTTGACATTATAAATTTCAACAATTTTCCTCAATCTATTGTTATAAGACTTGTATGGTTTTCGTTTGTTAGAATATCTAAGAAAAATTCCTTCATCACTTCTAGAATCAAACTTTCCTAAATCTTCATCTCTCTTAATGTAGCATTTACTTTCAAATATTCTAAAATATTTTACTGTAGGGACATGACCATATCATAGCCCATAAGGAGTCTTACTAGTTTCATTCTTAATATGAACATGGCTCAATGTATAGACTGTAGTACTAACTACCTCTCTCATGTACATCTATAGTACTTTTCCTTTAAACATCATCTTCTGTGTTGTGCCAAGAATTGTTTTACTCCTTCACTTTGCAATTTCATTCTACTCTAAGGGGTTTAGGGAGCTGACATCTATTTTATTATTCCATGTTCTTCACAATAAGTACTAAATGTTAGGAATAATAGTCAACAATATAACTGAGAGGGGGGGTGAATCAGTTGTATGGAAGATTATTAAACTTTAAACTTTAAGTAGCAACAATATCATATCCAATGAACACAATAACATAATATTTTGGTGTTGGGGAAACCCTGTTAAAGGTAAACACCCCGGTGGGAATTGGCACCAACAAATTATGTACTGAGAGTATATTATCCTTGTTAGAAGATTTAGTCCTATTAGGAGCTTATTGAAACATTACAGTACATAGTCCTTGTTAGAGGACAAACCCTATTAGGAGTCAAGAAGAAAGGGAGGGCTCACTGCCCAAGGCTCACTACCCAAAGAAGGTTAAATCCACCTTCAGAACTCATTGTTTGCAACACAAGTGTATATGAATAAATATACAATCTTTTTGAACTATTCGGTAGCAACTATCTTTGCTTGATCAGTTCCAAGAAGTCCACCAGTAAACCTCTACT
Source organism: Chamaecyparis obtusa (assembly GCA_027943335.1). Lineage (NCBI taxonomy): Eukaryota > Viridiplantae > Streptophyta > Pinopsida > Cupressales > Cupressaceae > Chamaecyparis > Chamaecyparis obtusa. Next base: position 2,694,414 of record BSBK01001958.1, read on the forward strand.
CTACATACAATAGACACAAGATCACAGCTTTCACAACCTCTTAATATCACCTTTTTCCATCCATATCTTTTCCAAAGAAAAGATCTCTCATTTATACCTTATTACACTTCTCATGATTAGGCCGGCTCATAAGCCTTTCCTAATTACAAATAATTACATAAATCCTTGCTAAGATACACATGATATCTAAAACAAGTATACAATGATTACATTACAATATTTAAAGACCGACATCCTTAATTTATGTTTTCCAAGCAAAACACACTCTACATATCCTAAGTTGGCTTCCAAATAGGTCTTCTCTAGAACACATGACACAACTGACATCGCCAATCATTTCGTACCTTGCGCTAACCAATGAACATCCTTTAGTACCTTTTCTACCATCCCTCAAGCTCACATACCTTGAATCCATATCATCTAGAAGGTATACCAGAAACACAGAGACTAACTCTGTCATTTCTCACTGTCACAGTCCAGTGACCAGTCTTCAACAAAACATCTGTAACTCATCCAATATGAAACGTTAGATGATGTGATCTTGGATATAAGATCAAAACACCTTCCTAAACTCTCATCTAACTTTGCAGCATCTAAAACATCTGTACATTGTCCATACACTATGATAACCAACCCGTTCTCCTCATAGAAACATATGTTGACATCAGTGACAAAACACAAATGACAAAAATATGAGTACCCATTCAGTAATGTAGTGATTAAACATATAAAATTTCTCAATCACCTCCCCATACATTAGCAATATCCAACAATCTCCCCCTTTGGCATTGATGTCAACATATGGGAAAATCTATCATCCCAAAGTTATATCAATCCAAAGTTCTGCAACCAAACAATACTACATACAATCTCCCCATATAGTAGGGATTGTCTCATAGAAACACTCCCCCTTTGACAACAATGGAAAAGGGTGCCATGAGTCATCAACTATTTTCCAACATATTTCTTCCACAATCACTCCCCCTGAGGAGTAGATCCCTACATCCATTCTAGAATATGATAAGACTCTGAAAACCTCTGGACTGATGCATCTCTGCATCATTTAATTCTGACTAGGAGGGGCTTGAACCCCCAACATACATCTGAGATATTCAAAGGTATCTTTTGGCAGCATCTTTGTGAAGATGTTTGCAATCTACTCTTTTGTACTAATATATTCTAATTTTATTTCCTTCTCTACCACCTTGTCTCTCAAGAAGTGATATTTGATAGAAATATGTTTGGTTTTAGAGTGCATCACTGGATTCTTTGGCATATTCACTGTATTGGTGTTATCACAATAGATAACCACTAGCTCATCAAAATTTATTCCAATATCCTTCATCATTTTCTTTATCCAAACAATTTGAGTGCAGTTAACAGTAGCAACAACATACTCTGATTCCGTAGTAGATTGAGCTATAAAATCTTGCTTCTTACTTAGCCATGAAACCAACTTTTTCCCAAGAAAAAATGCACCACTACTAGTACTCTTTCTGTCATCAATGTTTCCTTCCCAATCAGCATCAGTATAAGCATGAAGTAAAAAACTATCATTCCTATCATACCACATGCCATATTCAATTGTCCCTTTCAGATATCTGAATATCCTTTTCATAGTAGCTAGGTGTGTCTCCTTTGGCTCTACCTGATATCTAGCCACAATTCCAACAACATTAGTAATATCTAGTCTGGTATGAGTCAAATATTGTAATCCTCCAACCATTGATCTGTACTTGGTCTGAAATACACACTAGGTCTCATCATTACATGATAGCTTATTACCAGTCACCATGGGTGTTTCGACTAGTTTATAGTCTTCCATTCCAAACTTCTTTAGCATTTCTTTGAGATACTTAGTCTGAGAAATAAAGATACCATTCTCATTCTCATTTCATTTCACCTATCATGGACATTTCAAATTCATTTTCCATCTCCTTATAGAATTTCTTACATAATTCATCATTGCCTCCAAAGATAATATCATCAACAAAAACTTCAATTATCACAACTCCATCGTCACTAGCTCTGAAGTATAAATTGTTGTCAGCATTACCTTTTCTAAATCCAAGGCAAAGTAAGTATTTGTCTAACCTTATATACCAAGCCCTTGGAGCTTTCTTTAGTCCATACAGTACCTTCTTCAACTTGCATACCATGTCTTTGTCTTCGGATAGGGGAAATCCATCTGATTGTTCTATGTATACTTCTTCTTCAAGATCCCCATTCAAGAATGCAGATTTCACATCCATCTAATACACCTTGAAGTCTTTATGTGCAACATAAGCCAAGAAAAATCTCACTGCCTCTATTCTAGAAATAGGATAAAATGTTTCTTCAAAGTCTATGTGGTGCAGGAGCACCCAAGGAACACTCCCCACTCTTCACAACTTTTAGATTGATAGGTTAATTTTAAATAAGCCAACTTGTAAGACCTAGTCACCCTCGGTGTGGTTATAAACCATGGGTTTTTTACTATGGTCCAAAGGCACATTTAGGATGTTAGGATTCCTAGGTGTCTTTTTGAGTTGTTTAATAACAAGGCTTATGCCTATAGGCTCATTAAGAGCAACAATGCAACATTTTGTAAAAGTTGCAATAATGTAAGAAATGTTGTCGGCAACTTCTTTGGAAAGTTGCTACCGACCTGTGACACAACTGCCCAACAGTCACAACCTTTGAAAAATGGTTGGATCCATTGAGGAAAGTCTTCATATAGCCCTTACAGGTGGGTGGAAGACATGGTGTGTTGATCAGTAAGGATACTCTATGTAATTTTTGCATTCAATCAATAAAAAGATCCCTATTTTCTCTAATTCTAGATTTGGAACACTTCGTGTACATGTTTTTACGAAAGCACAAAGAAGAAATTTGGTTAATCTGATACATGCTATGAACTAGGACTCTGATGTGTTTGAGTTGAATCCATTTGAAGATCAAAGTTGAAAGTTAGAAGAATCAATTTATCCAGGCTTTCAGGAAACCCTCCTGAACTAGGGTTTTGACCAAAGATGCCATAACTTGTATTTCCTTCATGGGGTTCCCATGTGAAGTTGGGAAATGCAAGTAGGGGAAATGAATTTTAGTTCCTCAAAAGTGCAGAAGAAGGGGGATTGTTTGGAGAAATCTGTTTGCAAATTCTAAACCAAGCATCTCTATGTGCTTGGTTCAGGAAATGAACAAGTGAAGTGATAGAAGCACTTCGAGGGTGGATAAAAGTAGTCTAAACATAGATTGTTTCCTTTGTGGGATTCCCAAAACTATTGCATTTGGTAGTCAACCTTGAAGAACCAATTGGTGAAGTTTTCTTTCATCAACCAAGTCGATTAACCCTATCAGGACTAGTAGACCAGGAGTCATTAAGTGTTGATATGTGTTTAGGATCTTAGGATCTGGAGGTTTGTTACAATTATTTAAAGGGTGTCTGAAAATACTTTGTTTCCATAGATTTCTTGTAAGAAACTCAAACTAGAACCCTTGAACCTCGTCGGAAGGCTACAAGCTTGGCAAGGTCTAAACTCTTGGACTTTTTATTTAAATCATGTTGTGTTTGTGGAAATCACTCCCATAGTAGACATCTCATTTGTGTATGGAACCTTTCCATCCCCTTATCAAATTTGTAGGTTCCCATTAGAAATAAAAGTCAGCAAGGCATTTTGCTGTAAGCATTACCGATTGTCAGGAAACTACTCGGTAAAGCAACTAAGCCCACTCGGTTAACATAGGCACCGACCGAGTATCAACTGAGAACTAGTAGGACCCAAGGGAGTACAAGCCGGTTGGAGACATTGAATCCTCCAATGAGGATAGTGTAATTGTTTTTGTTATAGGATCTTCTAAAGGTGTAGAGCACTCTCCTAAGCCCACTCTGGGTTCAGAGTAACACCAATGGTCTCACCCTTTACCAAGTGTCAGGAAACTACTTGATAAAGCAACTGAGCCCACTCGGTTAACATAGGCACTGACCGAGTATCAACTAAGAACTAGTAGGACCCAAGGGAGTACAAGCCGGTTGGAGACATTGAATCCTCCAATGAGGATAGTGTAATTGTTTTTGTTATAGGATCTTCTAAAGGTGTAGAGCACTCTCCTAAGCCCACTCTGGGTTCAGAGTAACACCAAAGGTCTCACCCTTTACCGAGCTACCTAAATAAGGGAGAGCTCTATGTCACTATGCCTTCTTGCTGTGAATATCCCTTACATACCAGTCTTTCTTTGTTTCTTACAATGATTCCTTCTTCATTCATTTTGTTTTTGAAAACCCATTTTATTCCTATTACATTTTTGTTTTTAGGTCTAGGAACCAATTCCCAAGTGTTATTCTTCTTTATCTGATCTAACTCTTCCTTCATAGCATTTATCCAAGATTCATCTCTACATGCTTCATTTGTAGTCTTTGGTTCAACTTGACAAATCAAACAAATTTCTTCTCTAGATTTTGATGTAGTCATTACTCCTTGATTAGAATCACCAATAATTTGATTTTCAAGATGGTTATTCTTTACATACCTCAGAGTCTTAGGAACCCCAGTAGCCTCACTTGTGTCAACATCACAAGTCTCTTTTTCACATTCTACCTCAACAAGTTCTTCTTTTTCTTCTACAGCAACAGTAGCCTCTTTGATCTCTGTAATCTGATTACTGTCATGCATTCTTTCTTGTATCTAAAACTTTTCATCTATCCTTACATTGTTACTTTCAATCATCTTTCTTAATCTCAGATTGAAACATTTTTAAGCCTTGCTCTTGGTAGAGTAACCAAGAAAAATTCCTTTATCACTTCTAGCATCAAACTTTCCTATCTCATCATATCTCTTGATATAACACTTACTATGAAATATTATGAAGTATTTTACAATAGGAGTATGATCAAACTACAATTCATAAGGATTCTTACTTGTACCTTCTCTGATTTGAATTCTATTCAATGTATACATTGTTGTCCCAACAACCTCTCTCCAATATACATGAGATATATTTCCTTCAAGCAACATTGTCCTAGCAGAATCACATATAGTCCCGTTCCTTCATTTTGTTATCCCATTATGTTGTGGAGTCCTAGGAGTAGATGTCTATCTCTTTAGTCCATGCTCTGTGTAGTATGAATTGAATAAGTCTGAAGTAAACTCCCCACCTTTGTCTGACCTTAGACACTTAATCTTTGAACCTGATTCATTCTCTACTTTTTCTTTGAACAACTTGAATTTATTAAATGCTTCTAATTTTTATTTCAAATAAGTAACCCACATCATTCTAGAAAAGTCATCAACTAAAAGTATGAAATACCTTTCACCATAGTATGATCTTGTCCTTGTAGGTCCACATAGATATGTATGTACCAAATCCAAATTTCCTTTTGATGTATATGCTTTGCTTTTGTAACCGATTCTAGTCTGTTTTCCCATAACACATTCTCTGCATACAGTGTTAGATGGTTTCACAATCTTTGATAGATCTCTTACTGCATTAGCCATACTTTCCTTCACAATGTTATCAAAATTAACATGAAAAAATCTTCTATGCCATAACCAACTGTCATTTACCTTCACAACAAAATAAGAGGCTCCATACGTAGTTAATTCAAATACATTACCTCTAGATTTAGTACTGGTTGCAATCAATTTACTTGTCTTACTTCTGATAAAACATTTACAATTAACATCACTTAATTGAAACTCTTTATCCATTAACTGACCAACACTCAACAAGTTATGTTTCGGTCCATCAACAAGCAACACATTATCTATATTAGTCTTTCCATCCAAAGTAATGGATCCTACGCCTATGATAGGTTTAGGAAGATTGTCTCCGGATCTCACAACACCACATCATACTTCATTAATTTAACAAACTATTTCTATCTCCAGTCATATGACGTAAACAACCACTGTCTATTATCCATTCAGTTTTCTTGTCAACATGATATACTAAAGCCTTTTCCTCATGCATTGGTTCATCTCTAATAGCAACAAATCCAATCTCTTCATAATCTAAATCAGCATCATCAAAAATTTCTTCACTAGCATAATAACATTCTTTATCCCCTTTAGACTTGAAAAACTTAGGTTTTTTCTTAGGAACTCTTGTAGGACATCTAGATGAAAAATGACCTACCTTATGGCATGAAAAACATTTCAAGGGTAACTTGCCTTCAAATTTTCCCTTACCTCTCTTTTCTCTTCTATCAATCAATGCAACAAGTTCATCCATCTTTCTTTCCTTTGCTATTATCTATTCCCATTCCTCATTATATTCACCAAGCTCTTCTTTTAGGTCTTCACTGCTGGTGCTCAAAAGTGTAGACATTTTCTTGTGTGCAGATGCCTTGAATGTAGATTCCACTTTAGGTATTGAATCTCCCATTTCAGCAGCCTCAAAGGTAGTTAGATTTGTAATCAACATCTCTCTGCTAAAATTTGGAGTTAAGGGTATAGTCTCTTGAATAGACATAGCCTTGAACTTGTATATAGGTATCAATGATCTAAGGATCTTTGCAACAACTTCTTCTTCATCATAAGTGCCTCCACAATTTCTAATTCCAACCACAACTTCTGCAACCCTTTGAACATAAGCCCTAATGCTTTCATCATCCTTCATTTGCAGCTTCTCCATCTTGGTTTTCAAGTTTTGTAACTTCTCTTGCTTGGTATATTTGTCTCCTTCATATAATGCTTCTAATCTTATAAAAATCTCATATGCCGAATCCAAGTCTTTAACTTCAGTAAACTCACCTTTAGATAGTGCTCTTATCAGTGCTTCCCTTGCAACCATGTTGTATGAGAATACCTTCTTTTCATCATCAGTACCTGATGGAAAATAACTCTGTCTTCATAGCTACCTTATTCATAAGCTACCTTATTGATAAACTACAACTAATTTGAATAAATTGTATAACTTGAAGATCTGTGATTTGAGATCACTGAATTGCTAATTATCTATTTCTAAGATGATTAAATCTGTAATATGTTGTCATTGATGTCAACTAGTTTTGACAATACTTATCTTGTAAGTTACTATACCCAAACATCTATAGAAAGAAGAAGAAAAGAGATGAAGAATAGATATATCTACATGAGGAAGATGGAGATGACAGATAAGGATAAGGAATACATTGGGTAACTTATGGATGAGTCTATGACCTTATGTTATTGACTTGATTATGTTGCATTCATCTATGATGAAGGATCTAGAGAAAAATGCACAAAGTAGTGTGGTCAGTTAAAGAAGCATTTCAGTATAAACCGACATAATGTAGTGTATACCGAGCATAGTATAAACCAAGCTTGTGTTCACCGACGCATTTCTTTGTTAACTAAACAGAAGAAAAGAACTAAATGACTATTTTAGCCAACAAAAGTTGATGAGCTATAAAGTGTTATGATTACGGAGTTGAAGATAATGTTTGTTATGAAGATCAACGAGTAACATAATTTGAAGAAGATCTAAGGGATTGAAATAAAACGTGTTACTGACACATCAGCCGAGGAAGGTTTAAAGTGGAAAAATCAACAAAGGAGATTAAGCGGCAAAATCTAATGGATGGAATTAAAACTTTTTACTTGTCTATTTAAGAGACTAAGGTTTCATTATGAAATTCATGCTGGAGGAAGGAGACTATAGAGATATCATGTGAGCTAGCTTCATGCATGCCTGATCAGACTAGTTAAGGAGAACCAAACTGCAGAGATTATTGAGCGTCAGAAAGATATAACTGAGAGACAGTAAGTTACTAAATATTGATTGAAACAGAATTGATATATTGATCAGAGGATTTGAATGAGCTTAATATAGATTTGATAATTTGTAATTGAAGTTGTGTTGTAATCAGATCATCTGATGTTACATTTTAACCATTGTAAATAGATAAATCTCTTAACAGAGTGGACTAGAAAGTCTTGTAATGTCATTCATAGAGTGTACATTTGTTATCCTGTCAACCCCATAGTGAATGTTGGTTGGACGATAATGGTTGGTCTAAAATCCTCTAACAAGGTCACACGTCACAATGTGTTTGTAACCTTTAACAAGGTTGGGTCTTCACCGACCTCACTTCAGAAGAGTGAACAATTTTTGGGTTGCCGGTCCTAGGTGGTTTTTCCCTTTACATGGTTTCCACGTTAAATCTCTTGTGTTATGTGTTGACTATGATGATTTTTTGTTGTCATACTTTACATGTTGCATATTGGATTTGATCAGTAATCACTATATGTTATTAACTGGTAATCGGTAAAAGCACAGACAAAATACTATTTTATGTTATCGAGCTACAGAAGTTTTAGTAAATTGTTTTTGGATATACATTTTGTGATTGGGACTGTGGATAACTGATTCACCCCCCTCTCAGTTATTCTAACAATTGGTATTAGAGCGTTGGTTGCTTGGAATAGATTTTTAAGGACTTCAACACAAAGATCTCAAAATGTATAAGAGGGAAGTGCCAAAGCTAAACAAGGATAACTTCACAATATGGAAAAGTCAAATGAAGCTACATGTATCTGGAATTAGGAATTCTACCCTCACATTAATGGAGAATGGATACCTTGCACCGCCCACTGGTCCCTTGACCCTTGATCAACTAAGAGACAAGCATGAACAAAATGTTACTATGATGGAGATTGCTGCTACTTGTACAGATGCTAAATTTGAAGATATCAAGGATTGTACTACTGCTAAGCAGATGTGGGATAAAATTGCTCAAGTTTATAGTGGTGACGTGAATGTCAAAAGAGCTAGAGCTGAAAGCTTAAGGGGAAGACTTGATGACATGAAGATGAAAGAAGGAGAAAATATTGTGCAGTACACAAACAGACTAAAAGAGGTAGTTCATGCTATCAGAGGATCTGATGGTGTTATTGATAAAGAGACAGTGGTAAGCAAAGTTCTCAGAACCTTATTGTGGGTTTATGCAATCAAAATATCTGCAATTCATGAAACTAAGTCTGCATTTGGTAACAACCTTACTCTTGATAATCCGATTGGTAAGCTTACAACCTTTGAACTGAATAACTTTGATAATAGTGTTGTATTTTATGTTGAATCTACTTTTATGTCTTCTCTGAAGATTGGTAAGTCTAGTAGCAGAAATAAGAATGATGATAGTGATAGAAAAACTAATGATGAGCTTGATAAAATTGAAGCTCTTATGGCCAAAAGGTTACCTAAAGGTAAAGGAAGATATAGAGGTAAATTACCTTTAGCATGCTTTAACTGTAAAGAGGTTAGTCATATTACAACTAGATTTCCACACAAGAAAGATGATGACGGAAATAAAGACCGATCTGGTGAAGGAAGCTATGGGAGAAGAGGCAATAGAAGTTAACGACACTACAATAGAGACAACTGAGACAATAATGATAAAGGCAAGAAGGTGTGCTACATTGCAGAAGAAGATGTCACCGATATCGACACTGATGAAGATGTGGAAGTAGTATTTGTTGCAATGAAGGATGACTCGGAGGAAGATGAAAGGCATGTAGAGACAACACTTATCTCTAAGGTTAATAAAAATGATACATGGATCATAGATAGTGGTTGTACACATCATATGACTAGTGATGAAGAAAAATTTGATAATCTTGAAGAACGCAATGGAGGATCTATTAGAATGGGTAATGATGCACCTTGTATGGTTAAAGGAAAAGGATCTCTGATGATAAATGATAAAATTAGATGTGACAATGCTTATTGGGTCAAAGGACTAAACTATAATTTGCTAAGTGTGGCACAGATGAACAATTCAGGCCACCGAGTTGCTTTTGAGAGCAAGAAAGTGAAGATATTTGATGATGAAGGAAGACTTGTTGGAACTGGAACACAATTGAGAGGTAATTTGTTTTATCTTGATAATGATCAGTCTTCTTGTGTAATGATGAAAGATGAAGATGCATGGTTGTGTCATAAAAGGTTATGTCATGTGAATTTTGATAACATGATTAAGATCAATAAAAAGAAAAAGGTTAGAGGTCTGCCTAACTTATCTACGCCTAATCATTTTATGTGTCATGAATGTCAAAAAGGTAAAATGACAAAATCTAGTTTCAAAAGCAAAGATTATTCAACAAAGAAAATACTTGAGTTAGTGTATACCGACCTATGTGGTCCTATGAGAACTCAAAGTTACTATGGAGACAAATATTTATTTCATTTTGTTGATGATTATACTAGATTAATGACAATCATGTTCTTGAAGGAAAAATCAAAGGCATTTAAGATGTTCAAATGGTATAAAGAAAAAGTTGAGAAAGAGACTGGTAAAGAATTGAAGTGTTTGAGATCTGACAGAGGTGGTGAATTTATTTTTGATGAATTTACTAACTTTTGTAATGAGCATGGTATTAAAAGATAGGTCTCTACACCGAGGACACCTCAACAAAATGGAATAGCTGAAAGGAGAAATAGGTCAATTGTTGATTATGCAAGAACACTGATGTTACAAAAGAATGTTGCTCAGACATAATGGAGAGAAGCAGTTAGCACATCTGTTTATGTTTTGAACCAAGTACAACTGAAGAAGGACACTAATAAGACATCCTATGAGTTATGGTTTGGCCACAAACCCACTGTAAGTTATTTCAAAATTTTTGGAAGTAAATGCTTTATTCTTTAAGATGAAAGAAATGGGAAGTTTGACTCAAAAGGTGATGAAGGGATATTTCTGGGATATTCCACTAAAAGTAAAGCATACAAGTGTCTTAACAAATTAACTAATAAAATGATTGAAAGTACTAATGTTTGGGTTGATGAGTTTGATGATAAGAATGCAGAGGAAAGCATAAAGGAACCAAAATAATATGGTAGATTCACCTACATTGAACAACCAAAGTACCTACTGATGTTGCAGACAGTGACAACCGGTCAATAGGAAAACAATACCGACAGACAGGAAGGAAATACTGACAAGCAGGAAGCACCTACCAAGCAAGAAAATGAACCTACACAGGATGAACAAGAAAGAAGAGATCAGATACTGGAGAGATTTTTTAGAAGACACCATCTTGAGACACAAATCATTGGAGACAGACAAGCTAGCATGCAAATAAGAAGTAAAGCAAGACAAGGTATATGTCTAGTTTGTGAATATGAACCGAAGAATGTAAAAGTTACATTAAAAAATGATGAATGGGTTAATGAAATGAAAGAGGAAATAGAACAGATAGAGAAGAACAAAACCTTGAGTTTAGTACCCAGACCTAAGGACAAGAATGTTATTGGTACTAAGTGGATATTCAGAAACAAGCTTAATGAGAATGGAGAGGTAACAAGGAACAAAGCTAGATTAGTATGCAAGGGATATGCATAGGAGGAAGGAATAGATTATGGTGAGACTTTTGCACCTGTTGCTAGATTAGAAGGAGTTAGAATGTTACTTGCATATGCTACACACAAGAAGTTCAAAGTTTACCAAATGGATGTTAAATCTTCTTTTCTGAATGGGATACTTGAAGAAGAAGTCTACATAGAACAACTTGAAGGGTTCATTGATCTAGACAAAAAAGATATGGTATGTAGATTACATAAAGCTTTATATAGTTTAAAGAAAGCACCAAGAGCCTGGTATGAGAGGCTACATAACTATTTGCTGAGTATTGGATTTGTTAGAACCAGTGAGAACAATAATGTGTACATGAAAGGAAATTATAATGATACTATCTTGATTGCTGAGATATTTGTGGACAACATAATATTTAGAGGACAAGATCACATCTATAAGTCATTTGATGATAAAATGAGAAGTGAATTTGAAATTTCTATGTTTGGAGAGATTAAGTTCTTTCTAGGCTTACAAGCGATTCAACAGAATGATGGTATATTCATCACACAATCTAAATATATAAAGGAAGTATTGAAGAGATTTGGCATGGAAGATGCTAAACCTATGGGAACATTGATGGCTACTGGATGTAAACTGACTAAAGAATATGGAACTACTGAGGTAAACCAGACACTGTACCAATCCATGATTGGTAAGTTAATGTATGTAGTTCATAATAGACTTGATATAACACATGCTATTGGAATAGTTGCTAGATTTTCTACAAACCCTAGAGAGTCACACATGGTTGCTACAAAGAGAATCTTAAGATACCTAAAGAAAAATGAAGATTATGGACTATGGTATCCTAAGAAAGGAAAGTTTGAACTTAAGGTATACACTGATGCTGATTGGGCTGGAAATGTGGATGATAGAAAGAGTACCACTGGAGGAGCATTATTCTTTGGTGAAAGACTTGTTACATGGAAAAGTAAGAAATAGTCTTGCATTTCCTAGTCTACAGTTGAAATGAACTATGTTGTTGTTGCTACTAACTGTTCAAATATTGCTTATATCAAGCAAGTGTTGGAAGGTATGAATGAGGTAATCACTAAGCTATTTATTATATATTGTGACAACACTAGTGCAATTAATATTTCAAAGAATCCAATGATGCACTCTAAAAATAAGCACACATCTATTAAGTATCACTACTTAAGGGAACAAGTATAGGAGAAGGAAGTGAAGCTAGAATTTGTTACATCAAAAGAACAACTTGCTGATATTTTCACAAAGCCTCTACCGAAGGATACATATGAACACTTGAGGACTAGACTTGGGGTCCGTCCTCTGTCTACCGATCATTAAGGTGATCTGGAGGTTGCATCAGCCTAATCTTATTAGAAGATCATACATGTTGATGCAGTAGAGTTCACACTTTTGATTTTTGTCTAAGGTTGTGAAAGGTTGAAGTACTGGAACAGATTTGCACATCAGTATACTGAGATACAGAGAATGCATCAGACAACAGAGAATTACATGGCTACTACAGAGCTGTATGTTTCTATTGTTCTTTGGCATTGTTGTCAAAGGGAGAGAGATCTCAATATGAATCCAAAGACAAAGGGAGAGAGATACAGAAAAGGGATCAGAGCATTGAAGATCAGTTACTAAGAATAGAAGAAAACCTGCGAGCTGAAAATATCATATTTGCAGAAGTTAGTCTGCACTTGCAAATACTTTTATGTAACGTAGTGATTAAACATATTAAGCTAGGGAGAGCTTGTATCGAGCTACAACATTTGTTGACAGAGTTGTAGAATACATGTTTGGTATGTGTATGGCATATTTCATATTGCTTGTGTTGCCATCAATGCCAAAGGGAGAGATTGATGAACTACAACTGATTTGAATAAATTGTATAACTTGAAGATCTGTGATTTGAGATCACTGAATTGCTGATTAGATATGTAAGATGATTAAATCAGTAATATGTTGTCATTAATGTCAACTAGTTTTGACAATACTTATCTTGTAAGTTACTATACCCAAACATCTGTAGAAAGAAGAAGAAAAGAGATGAAGAATAGATATATCTACATGAGGAAGATGGAGATGATAGATAAGGATAAGGAATACATTGGGTAACTTATGGATGAGTCTATGACCTTATTTTATTGACTTGATTATGTTGCATTCATCTATGATGAAGGATAGAGAAAAATGCACAAAGTAGTGTGGTCAGTTAAAGAAGCATTTCAGTATACACTGACGTAGTGTAGTGTATACCGAGCACAGTATAAACTGAGCTTGTGTTCACTGACGCATTTCTTTGTTAACCAAGCAGAAGAAAAGAACTAAATGACTAGTTTAGCCGATAGAAGTTGATGAGCTGTAAAGTGTTATGATTACAGAGTTGAAGATAATGTTTGTTATGAAGATCAATGACTAAAATAATTCAAAGAAGATCTAAGGGATTGAAATAAAATGTGTTACTAATACATCAGCCGAGGAAGGTTTAAAGTAGCAAAATCAACAGGGCATAAGCATGCATACCACCATTCTACCCTCTACTCTTGGAAACAATACAGATAGTCCCATACTCTCTACAGCGCCCCCACTTCATCAGCATTTCTCTTTTCTATAGTTTACTAGTGCTATCTATATTATGTATACCTATCATGGCATTTATCTCCTCTTTTAACTCAAACATGGCACCTTTGAACATTGATGGATCTCTCGCCCCACCCCCCCCCCCCCCCCCAATAATAAGTTTAGCACACATGTCCTAGCATCGCCTTGTGACACAAAGGAGATTAAGCAGCAAAATCTGATGGATGGAATTAAAAAATTTTAGTTGTCTATTTAAGAGACTAAGGTTTCATTATGAAACTCATGCCGGAAGAAGGAGACTGTAGAGATATTGTGTGAACTAGCTTCATGCATGCCTGATCAGACTGGTTAAGGAGAACTGAACTGTAGAGATTATCGAGCATCAGAAAGCTATAACCGAGAGACAATAAGTTACTGAATATTGATTGAAACAAAATTGATATATTGATTAGAGGATTTGAATGAGCTTAATATAGATCTGATAATCTGCAATTGAAGTTGTGTTGTAATCAGATCACCTGCTATTACATTTTAACCATTGTAAATAGATAAATCTCTTAACAGAGTGGACTAGAAAGTCTTGTAATGTCATTCATAGAGTGTAAATTTGTTATCCTGTCAACCCTATAGTGAATGTTGGTTGGACGATAATGGTTGGTCTAAAATCCTCTAACAAGGTCACACCTCACAGTGTGTTTGTAATGTTTACAAGGTTGGGTCTTCACCAACCTCACTTCAGAAGAGTGAACAATTTTTGGGTTGCTGGTCCCAGGTGGGTTTTCCCTTTATAGGGTTTCTATGTTAAATCTTTTGTGTTATGTGTTGACTGTGATGATTTTTTGTTGTCATACTTTACATGTTTCATATTGGATTTGATCGGTAATCACTATATGTTATTAACTAGTAATCGGTAAAAGCACAGACATAATACTATTTTATGTTACCAAGCTGCAAAAGTTTTAGTAAATTGTTTTTGGATATACATTTTGTGATTGGGACTGTGGATAACTGATTCACCCCCTCTCAGTGATTCTAACAGTAGTCTTCATAGCTACCTTATTCTTTGTAATTAGCTAATAGTCGATGCCCAAACACAACAAATGAGTTTGCATCTTGTTCTTCCAACTATCAAAGTTCTCAAGATCAAACTTTAGACTATCCTTCCTATAGAATTCCATCTCCAAGATCACCTCAAGTTGTTAAGCTTTCTCTCTGAGGACCACAAGCTCTGATACCAATTGTTAGGAATAAAATTTCACAATACAACTGAGAGGGGGGGGGGGTGAATCAGTTGTATAGAAGATTAAGAAGCAATATCAAATCTAATGAACACAATAAATCCCAACACAATAACAAAATATTTTGGTGTCGGGGAAACGCTATTAAAGGTAAAAACCCCGATGGGAATGAGCACCCACAAATGATCTACTAAGAGTATAGTATCCTTGTTAGAATATTTAGCCCTATTAGGAGCTTATTGAAACATTATAGTACATAGTCCTTGTTAGAGGAAAGGCCCTATTAGGAATCAAGAAGAAAGGGAGGGCTCATTGCCCAAGGCTCACTACCCAAAGAAGGTTAAATCCACCTTCAGAACTTACTATTCGCAAAACAAGTGTATATTAAGAAATACACAATCTTTTTGAACTGTTCAACAACAACTATCTTTGCTTGATCAATTCCAATGAAGTCCACCAGTAAACCTCTTCTCTAAATACAACAAAAACAAACTCACAACTTTCACAACCTCTTTATATCACCTTTTTCCATCCATCTCTTTTCCAAAGAAAAGACCTCTCATTTATACCTTATTACAATTCTCATGATCAGGTCGACCCATAAGCATTTCCTAATTACAAATAATTACATAAACCCTTGCTAAGATACACACGGTATCTAAAATAAGTATACAATGATTACATTACAATATTTAAGGACCAACATCCTTAATTTATGTTTTCCAAGTAAAACACACACTACATCTCCTAAGTCAGCTTCCAAATAGATCTTCTCGAGAACACACACCATAGTTGACATCACCAAGCATTCTGTACCTTGTGCTAACCAATGAAAATCCTTCAGTACCTTTTCTATCATCCCTCAAGCTCCTATACCTTGAATCCATATAATCTGGAAGATATGCTAGAAACATAGAGACTAACTCTGTCATTTCTCACTGTCACAGTCTAGTGAATAGTCTTCACCAAAACATTTGTAACTAATCCAATATGAACATTACATGATGTGATCTTGGATATAAGATCACAACACCTTCCTAAAGTCTCATCTAACTTTGCAGCATCTAAAACATCCGTACAATGTCCGTACACTATGATAACCAGCCTATTCTCCTCACATAAACATATGTTGACATCAGTGACAAAACACAAATGACAACAGTATAAGTGCCCATTCAGTAACATAGTGATTAAACATATAAAATGTCTCAATCACCTCCCCATACATTAGCAATATCCAACACTAAAATCTCCTGAAGTGAATTCTCCAACTCTTTCTGATCTCAAACACTTCAACTTCAATCCCGTCTCTATCTAAACCATAACTCTAAAGATTTTGAATTTGTCAAATTCCTCAAACTTATTTTAAAAAAATGTAACTTACATCATTCTAGAATAATCATAAATGAAAAGAATAAACTACTTATCTCCATAATAGTTATTAGTTCTTGTAGGACCACATAAATCAGTATGCACCAAATCTAACAATCCACTTGAAGAATATTTCTTTCTATTAAAAGTAGATCTTGTTAGCTTTCCTACTAACATTCCTTACATATTTTTGATGCAAGAGCATCTCGAGTCCTTGGCAATCATGTGTCACCAAAAACAATTTAGAGTTTGTCTGTGTTGCTTAGTTCCTATTTTGACTGAGTTGGTCGGTAGTTGGTCAATTTCCTTTGGTTACCGAGTGTGGCCGATTATCTCCTGGGTGGTCAGTTGTTTCATTGGTGCTCGGCATTGCTTGTCTACTGCTCAGTTATCTTGCTCACTGACGGGTTTAGTTTTAGTTCCTATTTTGGCCGACTTGTGCATTTATATTGGATCATGGATTTTATGTTGGTATCCATCATTGGGAAGTGTGTGGTCCCAGATCTGACCATTCCTTTCATTGATTGTGGATTTGAATGTCAACTTAGTTCGATAGCTTCTTGTATAAATGTAGTTGTTCGCTTAGAGTTTATGAAGTATTTTTTGGATAGGAGTTGGTAGAAGATAGAAGTAGAGATTTTGATAGATCCTCGCATGTTTGAGGACTTCTGTGATTCATTGTAATATCTGGCCCTAACCGGGAAGGCCTTAAAACCTGGCATGTATGGTTCTATTTGATGAAAATATATCAAAGATTATGCATTCTCTCTCTCACTGTTGTTGTTGTTTACTTCTACATGTGGTATCAGAGCAAGGTGAGATCTTGATCTAGGTTTGCGGATCTAGGTTTGTAGGTTCCTCTTGAAGCCCTCATTGATTGTTGTAGGGTAGCAGATTGCGATCTGCCTACTATTGTAGAGGGTTGTCAAGATGGTTCGTGGGAGGTGAGATGCAAATCCAGGATTGGCAGATATGCTAAGGCATATTGCTGCTAGGTTAGAAGCTGTTGAAACAGTCCAAAGAAGAGGCAGACATCTTGAAGATGTTAGTCATGATGAAGTTGAAGAAGAACATGTGAATGTAGAACCTACACCTTTTATGGATCAAGGTGAAGAAAGATTTTTGAAGGCTTTGAAAACTCTAAAGTCAACACCCCATTTCAATCCTCCTGAGTATGGTGGAAAGCTAGATTCTAATGAATTGGTGGACTGGATCACCGAGATGGAAAAGTAATTTGAATATGAAAACATTTCTGAGGATAAGAAGGTGAAGATTGCAAGCACAAAGTTGAAAAGTCATGCATCCTTATGGTGGGAACATCTGTAGCTAGATAGGAAGAGGAAAGGAAAAGACAAAATCAAAGTATGGAATAAAATGGTGAACAAATTAAAAGGAAAGTTCTTACCTTGTGATTATCAGATTAACCCAGTTCGGCGAATGCAAAGTTTGAGATAGAAAGATAGCTCGGTAAAAGAGTATACTGAGGAATTCTATAGACTAGATATCAGATCTAGACATGATGAAGATGATGTGGAAATAATCAATAGATACCTGAATGGTTTGAGAGTTTCCATCCAAGAGGAAATTAGTATGGTCAAGTTGGAGAACATTGAAGAGGCTTATCAATTTACTTTAAAGGCCGAGGAGAAATTGAACAAAAGACATGAGAAAAGATAGAGAGGTTGAGGTGGTAGATTTCCTAGAGGAAGAGGTAGATCTAATGGTGAAAATGGTAGATCTAAATTAGAAAATAAAAATTTGAACAAAGGCAAGACCGAGTGGAAAGGTGAAAGTTCATCTAGAGGTAGAGGCAGTAATTACTGAGGTGATTATGGCAGAGGAAGTTTCTGAGGAACTTGTTACAATTGTGGAGAAGAAGGACATAGATCTTTTGAATGTACACATGCTAGTAAGAAGGCTGGTAGCAGTAGAAATGCTTTGGTGCAAGAAGAGTCACTGAATGAACTTGAGAAAGAAAATAACTTGATGGTAAGGAGAGCAATGTGAAATGAAAGAAGGAAGGAAGATCCGGTAAGGAAAATTTTGTTCAAGATCAGATGTAGAGTTTTTGATAAAGTTGGGAAGGTAATTATTGATAGTGGTAGCTCAGAGAATTTGGCATCTGAAGAGATGGTCACAAAATTATAGTTGGAAAGGTTGGTATATCCGAAGCCCTATCAGATTTCATGGATCAAAGATGAGCATACACTCTTGGTAAGTGAAAAATGTTATGTGAATTTGAAGATTGGAAAATACTATGATAAGGTGTTATGTGATATCATGCCTATAGATTGTTGTTATATTTTGTTTGGTAGACCTTGGCAATATGATAGACATGATATATATGATGAGAGATTGCATAAGTATGATGAACTGCAACTGATTTAGAACTTGATTGAAGAATCTATGATTTAAGATCACCGAGTTGATTGATTAGATATGTAATATGATTAAATCAGTATTATGTTGTCATTGATGTCAACTAGTTTGACAACACTTATCTTGTAAGTTACTATACCAAAACATCTGTAGTAAAGGAGTGAAAGAGATGAAGTACATAAATATCTACATGAGGAAGATGGATATGACAGATGAGGATAAAAAATACATTGAGTAACTTGTTGACGAGTCTATGACCTTATGATATTGACTTGATTATGTTTCATTCATCTATGATAAGGAAAAGAGCTGAAAGACACAAAGCAGTGTTGTCGGTTGATGAAGCATTTCAGTGTACACCGACGAAGTGTAGTGTATACCAAGCACAGTGTAAACTGAGTTTGTGTTCACCGATGCATTTCTTTGTTAACTGAGCAGAACAGAGGAACTAAATGACTAGCTTAGCCAATAAGATTGATGAGCTGGAAAGTGTATGATTTTGAGGTAACAAATAATGTTTGTTACACAGATCGATAGCTAACAAAATTCAGGAAAGATCTAAAGGATGAGAATCAAACGTGTTATTGACACATCGATAGAGGTATGTTTAAGTGGCAAAATCAATGAAGATGATTAAGTGGCAAAATCTGATGGAGCAGAGGAAAATGGTTTACTTTTCTATATAAGAGATTGGAGATTTCATAGTGAATGTAATGCCAGAATGAGGAGACTACAAAATTATCGCGTGAACAAGTTTTCATGCATGCTTGATCAAACTGGTTAGTGAGAACCAAACTACAAAATTTTCACCGAGCGATAGGAAGCTATTACTGAGCGACAGTAAGTTACTGAACATTGATTGGAACAAAATTGATTTAATGATCAGAGGATTGAATGAGCTTAACATTGATCTGTACATCTACAATTGAAGTTGTATTAAGGTAGCTCAACTACTATTACATTTTAGCCATTGTACACAGTCAAATCTCTTAATCGAGTGGACTAAGAAAGTCTTTTATGTATCATTCATAGAATGAACATTGTTATCTTGTCAACCCCAGAGTGACTACTGGTTGGACGATAACGGTTGGTCTTAAATCCTCTAACAAGGTCACACCTAACAGTGTGTTTGTAACCTTTAACAAGGTTGGGTCTTCACCGACCTCACTTTAGAAGAGTGAATATTTTGGGTTGCCAGTCCCAAGTGGTTTTTCCCTTCACAGGGTTTCCACGTTAAATCTCTTGTGTTATGTGTTGATTATGATATTTGTTTGATGTCATATTTGCATGTTGCATATTTGATTTGATCGGTAACTACTATATGTTTTAGACTGATAATCAGTAAAAGCATAGACAATACAATATTTTAAGTTACCGAGTATTAGAAGTTTTAAGTATTTGATTTTGAATTATACATTTTGTGTTGGGACACTGGATAACTGATTCACCCCCCTCTCAGTTATTCTAACAAAGTATACTATTGTGGCTGATGGAAAGAAGCAAATCTTGTTACCATTGATGGAAGAACCTGTTAGTAATGTTTTCACATCTATGAAAGTTTTTTTGATAAAAGGAAGAAAGTTTGTTAACTCTTTGAAGAAGAATGATGTATGTTTCGCTATGATCCCTAATAAATCGAGTAAGAAAATAGAGGATAATGTCCCAGAGGAGATTGATAAGTTACTCACCGAGTATAGTGATATCATTTATCATAATGTACCTGATGGTTTTCCACTGAAAAGAAGCATTAATCATTATATGGATCTAATCCCTAGAGCTAGTTTACCGAATAAGGCACCTCATCAGTTGAAACCTACTAAGAATCAGGAATTGAACCGACATATTCAAGAATTGATGGAGAAAGGTTTGATCAGAGAAATTTTGAGCCCAGCTTGTGCAATACCTACTGTATTGGCACCAAAGAAGAATTGAGAATGGAGAATGTGTATAGATTCCAAAGAAATCAATAAGATAACAGTGAAGTATAGGTTTCCTATACCAAGAATGGATGACATCATGGATAGTTTGACTGGAGCAAGGTATTTCATGAAGATTGATTTGAAAAGTGGGTATCATAATATCAGAATCAGAGAAGGTGATGAATGGAAGACTGATTTCAAGACAAAAGAAGGTTTGTATGAGTGGTTGGTTATGCCTTTTGGTTTAACTAATGCACCGAGTACTTTTATGAGATTGTTGAATGAAGTTTTGAAGAAATTCTTGGGTAAATTTGTGATTGTATATCTTGATGATATTCTGATATTCAGTAAGACCAGAGAAGAGTATTTGTTGCATGTTAGACAAGTTTTCCAGAGATTGAAAGAGGAAAAGTTGCTGATAAATCTGAAAAAGTGTTCATTCATGAAAGAAGAGATTGTGTATTTGGGATTTGTTATTTCAGCTGATGGCTTGAAGATGGATCCTGGAAAGGTTGAAGCTATTTTGAATTGGCCTACACCTATGAATGCTAGTGAGGTAAGATCATTTCATGGTTTGGCAAGTTTTTACCGAAAGTTCATACAGAATTTTAGTTCAATTTGTAATGCTATGGCTGAGACTATGAGAGGAGACAAAAGAGAATTCAAGTGGACACATGGAGCTGACAAAAGTTTTGAGACTCTAAAGCAGAAGGTTGTTGAATTACCTCTTTTGGCATTACCTAATTTTAGTAAAGTATTTCAAGTGGAATGTGATGCAAGTGGAAGTGCAATTGGAACTATGTTGAGTCAAGAAGGTAAACCTGTTGCTTTCTTTAGTGAAAAGTTGAATGATGCAAGAAAGAAATATTTTGTGTATGATCAATAATTCTATGCTATTGTTCAAGCATTGAAGAAATGGAGACATTATTTGATACCGAGTGAATTTGTGTTGTATACTGATCATAAGGCTTTACAATATTTGGGTAGTCAGAATAAGTTGAATCAGAGACATATGAAATGGGTTGAGTATTTGCAGAGTTACACATTTTTGATAAAGCATAAGAGTGGAGTCACTAACTGAGTTGCTGATGCATTGAGTAGGAGAAGGTCTTTGATGACCGAGATGAAAATTGAAGTTCTTGGTTTTGATGAGATGAGAGATTCTTATGAGTTTGACCCTGATTTTTCTGAGCCCTGGAGAAAGTGTAGAGCACCTATTCAAGATCAACAAAATACTAAATGGGATGAATATTTTATTGAGGAAGGTATGTTGTTTAAAGGTATTCAATTGTGTATACCGAGAGGAGTAATGAGAACTAATCTGATAAAGGAGAAACATAGTACTGGTTTGGCTGGACATTTTGGTATTGATAAAACATGGAATTTGCTTAAGGAGAAATACTATTAGCCGTAGTTGTATAAAGATGTTCAAAAATTTGTGAAAAGTTATGGAATTTGTCAAGTTGCAAAAGGAGTAAGTCTGAATACTAGATTGTATACACTGATTGTTGTTCCTGAGAAACCTTGGATTGACATAAGTATGGACTTTGTTCTTGGCTTACCGAAGACAATAAGAGGTAATGATTCTATATTTTTTGTTGTGGATAGATTTTCAAAGATGGCACATTTTATACCATGTAGAAAGACATCAGATGCAGTACATGTAGCAGATCTTTTCTTTAAGGAAATTGTCAGATTTCATGGATTACTGAGGAGCATTATCTCTGACCGAGATAGTAAATTTGTTGGTTACTTTTGGAAAACCCTTTGGAAGAAATTTGGCACTAAGTTGAAATATAGTTCTACATTTCACCCACAAACCGATGGATAGATTGAAGTTGTGAACAAAAGTTTGGGAAATCTTTTGAGATGCTTAGTTGGAGACACACTGAGTAATTGGGATTCTGTGTTGGCACAAGCAGAGTTTGCATACAATAATTCAATGAATAGGAGTACTAGAAAGACACCATTTGAGATTGTGAATGGCACACAACTAAGAGGAATATTTGATTTGAGAGACATTGTTGATGAGAATAAGAGAATTGTTGAAGGAATAAAGTTTTTTGAGTACATGAAGACATTGCATGAAGATGTGAAGTTGAAGCTGGAAGACATTAATCAGAAATACAAAGAAAGAGCTGATAGATCAAGAAGACATAAAAAAATTTATGTTGGTGATGAAGTGATGGTTCATTTCAAGAAAGGTCAATTTCCTATTGGAACATATGGGAAGCTGAAGATGAAGAAGTTTGGACCTTGCAAGATTTTGAAGAAATTTGACAGCGAAAATGCATATGAAATTGAGTTACCTGATGACATGGACATATCATTGATTTTCAACATTTCTGATTTGTATGAGTATCACAAACCTAATGAAGAAGTGATAGTACTGACAGAATATCCTAAGAAGCAGAATGAAGAAATTGAACAGATTTTGAAGGAAAGAATTGGCAAGAGTACAAGAGGAAAATAGTATATGGAATATCTGGTAAAGTGGAAGAATAGACCGATGGAAGACAGTTCATGGATTTCACAGTCTGAGTTGGATGTAGCTCAGACTAGACCTACCTAATGATTCAGAGAATAATTTCAAAATAACCCCAGGTGTCTGTTGCAAGAGCATCTCGGGTCCTTGGCAATCCTGTGTCACCAAAAACAATTTAGAGTTTGTCTATGTTGCTTGGTTCCTGCTTTGACCAAGTTGATCAGTTTCCTTTGGTTATCGAGTGTGCTCAGTTATCTCTTGGGCGGTCAGTTGTTTCACTGGCGCTTGACATTGCTTGTCCGCTACTCGGTTATCTTGCTCACCGACGGGTTTAGTTTTAGTTCCTATTTTGGCTGACTTGTGCATTTATATTGGATCATGGATTTTATGTTGGTATCCATCATTGGGAAGTGTGTGGTCCCTGATCTAACTGTTCCTTCCATTGATTGTGGATCTGAAGGCCGACTCAGTTCGGTAGCTTCTTGTATAAATGTAGTTGTTGGCTTAGAGTTTAGGAGGCAGTTTTTGGATAGGAGTTGGTAGAAGATAGAAGTAGAGATTTTGAGATATCCTCACATGTTTGAGGACTTATGTGATTCATTGTAATAGATGGCCCTAACCGGGAAGGCCTTACAGCCTGGCATGTATGGTTATATTTGATGAAAATATATCAAAGATTCTACATTCTCTCTCTCATTATTGTTGTTGTTTACTTTTGCATGTTTTGAGCAGGCTTGGATCATTAGGGTGCACCATTGTTTGGCCCCTTTTTCTCCCTTTCTTGTCTCAATTTCATTTGTAGGCTTCAACAATTTAGCCAAGTCTCTCACAACATTTTTATACTTATCTTCACAATTTTATCAAAGTTTAAATGAAAAAATATCTTATGCCATAACCAACTATCATCAAATTTAGAAATAAAACATCTATTCCATGTAACATTCAAATGAAAAAAATTACCTTTGGTTTTGGTTCCTGATGCAATCTCTTCTCCCAATTTGCCAATGATTATGGACTTTCCTTCTCTGAATTGTAGATTATAACCTTTGTCAACAAGATGTCCAACACTCAAAATATTATGCTTTAGTCCTTCAACATATAATACATCATCAATATTGTTCTTACCATCAAGTGTAATCGAACCTCTTCTTTTTTATCAAACAAGGAGCACTGTCACCAAATCTAACAAGACCACCAACATATCTTTCTAGGTTTAGAAATTTGTTCATATCTTTCATCCTTCTTTTCAATATGTGTAAGTAAGGATTTCTTATCAATTAAGAAAATATAATTCTCTTCTTTGATAGTAATAAATGATAACCTACAACTAATTGAATTACTTGATGAACTAAATGGACAAGTGAAAGAGAACGATTAGAGATCACCGAGCTACTAAAGTGACATGTAAAATAATTAAATCAGTCAATATGTATTGTCATTGATGTCAACTAGTTTTGACTATACTTATCATGATAGTTACAAACATCTAAAGAATAAAATGGTGAAGGAATGAGATATCTACATGAAGATGAGATGGATATGGAGATATGGCTAAGGTATACATTGGGTAACTTATTGATATTCTATGGCATCATTTTGTTGACTTGATTGTATTACATGAATTTTTTATGTATTAGAGATCAGAATTGAATAAGTTAATGTGGTCAGTAATTGAAGATTTTTGTATACACCAAGAAAGTGTAGCATATATCAAGTAATAGTAATAACTGAGTTAGTTTTCACCGACACATTTTGTATTGACCGAGTGAAAGAAGAAATAAAGTTTATAACAACTGACTGAATTGATGATCTGGCAAATTGCTTATGATTTCATAGTAAAAGATAGAGTTTGTTATCAAGATCCAACTACTGACAAAATTCAAGATTGATCAAATGGAGAAGATTGAAACATGTTATTGATAAGCTACCAAGGAATTTTGAAGTGGCAAAATGAACGATGGAGATTAAGAGGCAAAATCTAATGAATGAGAAGAAAATGGTTTATGACATCTATTTAAAGAGACATGAGATTCATTATTGAGTCTAGAGATTATTAACACCACAGGAGAAATCATGTGAAAGGACTATTTTTCATGTACGACTGATCAAAATGGTTATAGACAAAACCGAGTAGAACTGTAGACATTACCAAACATCAGGGTATTATTCACCGAGCTAAATATATTGAAGAATATGTGTTAGATAACTAAGAGGGGGGTTGAATATGTTATTTTAGTTATCCTATAGTCCCAAACTCTCAGATGTACTTTTCAAACAAATAATCAACTCGGTAAGATAATATTAACAATCATTATTTTCATTTACCGAATACCAGTAAAATCAATACTGTGTTTACCAATTAATCCAGTTATGAAATGTGTAAAGTAAACTAACAATCCAATCACATCAAATAAAAAATAACATAAGGATTTTAATGTGGAAACCCTGCTAAGGGAAAAACCACCTGGGACCGGTAACCCAAAATATTTCATTCTTTTGAAGTGAGCTCGGTTAGGAGCCAACCCTGTTAAAGGTTATAATGCACACTGTTAGGTGTGACCTAGTTAGAGGGTTTTTCACTAACAGTTAACTCTTGACCGACATTCACTATGGGGTCAACAAGAAAACCATCAACATTCATAGAATTTTATATTGAAATATAAAAGACTGTTAAGTTCACTCGGTTAAGAGATTTTGCTTTAACAATGGTTAAACTGATACAATAGCAATCTGATTCAAATAAAACTAATATTGCAAATAGTCATATCTATGCCAACCTCAAAATAGCTCCTCTGATTAATAATCAATTCAATCCTCTATCACATTCAGCTCGGTCAACATTACTCTGACGCTCAGTTATGCCTGCAGTTCTATTCGGTTCTCTTTGTAACTAGTTTGATCAGTGGTGCATGAAAAACTTCCTTTCACATGATTTCTCCTACAGATTCAATAAGCTCCCATTCTCAACAATGAATCTCATTTCTCTTAAATAGATGTGTAAACCATTTTCATCTCATCCATTAGATTTTTCCTCTTAATCTCCATCATCCATTTTGTCGCTTCAAGCTTCCTCAACAGATGTGTCATTAACACATTTCATTCTCCTTCATCTGATCAATCTTGAATTTTGTTAGCCATTATTCTCTTATAACAAACTTAATCTTTTACCTTGAAATCATAAGCAATTTTCTAGCTCATCAATTTAGTCAGTTGTTATAACATTTAATGTTTTCATCCATACTCGGTTAATACAGAATGTGTCAGTGAATACTAACTTGGTTATTACTATCACTCAGTATATATTGCACTAGCTTAGTGTATATAGAAATCTTCAATTACTGACCACATTGACTTGTTCAATTTAGATCTCTTCTTCATTATAGAATAATGCAATATGCTCAAGTCAACAATATAATGCCATACTCATCAATTAGTTACCTAATGTATACATTATCCATATCTATCATATCCATCTTGTCCTTATGTAGATATCTCATTTCTTCACCATTTATTCCTTCTACAGATGTTTAGATGTTTGTAACCATCATGATAAGTATAGTCAAAACTAGTTGACATCAATGACAATATATTGACTGATTTAATCATCTTACATATCACTTTAACAACTCTATGACCTCCTCAATCTCTAACAAGATATTAAATCATTTGTAGATCATCAATCTCTCCCTTTGGCATTGATGGAAAAAGAATATGAAATATGCCATGCCATACCAAACATCAACTCTACAACTATATAGATAAATGATGTAGGTCAGTAATCTCTCCCTAGCTTGATATTTAATATGTTTAATCACTACAAATAGCATTTCACATAGACTCTCTCTGCAGATTTGATCATCTTCAGTTCTCTAAATGTTTCCCTCCTTTTTCATGTTCTCCTCAATAGATATTTCATAGAAATCTCTCTCCCTTTGACAACAATGCCAAAAGAAAATATTCAAACAACTCTTTAGTAGCAAAATAGTATTTTTGTTGTTTGGTTTAGATCAAGTACCTTCATGTACTGATATACAGTTCTTAGTTCCAACTTCAACAATCTTCACTTCCTTCACAACCTTAGGAATTATAAAGTATGAGCTACATGCATCAACATTATAGATTTTCTGATAAAGTATAGGTTGATGCAACCTCCTGATCACCTTAGTGACTAATAGACAGGGGATGGACCCCTAGTCTAGTCCTCAAGTACTCAAATATATCCTTTGGTAAGGGCTTAGTAAATATATCTACAAGTTGTTGTTTAGACTTTACAAACTCCAGTTTCACTTGCTTTTCTTGTGCTTGTTCACTCAAATAGTGATACTTGATTGATATGTACTTTTTCTTTGAATGCATCACTAGATTCTTGGAAATTTTTATAGCACTTGTGTTGTCACAATGTATAATCACTGGATTAGTGATCACCTCATTCATGCCTTTCAACAATTTTTTTTTCCTTGCAATATTTAAACAATTATCAATAGCAACAACATATTTTGCTTCAGCAGTAGATTGAGAAATACATGCATGTTTCTTACTTATCCAAGTAACTAACCTTTCTTTCAAAAAGAATGCTCCACCGGTTGTGCTCTTTTGGTCATTTATATTTCCAGCCCAATCTGCATCAGTGTAAACTCATAGTTCAAAATTGCCTCCCTTTTTGTACCATAAACCACAATCTTCAGTTTTCTTCAAATATCCCAGAATCCTTTTAACAACAATTATATGTGATTCCTTAATATTAGCAAAAAATCTTGCTACAATCCTAACAGCATGTGCAATATTTGGTCTACTATGCACAACATACATCAATTTTCCAATCATTGAACTATATAAGGTCTAATTTACCTCGGTTGACTAATCATCCTTTGTCAATTTACATCATGTGACCATTAGTGTACCTACCGATTTTGAATCTTCCATGCCAAAAATCTTCAACACTTCCTTGATGGATTTTGATTGTGTTATGAATATACCTTCATTTTGTTGTATAATTTGCAAACCTAGAAAGAATTTAATCTCTCCAAACATTGACATCTCAAATTCATTTCTCATTTCATCATCTTTCTTGTTAGGACATCTAGCTGCAATATGACCAATTTCTTTATAGTTAAAACATGCTAAAGGTAACTTTCCCTTATACCTTCCTTTATCTTTCTGTAGCCTTTTAGCCATAAGTGCTTCAAGTTCATCAAGTCCATCTTCACTGTCACTGTCACTTTTATTTCTTATGTTATGTTTACTGCTAGACTTATTGATCTTCAAGGATGACATAAATGTAGACTTAACACTTGGTACAATATTGTTATCATAGTTATTCAGCTCAAAGGTAGTCAACTTACCGATTAAACTATCAAGTGTATGAACACTATTTAGTGTAGATCTCATTTCATGAATTGCAAAGATTCTAATAGCATAGATAGGCAGAAACATTCTAAGAATTTTAATCACAATAGTGTCTTCATTAATAACACCTCCTGCTCCTCGGATAGCATTGACAACCTCCTTGATTTGGTTAGAGTACTATGTGATGTTTTCACCTTCTTTCATTTACATATCATCAAATCTTTCTCTAAGGATTTCAGCTCTGACTCTCACCACATTCACATCTCCTCCATGAACTAGTGCAAGCTTGTCCCACATTTATTTTGATGTAGTAGATGTTTTGATATCCTCAAATTCTACATCAGATATGGCAGCAACTATCTCTATCATTTTTATGTTGTGTTCATGTCTCTCTCTCAGTAGATCAACTATCAACGGTCCAATAGTCGGTTGTATGTAGCCATTATCTAGGAGTTGTAGAGAAGATTATCCAATTCCAGATATGTAAAACCTCATTTTTCTTTGCCATGTCAAGAAATTATCTTTGTTCAGTTTAGGCACCTCCTTATTATACATCTTGTAATATTTAGCTCAAGTTCTTCAAACTTATTTTTCAAGCACACTTGCTTTGATACCAAATTGTTAGATAACTAAGAGGGGGGGTGAATCATTTATTTTAGTTATCCTATAGTCCCAAACTCTTAGATGTACTTTTCAAACAAATAATCAACTCGGTAAGATAATATTAACAATCTTTCTTTTCATTTATCGAATACTAGTAAAATTAATACTGTGTTTACCGATTAATCCAAATATGAAATGTGTAAAGTAAACTAACAATCTAATCAAATCAAATAACACATAACACAAGGATTTTAACATGGAAACCCTACAAAGGGAAAAACCACCTGGGACTGGTAACCCAAAATATTTCATTCTTCTGAAGTGAGCTCGGTTAGGAGCCAACCCTATTAAAGGTTACAATGAACACTCTTAGGTGTGACCCGGTTAGAGGGTTTGTCACTAATAGTTAAATATTGACCAACATTCACTATAGGGTCAACAAGAAAACCATCAACATTCATAGAATGTTATATTGAAATACAGAAGATTGTTAAGTCCACTCAGTTAAGATATTTTGATGTAACAATGGTTAAACTGATACAGTAGCGATCTGATTCAAATACAACTAATATTGAAAATATTTAGATCTATGCTAAGCCCAAAATATCTCCTCTAATCAATAATCAATTCAATCCTTGATCACATTCAGCTTGGTCAACATTACTTTGATGCTCGGTTATGCTTGTAGTTTTGCTCGGTTCTCTCTGTAATCAGTTTGATCAGTGGTGCATGAAAAAATTCCTTTCATGTGATTTATCCTATAGATTCAATAAGCTCCCATGCTCAACAATGAATCACATGTCTCTTAAATAGACGTGTAAACCATTTTCATCTCACCCATTATATTTTTCCTCTTAATCTCCATCATCCATTTTGCCGCTTCAAGCTTCCTCAACAGATGTGTCATTAACATGTTTCATTATCCTTCATCCGACCAATCTTGAATTTTGTCAGCCATTAGATTCTTATAACAAAATTCATCTTTTACCTCAGAATCATAAGCAATTTTCCAACTCATCAATTTAGTTAGTTGTTATAACATTTAATGTTTTCATCCATACTCGGTTAATACAGAATGTGTCGGTGAATACTAACTCTATTATTACTGTCACTTAGTATACACTGCACTGGCTCAGTGTATACAAAAATCTTCAATTACTGACCACATTGACTAGTTCAATTCTAATCTCTTCTTCATAATAGACTAATGCAATATGCTCAAGTCAACAATATAATGCCATAGACTCGTCAATAAGTTACCCAATGCATACCTTATCCATATCTGTCATATCCATCTTGTCCTTATGTAGATATCTCATTTCTTCACCATTTATTCCTTCTACAGATGTTCAAATGTTTGTAACTATCATGATAAGTATATTCAAAACTAGTTGACATCAATGACAACATATTGACCAATTTAATCATCTTATATATCACTTTAACAACTCGGTTACCTCCTCAATCTCTATCAAGATATTCAATCAGTTGCAGATCATCAATATGAAGATTGAATTGACTATTGATCAAAGGAGGTATTTTGAGCTTATCATAGATCTGAAAATTTGCAATCTTAGTTGTATTTGAATAATATCATTATTGTATCAGTTTAACCATTGTTACAGCTAAATCTCTTAACCGAGTCGACTTAAAAGTCTTATTTGTACTTCAATATGACATTCCATGAATGTTGATTATTTTCTTGTTGACCCCATAGTGAATGCTGGTCAAGGGAGAACTATTAGTGATAAATCCTTTAACCAGGTCACACCTCACAATGTATTTTGTAACCTTTAACGGGGTTGGCTCCTACCCGAGCTCACTTCAGAAGAGTGAAATATTTAAGGTTACCGGTCCCAGGTGGTTTTTCCCTTAGCAAGGTTTCCACGTTAAAATCCTCTTGTTATGTGTATATGTTGTGATTGGATTGTTATTTTACTTTACATATTTTATATCTAGATTAATCAGTAAAACACAGTATAGAATTTTCTGGTATTCGGTAAATGAACAGAAATTTGTTATTGCTCTCTTACCGAGTTGATTATTTGTTTGAAAAGTTTTGATCATATACATTTGGGAGTTTGGGATCGTACAATAACTAGAATTAATTGATTCACCCCCCCTTGGTTATCTAACAATTGGTATTAGAGCTTGTGTGCTTGAAAAGGAAGTTTAAAGGACTTGAGAAAATGATCACAAGATGTATAAGAGAGAGGTTCCAAATCTGAACAAAGACAACTTCTACACATGGAAAAGCAGAATGAGGTTGCATATATCTAGAATTGGAAAATCTACATTATTTCACCTGGACAATGCTTACATCCAACCAAATGGACCTTTGACTGTGGATTAGCTAAGAGATAGACATGAACATAACATGACAATTATAAAGTTTTTTTTTGCCTTATTTCATACATAATTTAAAGATATCAAAGCATGTACTTCATCAAAAGCAATGTTGGACAAACTTACACTAGTTCATAGAGGAGATGCCAATATGAAAAGAGCAAGAGCTGAAATCCTTAGAGGACGGTTTGATGATATGGAGATGAAAGAAGGAAACAAGATTTCATAGTACAGTAACCAAATCAAGGAGATTATCAATGCTATCCGAGAAGTAGGAGGTGTTATTGATGAAGATACTGTTGTGAATAAAATTCTAGGAACCTTGCTACCAATCTATGCTTTTAGAATCTATGTGGTGCAAGAGCACCACCTCCACCTTCAGATTTAACATACCTAAGTCATTTTTTTTGAATTTCATTAAAACATATTTACAAGTAGTTAGTTTATTATGTAATGTGTTTAAAAGATATGCTATGTGTAAGCAAAGCTTGAATGGAATAGGAAGAGTCATGAAGAAGGTAAACGGTTTGTAACCATTGTGAACCTCTATAAAGAGGGCAATGTAATCGAAGGAATAGATAGGAGAGAAGGAATTGACAAATAAGTTTCATCATATTGTTTAGAAAGAATGGGCTCTCTGGTCTTCGACCAGAGAGCCATGAATATTGTAATGGCCTTGTTTATGAATGAAAATGTATTATATAAAATACTATGTGTTTCCTTTTGTTGATTCTGTTGAGCACGGTTATGAAGACTAGAATAGATATATATATAAGTATCAAATTGATGGATGATTCAAGTTTTATCATATCAGTTTTTAACATCTTCTGTAATAGGTACAACAACAAATGGTATATGGTTTCTTTTTATTGAAATCGAGATGCAAAGAGTTGAGTTCGGTTTTGAATCGACTCTTTCTAAAGACTTCTATAATAGTCACTGTTTGAATATCGGTTAGAGGAACAACAAAGCATATCGGGTTTGATTCAATTATTGTTATTATCAATTTTGATATCTTTTATAATTGATGCAACAGTGAATGGTATTTGGTCTTGATTTGTTAGTTTATCGGTTGGTTGCTGTTATCATTCGAGTAATGTGAATGATCTATCGACTATCTAGAACAGTCCCGAATGGATAGTATTGCAAACATATTGTTATTGAATAAGATTGTTATCAGTTTTAATAAAGATGGCAGTTATCAATTTCAAGAAACTGTTATTAATTTGTATGGTTGAATCTTGCAGCGGTTATTGGAAGTTGATGTGTTCTCTTACATCGTGATGTTTGAATATTAGTTATAATGTATTGGAACAGGTTTCAAGATACTATTATTATTGGCTTTAATCATAGAATGTTTATTGGCCTTTGATAATGAAAAGGTGGCAAACTCACAATCAGTTCATGCTTGTGTTGAGCCGACCTGCAAGGCAATGGAATTAAGGTAAAAGTTATGTTGGTGAGATCGATGGTACGATCAATCTTGAACCATGATATAAAGTGGATGCGGTTATGTTTAGTAGTATTATTGTTTTTGAAGTATTAAAAAGTTATGAACCTCTAGTTTATGTTATGAAAAGGAACATAGAAAAGTATATGTAGATTTGGAGATTGTCATCAATGCGTCTGCATCACTATGCAATTCATGAAATGAGATCTGCACTGGGTAACACTCTTACACTTGATATCCTAATCGGTAAATTGACTACTTTTGAGTTGATTAACTTTGATAATATTATTGTACCGAGTGTTGAGTCAGCATTTATGTCATCTTTGAAAATTGGAAAATCAAGCAGTAAATATATGATAAGAAATAAGAGTGACAGTGACAGTGATGAAGATGAACTTGATGAACTTGAAGCACTTATGACTAGAAGGTTGCAGAAAGGTAAAGGAAGGTATAAAGGAAAATTACCTCTGGCATGTTTTAACTGTAAAAAAATTGGTCATATTGTATCTAGATGTCCTAACAGAAAAGATGATGACAGAGACAATGATAGATATGGTGAAAGGAAGTATGACATAAGAGATAACCAAGATCGTAGAGGCAACTGATACTATGATAGAAAAAACAACCGAGACTACAAAGACAAAGTAAAGAAGACATGTTACCTTTTTGGAGATGATGATGATGACACCAACACCGACATTGATGAAGACATTGAGGTGGTATTCGTAGCTTTGAAAGAAGATTCAGAAGAAGAAGAAAGGTATACAGAAACAACACTTATTTCTCAAGTTAGCAAGAATGATACATGGATCATTGATAGTGGTTGTACACATCATATGACTGGTGATGAGGAAAAATTTGAATACCTTGAACACTATAATGGAGGATCTGTTAAAATGTGAAATGATACACCTTTTCAAGTAAAAGGAAAATGATCTATCATGTTGAACAATAAGATTAAATGTGAAAATTCATATTGGCTGAAGGGACTTAACTATAACTTGTTAAGTGTAGCACAATTGAATAACTTAGGTCACCGAGTTGCAGTTGAAAGTAGGAAGGTGAAGATCTATGATGAAACAAGAAATTTGGTCGATACTGGTGAACAATCCAAAGGTAATCTATTCTATCTTGACAATGCTAAATTTTCTTGTGTAATGGCTAGAACTGAAGATGTGTGGTTGTGGCATAAAAGACTATTTCATGTGAATTTTGAAAACATGGTTAAGATCAGTAAGAAAATAAAAGTTAGAGGTTTACCGAGCCT
The DNA here is from genome assembly GCA_027943335.1 of Chamaecyparis obtusa. Taxonomy (NCBI): domain Eukaryota; kingdom Viridiplantae; phylum Streptophyta; class Pinopsida; order Cupressales; family Cupressaceae; genus Chamaecyparis; species Chamaecyparis obtusa. The sequence goes on from BSBK01001958.1 coordinate 2,728,682, forward strand.
ATATAAACCTAACCATGTCATGTGTAAACAATGTCAAATGGGAAAAATGTCAAAATCTAGTTTCAAGAGCAAGACCTATTCATCTAAAGCTATTTTGGAGCTGGTCCATACCGACTTATGTGGTACTATGAGAACTTAGAGTTATTATGGTGTCAGATACTTTATTTTTTTTGTTTATGACTACTCAAGGATGATGACATTTATATTTTTGAAAGAGAAATCTAAAGCTTTCAAAATGTTTAAATGGTATAAAGCTAAAGTAGAAAAGGAAAGTGGAAAATAGTTAAAATGTTTAAGATTAGATAGAGGAGGCGAGTTTATTTTTGGTGAATTCACTAACTTTTGTAATAGGAATGGAATTAAAAGATAGGTTTATGCATCGAGGACACCACAACAGAATGATATTGTTGAAAGGAGGAATAGATCTATAGTTGATTGTGCTAGAACATTGATGATTGAGAAAGATGTTGCACAAATGTACTGGAGAGAAACTGTTAGCACTGCCATATACACATTGAACTGAGTACAACTAAAGAAAGATTCAAACAAGACACCTTATGAGCTATGGTTTGGGTACACACATAATGTAAGTTATTTTAGAATTTTTAGAAGTAGATGTTACATTCTGAAAGATGATAGAAATGGAAAATTTGATTCTAAAGGTGATGAAGGAATATTTTTGGTATATTCTACTAAGAGAAAACCTTTAAAATGTTTGAATAAGGTTTCTAACAAAATTATTGAAAGAACTAATGTGAGAGTTGATGAGTTTGCTGAGAAAAATTATGAATAAAGTAGGAAAGAACTAGAAGACTACAGTAGATATACATTCATTGAGATATATGACCCTCTACTCGAGAAACAGGTAGAAGCTACTGAGCAACAAAATAAAGACATTGGGCATCAATCTATAAAGACCAAGAATCAGGAAGATGCTACCGAGGAGAAATTGATCTTGCACCGACTGATGAACAGAGAAGAGAGCAAGTATTAGCTAAATTTGTGAGAAGACACCATCCATAAAATCAAATTATTGGAGACAAGCAAGATGACATGATGACACAAAGTAAGTTGAGACAAAACACATGTTTATTTTGTTAATTGAACATAAAAATGCTAGAGATGCACTTGAGAATGAGGAATGGATTAAAGCCATGAATAAAGAAATTGAGGAGATAGAGAAAAATAAAACATGGACATTGGTACCGAGATCGAGTGATAAAAATGTTATTGGAACCAAATGGATATTCAGAAACAAGTTGAATGAGAATGGTGAAGTCACTAGAAATAAAGCAAGACTTGTTTGTAAAGGATATGCACAAGAAGAAGGTATTGATTATGCTGAGACTTTTGCACCAGTTGCTAGACTTGAAAGAGTTAGAGTAATAGTTGCATATGTTGAACACAAAGGATTTAAAGTATATCAAATGGATGTTAAATATTTTGGGATAGGAAAGATATAGTACTGAGAGGGGAAGGGTGAATCAGTACCTTCAATTCTTTTACTAACTCTAATAATTTGCTATAGTAGTGTCTATCTATCCAATTGATTGCATTTTTTGCAACATACATTCAAGTAACTTGTAAATGTAAAGTGAATGAAAACAAACAATAAAAAATTCATGAAGTATAACACATGACACAAGTATTTTGGTTACGCAGAAAGCCTTGTTAGAAGGTAAAAACTGTGGTGGGGATGAAACCCACAAATTCTTCACTACTGCAGTAAGTAAAGTATGTCGGTTAAGGTTACAATTGTGATCACTTCTAATGATCTTACCCTATTAGGAGTAACATGAGATTGATTAGATCTACCTTGTGAAATGATTTTAGCAACACCAAATAAGTGTGCACTCAATTAAGAGATTTACAATAGAATGTTAAGTCTACTATGTTAAGAGATTTTCAATCCTACTATAATGATTAGAAGATAACAGAAATTATCTGTAAATGACAAATTCAACTTGTCTAAATTAGATCTATGAAATACTAAATATATTTCACCTTGATGTGTAGTATAGTGCCCTCTCTTCTGCTCGGTAGCCTTGTGTGTTTTTTAATAAAACTGAATACTATCTCTGATAACTACTCAATCATGTAAACCCTTGTCTAAATTCTGATGTTCTATAGGCGACTACTGCTTTATGATCTCCTTGTCATGGCGTTATGTCAAAATGACATAGATTACAATTATATAGAAAATTGCTTTGACCTAATTAGTTTTACAACATCTTAGAAAACCTAAGATCTATAGTGTTCAAAAATAACCTAGATCTAACTATTGCATAGGAATCATCAAAACATTTAATGATTACATCCATAATAAATGTACCTTGATCTTGGTAAAACATTTATAGATCTGTGTAAACTTTTTTCATAGAGACATGTGCCTTTATAGATTACTATGCCATTTCCTGTTCAACTCGATAAACACTACATTCTTTGTTCATTGAATAACCTGATACTTGGTGTGTAGAATGCTCGGTGTTTACTGACTCGGTACTCGGTAAACATACTCTATTAAACTTGTAATACCCCAAAAATGGGCTTCAGTACATTGACCTCCTACATCGATAAATCGATCGAAATCGACATTAAAGTCCTAACCTAAGGCAAATCTGCACATTAAATCTTCGAAACCCTAATCGATCCTATTTCAATTCTGCATTGGGGAATATTCCTAAATATTCCTAATTTATCCTAATTATTTCTAATTAAATATTATTTGGCGATAAATTATATTATTTTATTTATCCTAAAGTTAATTAATTGAATATGTTAAATATTTAATAAATAAAATTAATTCAGCCACTTAATTAATTTAATTAGATTTAATTGATATTTATTCCTAATTAATATTGTTTATTTGATAATAAATCACTATTTCTAAAAATAATTGATTAATATTTATTTAATTGATTAAAATCATATTGTCAAATTTAATAATATAATTTTGAATAAAATTTGATTAAAATAATTGATTAACCCATAAATCAGTTATTTAATTGTTCAAATCAGTTAAGTTGAGAATAAAACACATGGAAAATTAAACAATTCATAATTATCTATGCACAAATCAGAAAAGCAGTTAAACTCAAAATCAACTATTGAATTCAATTTGTTAACTTTTCAAACTCAACATGTGATTGTGAGTTGAAAAGCAGATAAAAGTGATCTCAACTTCTAATTTGAGTTAAAAATTTGATTTTGCATGATTTTGGTGAGATGACTATTTCTAATTTTCTGATAACTCAACAATCAATCTGATTTAATCAAGGAGAGATTTTTGGCTTTTCATGAGCTCTCAAAACCCTGGATTTCTATATAAACAGACCTCAGTCCTTTACAAACGATTGCGAATTTGGAGAATCTTTGCTCATGCAATCTAGAATTTGGAGATTGTGCAATTTTTGAGATTCTTTGCTAACCATTGTTTTCTTGATTTCATAGCATTCATAGCTTAGTTTTCAATTCATTTTTATCAAGTCTTAGATCATTTTTCATCTATTTTTCATCATTATTGCATAGAAAATATAAAAAACATAGATTAAATCTGCATCCATTTTCATAGCTTTCATCATTTAAATCCTTCATTTAGATGTTGCATCATCACTGATCTTGGTCAATTTCTATGAATACTATACTCGCATCTACTAGAAGGCAGTAAATCACCTAGTTAATGATGTACTCATTCTTTGCATAATTTCTGATTATTAACCAATAATATTTTACTGATGTGTTGTGTCTCTTAAATAGGTACAATTTTCACACACATTTATGGCACCCACTGTGGAGCCCGACAACGGATTTCCATTCTTATTTTCATCATTTTTCTAACATTCTGGATTCAAGATTTGATTTTTTTAAATTTTTTTTTCCGTACAATTTCATACGACATTTGTAGATTGTCATACCATAACCCTCTATCTGTCGTATGACATATGACATTTTTGGATTGTCGTATCAGTTGATATATATTATCGTATTAATCTTGGATTGCCGTGTGTGTAGGTACCCAGATTTGTATCACCCCTGAAGTGTCGTACGGGAACAAGTATATTTTTGTACGAGTTTTGATGCTAGATTTCAATTGTTGTATGGGCTTTTGATCAGTTTTTAGAGATTTTGATTTCTGATTCTAATTGACAGCTGACCCTAAAGATTGTTATTTTCTAGTGTGAGACTATTTGAGACAGCCTAACGTATTTTTGTAGGACAAGAGATGAAGACTTGAGAAGAAAAACCTATTCTTTAGCCTCTTCTTGTCTTGACTTCTAAGCCATTCTTTTGTAGGAAACCCTTTTTAGAAAATTGCTTGCCAAAGATGCTCATTCAACAAGATTTCTGACTAGTGGTTTTGTAGGTTGCCAAATCTTCTACGAGAAAATATTTTGTTTGCTTAGTATTTCATTTTTCATAGGCACCTAGTTAATTAGGTACATGTGCTTATTTCCATTTAGGAAGATATTGAGGGGATTATGCTCTTCTCCTTCTTAGGAGAATCAGAAACCTAGAAGGTATCTTCCCTAGTGCCAGTTTGTGTACTATATCTGGATTGATTCTGCTTGGCATGTCTTGGATAGGGAAAAGGAAAAGGCTAGGGGATTATGCTCTTCTCTTTCAGAGAATCAGAAACCCAGATCTTGTTGTCCCCAACCTCACATTTCAATTAATCCTTTAGAGGGCCTGCTGGTGAGGTAAAAAGCTCCCGGGAACAACCCAAGTGGGGACAAATCTTAAACCAACTCTTCCACCCCACTATAAAATTTGATGCTTCCTTGAGGTTAAAGCCTTAGAAGACATAGTTGTGCTTGTTCCTTGGATTCATTCCATGAACATGCTTTGATTTTGTGTAGAGCAAAGCCACTTAAATCTTGTTTACAAGACTACACTGATCAGATTACTCATAGGGCTATACACCTAAATCCTGCTTATGGGACTATGAGAGATAGTTGTGAATAGATGCCTTGATTAAAATCCTAAGATAGTTTGATACCAATCCACCCCTGAAGAATTTGTAGTGCTTGTGTGAGGTGAATAGTAATCACCCCAAGAAACTCATCATATTGAGCCCTCCTTGATGTTTGAACTTGGCTAATATGGGCTCCAACATCCATTGCGTGTTGTTGGACCTCCATATTCTAAGGATTCATTGAGTGTGTTCTTAAGTCAATGAGAAAGTAATATATCTCTTCTCCTAGCTAGGGTAAGATAGGCGTGATTGATTCATTGAGTCACTTCCCTCATGTCTTCTATGATTGTGAGCCTATTGCTATGATAAACAACCTAAGACAATCTAATACAAAGATCCTCAAAAATTGGATAGAGAAAATTGCAAAACGTTTGAGACCAAAAACAATAAAAAGCTTGAAAAACTTGAAAATCCGAAGAAAAATCCTTTCTTGGTGTAAATTTTCGTCTGAAGCCTGCAATTTTCATACAATAATTGCTTCAATCCTTCAACAGTCATATCAGAACCTCCAAAGTGTTGTACGGGAAGCCTTATTGTGTCGTACAAGAATTTTCCAAAATCTATAGCAAAAGTGAACCCTGGTATCAGTTTTCATATGAGTTTTTGCAAGTGTCATACCAAACCCAATTCTGTGTCGTACGAGCCTGGATACTGTCGTACGACAGTTTACCCAAAATTGCCAAAAAGGCCAAATTTTGTCAGAAATTTAGTCAACCTGCAATTATTATCCAGATTCTATCAAAATTCCCATTGAGTCAGGAACAGAGAAGAGAAACAAAAATTTCATCTTATTTTCCCAAAGTGAACCATTGAGCTCGATTTGTCATCTGATTGATCAGTCTGAATCCCATCTCGTCTTGTGTCAAACTCTTGTCAAAAACAACCTCAATTCAACATCTCAAAATGGCTAAGTGTTGCAAATTCATGTCCACCATCTTTTAGGCATCTACCCATACATCTTGGGAAAAATATCCTTCATTTACACAATATATTAGTCAAACCCAATCTTGACAAGGTTGCGTCACTTGATCTTTCCTAAATCAAATTATCTCTCAGTTGTCTTATCTTGTTCTCAAGGTTCACCCAAGGTTAATGGTGGAAAATAGAGCTTCCTCACATCAAAAACCAAGAGAAGAACCAAAGATATCACCATCATCTTCTCTTCTTTCTCAGACATTTCATCAACCCTACGATACCAATCTTTACAAAGAAGACACTCTTGGAAATTTATGCTTAAAAAGATATCACACAACTCCTCCCGCATCAATACGAGATCCCAATCAAAGCACTACTATGTCTCAAGGTGGATAAAACCAAGGCTCACAGGGTCACCAATCTGAACATGGTGGGGACCAAGAACCCACACCCTCTAAAATAGCCCAATATCAAAATGATGATCTCTTTAAGAAAATGATGAAACACTTCTTACTAGAAGACAAAGAGACATATTTTCTCGAATTGGCCCAATAAGGGGCCAAACTTCAACCTCCAAGCTTCAACATTGAGAATATCATCACGCATGAGGAAGAAACCCCTATTACTGCTATGATGAAGCAAATGCATGCAATGCAAGTTAAACTAAACCAGCTAGAAAAAGAAAAAAAACCCAAAGAGTTCTCTATGGACACCCTATGTCCATTTCCATTCAATCATAGCTTGTATATTGGACCATTTCGTAAAGGGGCAGAGCTACCAAAGTATGAAAAATATGATGGAAACTCATATCCTCAAGATCATGTCAGAGAGTTCTACAGTTTATCCATGGAGTTCATGCATGAACCAACATTCTTAATACATCTCTTCCCATGATCTTTGGGAGGAGCATCCATCAACTGGTTCTCTAAGATACCTCCGACCATCAAGACTTTTGAGGAGTTAATCAAACTATTTTATTAACAATACTCCTACAATATCCAACATTAGGTCACCGTGATCGATATCTGCAATTTGAAGCAAAAGTCAGGAGAACCCTTCCTGACTTTCCTCAAACACTGGAGAAAGAAATTCTCACTCTATGCTAGACAGATTCTGAAAAAAGAGAAACTATAAATCTTCATCAATAATCTAATCCCAGAAATCAATCATCTCCAGATCTACAATCATACCTCATTTCACAAGATGTTAGATAGTGCCATACAAATTGAGGATGTACTTGTTTGTAAAGGAGACATATCACTGCATAAAGAGAACAAGTATGATTCAAGTTTTGTTCCAACATGAAAGACAAAATCAAATTTTGGAACAAAAACAAAAATGTTGTCACATATGGTGTTGTTGATCACATCAGTGCTCCACCTAAAGCACCAACATTCAATCTCATCATTGGCACCCAGGCCAAAAAAAATTTAGAAATGAAGGCAACAAAATGTGTTAAAAATTCAAATGACTATAAACCGTGGGTTAAAAAACCAAAGCGCGAGTTCACTCCTTTGGGTGAGTCCTTGGAATCTGCCATGAAAACCTTATTGGAAAATAATATCATCACTTTACCTGAGATCAAACCCTATGACCCCGAAGTCAAACCTAGATGGTGGAAGGAGACTGATTTTTGTGATTTCCATCGAAATAAGGGTCATAAAACCAACAACTGCATGCATCTAAAATATCTCATTCAAGAAAAAATTGATGCTAGGGAAATTATGTTTGACAACCATAAAACCAAAAATGACCATACAACATTCACAAAACCTTTTTCAAAGCATAATCATGGAGAATCATCATCTTCCAACCCGAGAATGGGTGCTAAAGTCAATTACACTTACTCTGGTAACAATGATGTCATCAACATGGTAGAGCCATGCGTGCCTTAGCACTCCAATGTCATCACCATTATTAAAAAGGACAGAGACACTAGATCAGCTAATGCAGTAACTCGATCTAAAGCTCAAGTAACTCTCCAAGGACAAAACTCAGATTCATCAAACACCTCGAAGGTGCCATTCAATCTTGCTATGACATCTAAACAAAGGACTACTTCCAAATCTTCCAATCCTAAAGATTCCAAAGTGATATCATACATCATCATCTAGCAACTACAGCACATCAATGCCAAAATCTCTATATTTGAGTTGCTTCGAATCTCTCCTACTCATCGAGTTGTCCTAGACAAAGCTTTTCTCAATTCCAATGTTATAGACAATCTTGATCTTGATCAATTCCAAACTATGGTGGGTCATCTAACTTCACCTCAGTACATTTCCTTTTTAGAGGAAGATGATAACTCATTGATTCATCTGCATAACCAACCCTTGCATATAGAAGTCCTAATTGAAAACCGTCATGTCAAGTGTGTTTTGATAGATGGGGGATTTGGTTTAAACATGTGTTCTTATAAATTGGTCACACAATAGGGATTTTCAAAATATTATATCGATCCTAAAAAGAAAATCACCATAAAGGCATATGAAAAACAAGAAAGGTCCTCAAAAGGAGTCATTGTGTTACTTATCAGAATAGGACCTATCATCAGAGATATCACTTGTCAAGTGTTGGACCTCCCATTGGCATATAACATCCTCTTAGAAAGGCCCTAGATTCATGAGATGAAAGCTATTCCATCCACGTATCACCAATGTGTCAAATTCCCCTATGATGGAGTATAGGTCACTATACCTGCAGACATGTCCGCATCTTGCAACACTTTGAAGGAAAGAATAGATAAACTTGTCCCGCACAACAGAGAGTCTTTCACCAAATGAGTTGACACAGCATCTACATCTAAAATGGAAGACATGTCAAAAGGAGTCAAGATCAAAGACACGTGCATGTAAGAGTACACTATAGAACCAGTCCTATCTCTCACATCTCTCTCACTTTCACCAAAGCCATATGGAAAACCTTCAGAGGAAGTAAAACCTTCAAATAAGGAACCCCATGTTATCTTCAATGGGAGTTTTATCATAGATAAAGTGTCAAAAAAACAATCTAATGAATAGGAAGTTGTGCTTTCCTGGTTATACAAAGTCGAGTCCCAATAAAAAATAGTTCAAACATGTGACTCTAAATCACCAAAAATTCCTTCAAAATCATATCGACTAGGACACAAACTAATGTCTAAAATGGGATTCACTAGAAAAGGAACCCTAGGAACATGAGGCAAAGGTATCATCACACCCATTGAACACTGTGGTCAGACAAACAAGGATACAATAGGTATAGGTTATCAGAAAAAAACCCTTCCATCTCATTGGAAACTCTTCTCATGTCATAGAATAGATAGAACCAAGAATGGATAACCATGAAGAGGAGGAAAAACACAAAAAATAAAATGATGAATCAGATACCACAAATGTATTCTCCTATGAATGCATTCCTCAAAACATCTTGGACCTTCTTAAAGAGGAAAAGAAACCTAAAGAAAAAGTCAACGTAGTAGACACACAAGAACCTACGACTACAAAAGAGGACACAAATCTAGAAGAAGAAGATACATCCCTCACTATACCTAAACATCTTGGATGCTCTGGTGATTCTGACATAGATTCCCATGAGTATGAGTTCTGTTCCAACTCTAAAGGTAACCCTTCTTGGGGAATTCGTCCTAACTTTACACATGTTCTAGATTTTCCTAGAGATCTAGATGAAGAATCAAATGGTTGTGAATGAGGAATTGTTCCAGAAGAAGATGAACTTAAATTAGAAAAACACATAGATGTCATTCACTGATATGCACCTATGCCTAACATGAGTCTAGAACAAAATGACAGACCTCATGAGTCTGATTCACTTATTACTAATGCTGGATCCAACGATGACGTTGAGACAACTAATGAATTGAATATCTTGAGTCGTAATATCACCTTTGAATTCAAGAGTTGGATCATGACTAATGATGACAATACCCTATGTGTGAACACTATCAACCAATCCTTTCCTACGCTTACTGTCCAACATCCCAAACTCATAAATCAGACGTCTAACGACCCTCACCAAGACATCCATACTTTCCCGACAGACTATGCTCTTGCATGTTATCTCAATGTAGTAGAACCCATGATGACTTCCATTAGTGAACCTAGCATCAACATGATGGAGTCAGACATCAAATATCTCAGTCAAAAGAACAAAATAAAAAAGAAAAAGAGTTCTTAGGGTGAAAACCACTATGTGACAGTCTCAGAACCAAAAATAGTTTTAAAAAAAGATGTATTCGAAGGTGAAAACCTCTCTGAGGCACCCAAGGATGAGATTTTTGATGTCCTTCTGAGTCATTTACATGACAAATATTTGGTGTTGGTAGAACCAACTCAGCCCATCAATCTAGGTACAACAGAGGAACCTCAGTTAATTCATGTAGCATAATCTCTGTTAGAAGAAGAAAAACAAGCATTTACCAAATTATTAACAAAGAAGAAGATCAAATTTTCATAGAAATATTTAGATATGCCAGGATTAGATCCTGATCTCATCATGGATCATATTTCTATAGCTCCAGGAGTTAAACCTATTAAGAAAAAGTTGCGTAAAATGCATCCTCATGTTGCATACCTCATCAAAGCTGAGCTAGAAAAGTTGCATAAAGCCATATTTATCTGAGTCATAGATTATGCAGAATGGATCTCAAACATAGTTCCAGTTTCAAAACCAGACAAATCTATCAGAGTATGCACAGATTTCAAAGACATAAACAAAGCATGCCCTAAGGATGATTTTCCACTACCAAACATCGATATGATAGTGGACATGACTGTGGGCTTCAAAATGTACTCTTTAATGGATGGTTTCTCTGGATATAAACAAATCAAGATAGCTCCAGAAGATCAAGAAAAGAAAGCTTTCACTTGTGCATGGGGTACTTTCTACTAGAATGTAATGCCATTTAGTCTTAAGAATGCTGGTGCTACATATCAATGAGCAATGACATTTATCTTTCATGACATGATGCATAAAAACATGGAGGACTATGTTGATGACACCTTGGATAAATCAATGAAATGATCTTAACATCTAGCTGACTTAAGTACAATTCTTGATAGAATGGAAAATTTTAGTCTCTGACTAAATCCTAAGAAATGTGTCTTTGGTGTCACTTCAAGGAAACTTCTAGGATACATTGTTTCAAAGAAAGGAATTGAAGTAGATCCAGTGAAAGTCAAGGAAATCATGGAAATGCAGCTTCCTAAAAACATCAGTCAAATGCACACTCTGCAAGGGAGGATACAATATATCAGGCACTTCATCTCTCATTTAGCTGACATATCACAACCTTTCACTACAATATTACATAAAGGTGTGACTTACAACTATAATGAAGAATGTGAGAAGAACTTCAATCACATCAAACAATATTTGGTAAATCCACCAATCCTCATGCCTCCTATTTAGGGGAAGTCATTAATATTATATGTCTCTGTAACATATACATTATTGGGGACATTGTTGGCACAACATAATGAGAATAAGAAGGAAAGAGCCATCTACTATATCAGTAGAACCTTGGTATCTTATGAGAAGAACTATTCCATGTAGAGAAAGAATGTCTAGCTATGATCTTTGCATCACAAAAACTGAGACACTACATGTTAGCTCATACAACACAACTAGTAGAAAATATTGATCCCTTGAAGTATTTGTTAAGCAAGGCTACTCTCACAGGTAGACTAGCAAAATGGGTAATGCCACTAAGTGAGTTTGACATTGAATATGTTGAAAGAAAAGTTATCAAAGGATAGGTCATCGTAGATCAACTAGTGGAAGCTCCAATGTTTGATGACCAACCAATGCAGATGGAATTTCTTGATTCCTCTATCATGCACCTATCATCCAGAACATGGCACTTATTCTTTGATGGATCTTACACACAAAATGGATATGGAGCTGGTATATTATTCATAACACCTCAAGGTTATTCCATTCCTAAAGCATTCAAAATCAAATTCCCTTGCAAAAATAACATAGCTGAATATGAAGCTTTGTTAAATGGGATGAAAATAGCAATCGAATGGAGAGTAACAGAACCACACATTCATGGAGACTCACAACTGGTCACACACCAAGTCAATGATGTGTATCAAATGAAAGATGAAAAGCTCATTCCATACAAGGGCATGGTAGATGATCTAAAGAAGTGCTTCATTTCAATCACATTTGAACAAATACCTAGAAAGGCTATCATCTCTTCTACAACAGCCTAAACATGTGCTACACTACAAGTTCCTATGGGAAGGACTGTCATTCCCTACCTATGATTGCCCATAAACCCACATGATCTGCACCATTGTTGGTCATGATTCCTCTCGATACCGACACATATACTCCTACCTACAAGACCAAATCATTCCCGATTCCTTCAACTGACATGAAAAATGTTACCTTATCTAAAATGCATCATGGTATGTCATCATTGGTAATGATCTATACAAATGAATTCTAGATGGTACACTTCTTAGATGTTTAGAACATGAAGAGTCACAACGTGCATTAGAGGAAGTCCATGAAGGTATTTGTGGATCACATTCCAACCATCTAACATTAGGTCAAAAAATCATTAGGGCAGGGTACTATTGGCCTGACATGGAGAAAGAAGCCATGAAATATGCTAAGAATTGTCAGAAATGCCAGGTCCATGGTAACTTGATTCACGCGCCAGGGAGAGATTTGATTCCTTTTACAACATAATGGCCTTTCCAACAATGGGCATTTGATCTCATAGGGGCTATCTATCCACATTCATCAAATGGTCATACCCATATAATCATAGCAACAGACTACTTCACGAAATGGGTTGAAGTAGTTCCTTTGACACAAGTAATCGACAAACAGATCTCAATGTTCATTCTGAACTACATAATTTTTTGGTACGATATCCCACACTCCATCATCACAGACAGTGGAGGCCAATTCAAGAATAAGAACCTAGATTCCTTATGCTCTAAATTCAAGATCACTCAACATTGGCCATCTATTTACTATCCTCAAGGGAATGGACAAGCTTAAGCATCTAATAAGAACTTATTGAAGATCCTACACTGTACAGTAAAAAAAAATTGGCAAATACTAGCACTTGATGAGAAATCCAGCTCTTTGGGCTTACAAAACAAGTATCAAAATGCCCACTGGGGCTACTCCTTTTTCTTTAGTATATGGGACCAAAGTGGTACTTCCTATAGAGGTTGAAATCCCATCACTCAGAATCAAAATGAATGTTCTGGTAACTGATGATGATTACATAGTGTCTAGGTTACAAGAGCTTGAACTACTAGATGAGCGCATGCAAGTTGCATATGATCATCTCAGAGTCTATCAGAAAAGAATGTCTAGAGGTTACAACAAGAAGGTTAGACACAGATAATTTTAGGTTGGTGATCTAGTCTTGAGAGACAATACTAAAAATCAATCCCATCAAGAATGCAAGGGGAAGTTTGAACCCAACTGGTTGGGTCCCTTTTTTTATCATTGCTACTTTCAGCTCTGGAGCCTATCAACTCTCAATGAATGAAAGAGAAAAGCTCTGAGAACCAATCAACATTCTCCATCTGAAGAAATTCCATGCCTAAGACATTCAGTATGTGGTAAATGTCCTGAAAAAAGGGTCATCTTTGTGAAAACCTAGCAATAGGCACCTTGGTGATTCAACAAAAAAATAAAAAATAAAAATTGAAAAGATGAAAAATACAAAAAAAGAAGAAAAAGAAAAAGTGCCTTGGTTTAAACCTAGTAAACAGGCGCCTTGGTAGCAAAAATATAATCTTTGCCAAGATGGTGAAAACCTAGAAAATGGGTGTCACTTGTGTCCAAACATCCTATCTATCAACGCAATCTTGGAATTTCCCAGCTTTCTATTCTACTTTAGTTTGTACATATCTTGCAATTCAATAAAGTCAGTCTGTGCACCAACCAGAAAAAGCGTCTACATCCTATCAAAGTTTCAACTTGGGGGAAAACAATGTCTATCCTATGGTCCTAAGTATCTCAATGAGTCATCTCCAGTCAAAGTCCTTCAAAGCTATATCTGAGTCTATTTGTTTGTCTCCCTACCAGAAAAGGATTTTGCACCTAACAAAAACACAAACAAACTCCAACGACAAACAAAAACAAATCTTTGCGATGTGCTTTAATCTTCTTGTATGCTAACTGATTCACACTAAGATTTTTGCATATTCTGTCCCTTCGAGATCATCGATGATGTCCTTTACAAGATTTAGAGAGTGATGACTGGGGGCATAATCATTTATTTGTCTTATGTTTATAAGTGAAAATATAATAACTCTGGAAATTTTGGATTGAATTGGTGTCCACTATAAGTGCCTCCATCATGATTGGATGGCCACGCGTACCTCAACCATTGATACTCGAACGCTTCAGGGAAGTTGGACCTAACTTAATCTTTTTGAGTGAATTATTACTCCTACTGTGAAATATGTTACTACCCAAGGATGTAAATGATAAAGGGTCGCTGCGAGTAATTCATATTGTAATTAGAATGATCTCTCAACTACTTGGTGTGTTTTTACGCAAGGCATATTTAGGTCATCACAACATTTATGCTCTGATGCTTATACAAATTGCTATATCAAAAGGACGTGATATTTAGGTCATCCTGGCTTTTGTTCCTTGGTGCTTATATCTAATCTGACAAATCTGACTAAAGGTCAATATTCATATGTCCATGGTTGTCTAACCAGTGAACATTATATCGACATCTGGTGTTACTTAAAAATATTCAATGATGATAAAGACTGACAATGATCATTGACTAGGTCCTAGGTCTGCATTTCATTTGCATTTTGTATTTACTCATGGTTGCATCTTTCTCATAATTTGGATTTAGCATGGTGTTTGATATTCATCACGTGAAGGTCCCTCCATCCAATCAGCAAGCAGTCACTATTCTGGGTTACACATCATTTTTGACAATGACTGAGCACTTGAACTCTTTATGTACCTACAAAAATATCATGTGAATCCCAGTTGTGAGATCGTATACATTGTCAGAAATGCAATTAAAATTTTTTGGACCCAAGATGGCCGACTGCATGCATACTCGACCTTCATGACATCATAGAAATCCAGTATTCAACTTAAATTGATTATCATACATCAAACTCTCAAAATTTCAACTTGGTCAACCATGGTCAACTCATGGTCAAACCTAGTCAAACTTGGTCAACAAGACCCCTAAATGATGTAGAATGCATCCCCAAACGTGTACAACCATTTCTACAATCACTTACATTGCTTCTAATCATTTCACGCTGGCTTTCTTGTCAGATTTTGATTTTCATCCCAAAGGGGGTAGGGTATTACACATTATGTATCAAATCTATTCTTTTTCAAATTTTCTTCAACAATTAAGACAACAACCACGTCTAGTTGCTGACACATCAAAAGTCCTCATCGCTTGGGGCACATCTCTTGGGGCATATCAAATTCATCGAAATCCATATCAATCTAGTATTCTCTCAAAAACTTGTAAACTGTATATGTGTACTTGGATTAGTACCTTCATAGGGTTAGTATCAATAATAACTCAAAATAACAATTAAATTACCACAACTAGCAATATAATTAAGCAAAATTAAAGACGATTGAGCACTCTATGGCTCTCTAATTAGGGATGCTAATGAGAAACTCTCAGCAAGCTTCCATTAGTGACAGTCCTAATATGAGAAAATATGATAAATAAAGCTAAAACAATTAATTCCAAAAGAAATTAGTCTAATTAGCTCCTAGATTTTCCTTTCTAGCTTAAAATTGCAAGAGGTTTGATGCTATTCAAATAATTGTGGATGATTTGTTCTTCTATTATGCCTTTCTTTTATAGATTTTGGCAAGGGTAGGGGGTGGAGTTGATTTGATCATGGTTTGATTAGGGTTAAGTCCATGGTTCCACCCTTGGAGACCATTTAAATATTTTGTCCTCAAAGCTTGGGACAAGAGGACAAAATGGGTGGACAAGATTCTTTCTCCTTATGGGTGGTGGAGATTTTATGTGAGCTTGATCCATGTGAGCTTCGTTCTCAAATCCCATTAGTTGATACATTTTCCTCCCATTTGGTGGTTGAGGGAAAATAGGATTTAATTAATTGAATTTAATTAATATGTTTAGCCATGTGTACCCCTTGAATGGGTTGATTTGATTTAAATGAACTATGCAATTAATTAGATTAATTTCACAATTAATTGATTTATCATGATTTATTTGATTTAAATTGATTTTATGGCTTTTGATTTTTAATTAAATTTGGATTATGGCTTAATTGCAATTTTGCTTTGATTTTAGCTTGATTTGATTTTATTGCCTTGATTTTGCCTTGATTTCTCACTAGAATTAATCTTGTCCATTTTCAGGTGATTACAAATGCCCCTCTTTGAATAGATGCACGAAGCTTATTGGTTCAAAGAATGTCCTGATCATTTCTGATGTGAAGTCCTGATTAAATTTGATGTCTGATTCAATGTTTGATAGAAGATGCAGATTCTGATGATGAGATTGATGCAATTTTGATTAAGTTACAGTCCATGATGGTCTATTTGATGATAAGTTGTCTGATATGGTACCTAATTTGTTCTGATTTGATGTTTGATGCCACTTTCGATTGATAAGCAAAAAAAAATTCATGAAAGATTAAGCTTTGATTTGATGACTGTGCCCCTAATTTACTAATCCTGATGTCAGTCATGATTGTCTAAGTGTATGCCTCCTCAAAAATGAAATGAAATTTGAACGTCGTTAAAAAATATTACATTTTCGATCAATTTGTGTGAATTAGGTCAATTAATAATGAATTTTTATTTTATTTCTGATAATGTATTCATGATTGTTTGATGACAAATGCCCCTGATTTGATAGAATAGGTGAACAGTTTGGGTTCCTGGTCACTTTCTGGTCAAAGATGTCCTTTTTAGGTCAAAATGGGCTATATATAGGGGTAAAAGTCCATTTTACTATTCATTTTTACCTCTCCTTTTGACTTTTTGCTCTGACCCTCTTTTGACCTTTTCGATAATGGTGATTCTGATTCGCGAGCATATGTTCGAGCGAGGCCACCATTATATGCATCCACTTGGCTACAGACCTCCGGTACGTACTCTAACAACTTGCTCTGTCAATTTTCCATATTTAATTTAAAAATTTTGGATTTTTCTAGGAAAAATCATATATTTTTCATTTTTCAAATTAAACAATGCATACAATAGTTTTAGCAGCACGTACAATATTTCTAAAGCACATCTGTGGTTTTTCATAGTGTGTATGCAAGTTTTAATAGTGCGTACAAGCGTATGAACTAGGGCATGATTCACAATCACCCTTTTTTGTAGTGCATAAAAAATTGATTGCACTTTTTATTATTTTAGCAGCACGTACAGGGGTTTCCTGTAACGCGTACTAAGTTTTGTAGCACATATACATTTTAGTAGCGTGTTTAATAATTTATGTAGCACTTTCACCATTTTAAACTGTGCTTTTTCATTTTAGCACTTTTAAGCATTTAAATAGCGTGTGTACCCTTTTTGGTCAAATGTACAAACTTCTGAGTAAGTTTTCTGATCCGTCTGGTGTCGTCAATCAGTTGATTGTCTTAGGTATCAATTCTGGTTGATAGAAAGTCGTATGATGTTAGTTTGAGTCATGTCATATTGAACGTTTAATTGTCAATCTTGATTAATATGGTGGATGATGATAAATTTTACGTCCTCTCTAAATAGAATCAAGAAAATTGATTGTGGTTTGATTAGATTTTGATTTTTTGATTGACTTTAGATGATCCAATATGTAATGATTTTGATTTTTGATGTGTTTAACTTGCTTTTCACAGGTTGAGCTTAAATCACTCGGTATCTGTAGCTTGTACTTGTTACCGTTTAGCATGATTGATGACTTGAGCTGCAGTCCTGAGCATCGAGTCATTGGAAGATGCAGTTTGTCATTCCTTCTTTCTCTCTCTCGATTCCATGTGAATCGAGGTCTATTGACAACTATGGCAAAGCGATGGAACTCTGACCATAACACTTTCCAGTTTTTGATGGGAGAGATGACCATCACTCCCAAGGATATGTATCGGCTACTACGCATTCCTACTCATGGGGAGATGATATATTATGACTAGGTATATGATGGGACAACATGCAGGTGTGTATTTGTTGATCCTACCATTGGCGATGATTCTATTTAGTGGGTTCAGTTCCCATATTTTCTTGTTCTTCCTATAGTCCTAGGTGCACTTGTTGGTGGGTTCCTCATATCTGATCGGTGAGGTCATGGTTTTTCCATCAGTTGGGGTTGTATCCTAGAGGATATGATCACTCATCCATGTAGATTTGACTAGGGATCTTGCATGCTTTCTCAGCTATATCATGAGTTTCATGATGTAGTGTACCATTGTGGGGCTACTCTTTCTTTCAAGGTGGTCCTTTTACAACTTTGGATATGGGAGCACATCCCTATCACTCAACCCATATCAGTTCATCACCATGATCCAGGCTGGCCCTTCACTACTTGGATGTACAAGGACATGGTGGTGCAGGCCCAATTGGACAAGTTGGACTATTAGAGGTGCATCATCGATGATATTGATCATGTCATTTTGTGACCATACATTGGTTATGAGGCATGGCTTGAGGATGTGGCCGAGTTACCATATATGTGCATGCCTTGATGGATGATAGGGCGCATGCCCTTGATTATTGAGAGATTTTTTTTTCTAAGGGTCTTACGGTAGTATGGTTGGATGAAGGGTATGCTACAGGGATTGAAATTATACATTAGAGTATAGGTGGAGAGGTCCCTATAGGGCCCACAGATTGATTATCGAATAGCATGTCATGAGTTATAATATTTTCCCCATCTTGCGTGGGATATGAGAGATCATATTGTAGATGTCAAGATGACAGATGACTATGTTGTGTGGTTCACTCTGAACCTATTTCCTAGGTTCACTGATCCACCAGAGAGAGTTTTGGGGATTGAGGAGTCTGATGATGATGGTGAGGATGGTAATGGTGGTGGTGGGGTTGGAGATGAGGTCGTCGGGGATGACAGGGTCGATGATGTGATAGAGGAGGTAGGGCCATTATACCTATTATTACTGTTGCACCTATTCCTCCTAGAGGAAGAGTACATATGAGGGATGGTTAGGTGAGATTTAGGGGTGGACCATATAGAGACTTGCATCAGGTTGGTGTGGCTAGATTAGCCATATGGGTCCAACACAGAGTTAGGGTACTCCAACAGGTTGGTGGTGCAGGAGCACCTAGGCTCACTCCCAAGCATGTTTAGCATTTTGTCTTGTACTGACCTTAGCCAAGTCAGTAGATTTTATTTTGACCTTAGAAGGTCTTTCAAGTGTGTTCCTAGGTGGATTAGACTAGGTTCAATCCATCCTAGATGTTTATGATTTTCTAGTGGATAGTGCTAGTTCAGGCCTTAGTGGGAAAATGGGTGAAAATGAGTCCAAAAGTCTTCTAAACTTAGTTTGGATTGGGAAAATGCCTTAAAATGCTTAAATGATGTTCCTACATCATTTAAGAGGTGTTAGTGGTCATTAAAGATAGTTTGGAAGTAATGATGAAAAGTTACTATAATGTTGTCATGACAACATTTGCATTTTTGGCAAATGTTGCATGCAACATCGACAACTTTGATCCCTTCAAAGTTAAGGGCTGTAATGAATTCTTAGTGGACTAAAAACTAGGAGAGGGCATATTTTAGTAAATTTTGGATCTCATTGCCTGAGACAATATGGTGTAAGAAGCTTTTGAGTTTGAATGAATACATAGTGTTCAAATTTGCATTGACAGTTGACTTATTTTGTGTGCATGAGTGTTTTATATGGATTGAAGTGTGGAAGTTAGTGTTATATTTTTGTATTAGAGAAAATTATAAGTACTTTATATTTAGAATTTTATAGGTTTTGAGTTCATTAGGTTAGTCTTTTAAGTTATTTTGCAAGTAGTATAGTTGCTGGTGTTCACATGGTGAGTTTGGGAAGAATGGCTCCCCCATAGAATCCAACCGTGGAAATCACTAGGGTTTGGATGAATAATTTAGGGGAGCCCTTGTATAGTGTGAATATGCAAGGAGGAAGCATGAAGAACTAGATGGCCATTTTTAACATCATGCCCTAGGTGAGATCAGAGTACCTGGCTAGGTGCATGACAGTGAATATCTAGTGTGTAATTGTAGGGGAAAGAGTGAAGGCATGAATGGAGTATGGTTTCACATAGAACATAGACATATTGATACCTGGTAATGAGATTAGGCATTGGCCAATCCATTAACATAGATTTCTAGG
Organism: Chamaecyparis obtusa; assembly: GCA_027943335.1. Classification (NCBI taxonomy): domain Eukaryota; kingdom Viridiplantae; phylum Streptophyta; class Pinopsida; order Cupressales; family Cupressaceae; genus Chamaecyparis; species Chamaecyparis obtusa. Next base: position 2,748,887 of record BSBK01001958.1, read on the forward strand.
TAGAAATCAGTAGCTTGCATGGAAATAGCCCTATTAGCCCTATTAGCCCTATAATCTAGGAATCTACTGTACGGAGGCCCTAGAACCCTAAAACCCACAAAATCTCTAAGGTATCCCAAAAGGGTATCCAAATGTGAAGTTATATTTTGAAGTAATTTGGAAGTCTTTAGAAGGAATTGTGAAAAGTACCCTGTCTAGGGCTAGTAGAACAATTAGGCCTAATAAGCCAAGGGCATGGTAGCTATTGAACCTGATGAGAAAAGTATTTGTATCCTATTCAAATGGGATAATTAGGAATACAAATATATGTTCTAATGCAAAATTTACCCCCCTACAACACTTGTGAAAAATTCATGGTGAATGATCTCTTGGAGTCATCCAAGGAAGAGTGAAACATTGAAGAAATCTAAATGGTAGTTATCCTTCAAGGTGAAGCACAAGGAGATTAACTCATAGAGTTGAGTTGAGATAGTCTTATGCTAGATGAGAAAATACTATTGAGGTCCTAAAAGAGAGATTTTGGGATCTTTGAGAAGTTAGGACAAGTAAAGTCCTAGAGAAGGATTTGTGCAAGCACACCTAGTAGAGTTTCTATCAGATTGGTATCAGAGCCTTATAGATTAGGCTTGTGGTGAATGTTCCAACCAGAGGATTCAGTAGGAGACTCTACAATGGTGACCAATGTTGAGTTGGAAAAGAAGGTGGAAGAACAAGAAGAAGAAAATAGATTGCTCCGAGATAGGCTGGCTCAACTAGAACAAAAAGTGGATGAAGTAGATGAGAAGGCCGAAGAGGTTAAAGAAAAGATAGATGGAAATAAAAAAAAGATACTCTTAGAGGATGAGGTCCCTGAACCAGACCCAATCCTAGCTGAAGAACCCTTCTTGAATGAATTTAAGGCCTTGAGTGGAAAATCATTAGAAGGAATTCCAATCTTTAATTGAAAGATGGAACTGGAGGTAGTCCTACACTAGATTGAAGGACTAGAAAACCATTTTGAATGTGATGGTATCACAGAAGCCTAAAAGGTCAAAGTGGCTAAGGCTAGATTGAGAGGCCCTGCACTCACTTGGTGGAAATTTATCCAAGATGAGAGAGAGAAGGAAGGCAAGAATCCTATTTCTACATGGAAGGCAATGGTAGCTAAAATTAGGGATGCCTATATGCATGAGGATTATTAAATCCAGTTGCATAAAAGAAGGCAAAGTCTAAGACAAAAAAGACTTAGATGTGAACTCCTATACTAAAGAGTTCCAAAGGCTATGCGTGAGGTCAAGAGTTGTGGAAGATGAGAAGGTGAAGGTAGCTAGGTACCTTAATGGTCTCAAGTGGACTATACAAGATGAAATGAGTTTATTAACCCCTGAAACTATTCAGAAGTTCCACCAAATAATAGTGAAGGTAGAGGAGAAGTTAAGAAAGAAACAAGACTCTAGCACTACCATAGGTAGAGGCAAAGGAAGAGACAATAGAGGACAAAGAGGTGGATATGGTGGAAGAAATTCAGAGAACAAGCCTCAAGGAGAAACCAAACTTACTGAGCAGCAAGAGGGGAGTTCAAGTAGAGGGAATTCAAGTAGAGGAAGAACCTCCAAAAAAAATTGGAGAGGAAGAAGCAATACCCAAGATAGAGGTTCTTACTTTTCCACTATGAAGTGTTATCACTGCAATCAAATGGGACACCCTGCATACCGGTGTTCAAAGAAAGGTTCTACTTCTCATGGAGGTGAGAAGAGGGTAAATTATGTTCAAGAGGATCCTAGTAGTGGAAGTAAAAACCCTGAGGTATCCCTAGAGTCATAGGAAGGTGAGAACCTAATGATGAGAAGGACACTGATAAAGGAGCTAGTAAAGGAGGAGCCAAGCCAGAGGAGGTCACTATTTAGAGTGAAGTGCAAGATGATGGGAAAATTTTATAGAGTCATCATAGACTCAGGGTCTATTGATAATATAGTGTCAAAGGAGGTAGTCAACAAACTAAAGATGAAGAGGATACCACATAGCAACCCATACAAGGTCACCTGGTTGAACAAAGGACAACATGTCCTTGTCAATGAACAAGCATGGGTGGAATTTTCAATTGGGAAATATAAGGACAAGGTGTTGTGGGAAATCCTAACTATGGATGCATGTCACCTACTCTTTGGTAGGCCATGGCAATTTGACAGACAGGCCATGCATGATGGAGCAAAGAATTCTTATTCTTTCAAAAGGACAATGTGACTTTCAAGATACAATCACTACTAGAGGATGGATAAGTGAAGTCATTAGGCTCAAATGTGTTAATGGTTAATGAAAAGGGGTTCATAGATACATTAAAGGAAGGAGAAGGAGTAGGATTTGTACTGGTGTTGAAGCCAAATGAAGTAGGCACTAACAAGATAGTCAAGAAGCCAGAAGTGCCAAAAGAAGTACAAGATATGTTGCAAAGATATGAGGGCATTGTAAGTGATGGAAAACCATCAACCCTACCCCCTAAGAGAGTTATAAGTCATAGAATTGACTTCATCCCTAGAGCTACCCTTCCTAATAAGGAAGCCTATAAGATGACCCCTCAACAAAATGAGGAAATTGCTAAGCAAATCCAATAACTCCTAAGCCACGGTCTCATTAGGAAAAGTATTAGTCCTTGTTTCGTACCCATTGTCTTAGCACCTAAAAAGGGAGGAACTTGGAGGCTATGTACTAACTCAAGAGAAATAAATAGGATAACCATTAGGTATAGGTTCCCTATCCCTAGGATAGAAGACCTAATGGACTACCTAGGAGAAGCCAAATACTTCACTAAGATTGACCTAAAGAGTGATTACAACCAAATTAGAATCCATAAGGGAGATGAATGGAAGACAACCTTCAAAACTACAGAGGGTTTGTATGAATGGCTTGTCATGCCATTTGGGCTCTCTAATTCCCCCTCCACATTCATGAGACTCATGAATTAAGTCCTTAAAGACTACATTGTTAAATTTGTGGTAGTGTATCTAGATGATATACTAATCTATAGTAAGACCAAGGATGAACATCTCAAGCATTTGGAGATTGTTTTCAAGTAGCTACATGAGGAGAAATTGATGAAAAATTTGGAGAAATGTCAGTTCATGAGGCAAGAGCTAGTGTACCTTGGGTTTGTATTGTCTCAAGGTAATCTAAAGATGGACCTTAGCAAAGTGGAAGCCATTCTCAATTGGCCAACTCCCAAGACAACAATAGAGGTAAGAAGCTTTCATGGTTTAGCTCAATATTATAGAAATTTTATAAAGCAATTCAGTGCTATTTGTGCTCCTATGCTTGATACCATAAAAGGAGGGATGAAAACTAAATTTATTTGGAATGAGCAAGATAACCATGGATTTGAATTGTTGAAGAAAAATATTACCACTCAACCAATCTTAATTTTGCCAAGTTTTGAGAAATTATTTACAGTTGAGTGTGATGTTAGTAATGTGGCATAGGTGTTGTCTTGAGCCAAGAGGGAAGACCAATGGCATTACACAATGAAAAAATTAGTGATGCTAAGAAGAAGTACTCTTCTTATGACTTAGAGATGTATGCTCTAGTCCAAGAACTAAGGAAGTGGAGGCACTATTTTTTTCCAAAGGAGTTTGTGGTCTTTTCTAACAACCAAGCACTAAGTTTCTTGAATTCACAAGACAAACTCAATCATAAGAATATGAAGTGGGTAGAGTATTTTTAGGCCTACACATTCAAAATTAAGCACAAAAAGGGACTACAAAATAAAGTAGCTGATGCTCTAAGTAGAAGAGCCATCATTGCACAAGAAATACACTTGCAGAGCATGGGAATTGATAGCTTCAAGGACCTATATGTAGAAGATGAAGACTTTGAAAAAATTTACAAGGTATGCCAAGAACATAAGAACCACTTCCATAGTGAATTCTCTGAATATACTATCCAAAGTGATCTCTTTTTTAGGGGAGGTCAACTATGTGTTCCTAGAGGGTCTATTAGAGAAAATTTGATTCAAGATAAGCATAATGGTGCACTCGGTGGGCATTTTGGTGTCAATAAGACCCAAGAGTTAGTGCAGAGGTTTTATTTTTGGCCTAGAATGAATTTGGACATTAGGAAGTATGTAGAGAGTTGTGTGGTCTATCAAAAAGCAAAAGGTACATCTTCCAATTCTGGCCTTTACCAACCTCTTCCCATTCCTAGAAGACCATGGGAGTGTTTGAGCATGGATTTTGTTGTGGGACTACCAAAGACCAAACAAGGAATGGATATCATTTATGTCATTATGGATAGGTTCAGAAAAATGGTACATTTTATCCCATGCAATAGAGTGCATGATGCTATCCACATAGCACATTTGTTCTTCAAGGAAGTAGTAAGGATACGTGGATTACCACTGAGTATAGTCTCTGACAGGGATACTAAGTTCATGAGCCACTTTTGGAAAACACTATGGCATAAGCTAGGCACAAATATGTCCTTTGGGTCTACATATCACCCTTAGATAGATGGCCAAACTGAGGTGGTCAATAGAAGTCTAGGAAACTTGTTAAGATGTCTTACAAAGGAGTATAGTCAAGCTTGGGATCAACTCCTAGGACATGTAGAGTATGCATATAATGATATACTGAATAGGACTACTAGTAAGAGTCCTTTTGAGATAATATATGGCCTACACCCAAGAGGCATATTTGAGCTCAGAGAACTCAAGGATGGAGATAAGGGTAGTGGCTATGCTGAAGAATTTGCACACTCCATGAAAGAGGTGCATGAAATAGTGAGGAAGACTCTACAAGAGAACATCACAAAGATCAACAAAAAGGTGGATGCAAGGAAAAAGGAGGTTCAATTTCAGGTAGGAGACTTAGTTATGGTCCATCTCAATAAAGAAAGACTACAAAAAGGAGTCCCCCATAAGCTACAAATGAGAATATTGGGACCATACACAATTCTGACCAAATATGGCAATAATGCATATAAAGTTGAGCTTCCAAAGGATACTGGTTTTTCCCCAATCTTCAATGTTGTAGATTTGGTCTTGTATAAAGACCCCACTCTAGATCTTGACTAGAGTCTTACTGAGGTTATCCAAGAAGTAGAAGACCTGAATTTATCCCCTACACCACCTAAGAAGGCAAAGAAGATACTAGATTCCAAGGCATACAAGAAGACAAGACAAAGGAAATACTATGAGCATTTGGTAAAATGGCATGGAAAATTTGATGAAGAAGCCACCTGGATCAAGGAATCAGAGTTCAAGAAGTTGGGAGTGGATTCCAACTTACTCAATCCAAGGATGGATTGAAGTCTTTTCATTTGGGGATGATGGTGCAGGAGCACCTAGGCTCACTCCCAAGCCTGTTTAGCATTTTGGCTTGTACTAACCTTAGCCAAGTCAGTAGGTTTTATTTTGACCTTAGAAGGTCTTACAAGTGTGTTCCTAGGTGGATTAGACTAGGTTCAATCCATCCTAGATGTTTATGCTTTTCTAGTACTGGATAGTGCTAGTTCGGGCCTTAGTGGGAAAATAGGTGAAAATGAGTCCAAAAGTCTTCTAAACATAGTTTGGATTGGGAAAATACCTTAAAATTATTAAAAGATGTTCCTACATCATTTAAGAGGTGTTAGTGGTCATTAAAGACAGTTTGGAAGCAATGATGAAAAGTTGTTATAATGTTGTCATGACAACATTTGCATTTTTGGAAAATGTTGCTTGCAACATCAACAACTTTGATCCCTTCAAAGTTAAGGGTTGTAGTGAATGCTTAGTGGCCTAAACAATAGGAGAGGGCATATTTTAGTTAAATTTGGATCCTATTTCTCGAGGCAGGATGGTGTAAGAAGTTTTTGAGTTTGAATGAAGACATAATATTCAGATTTGCAATAACAATCGACTTGTTTTGTGTGCATGAGTGTTTATATGGATTGAAGTGTGGAAGTTAGTGTTAGATATATGTAGTAGAGAAAATTCTAAGTACCTTTTTTTTTAGAAGTGTATAGGTTTTGAGTTCCTTAGGTTAGTCTTTTAAATTAGTTTGCAAGTAGTATAGTTGCTGGTGTTCACAGGGTGATTTTGAGAAGAATGGCTCCCCCATAGAATCCAACCATGGGAATCACTAGGGTTTGGATGAATATGTTAGGGGAGCCCTTGTATAGTTTGAATATGAAAAGAGGAAGCATGAAGAACCAGATGGCCATTTTTAACATCATGCCCTAGGCGAGACCAGTGTACCTGGCTAGGTGCATGAAAGTGAAGATCTAGTGTGTAATTGCAGGGGAAAGAGTGAAGGCTCGAATGGAGTATGGTTTCATATAGACCATAGACATATTGATACTTGGTAATTATATTAGGCATTGGCCAATCCATTAACATAGATTTCTAGGTATAAATCAGTAGCTTACATGTAAATAGCCCTATTAGCCCTATAATCTAGGAATATACTATAGGGAGGCCCTATAACCCTAAAACCCAAAAAATCTATAAGGTCTCCCAAAATGGTATCCAAATGTGAAGTTATATTTTGAAGTCATTTGGAAGTTTTTAGAAGGAATTGTGAAAAGTACCCTGTCTAGGGCTACTAGAACAATTAGGCCTAATAAGCCAAGGGCATGGTAGATATTGAACTCGATGAGAAAAGTATTTGTATCATATTAAAATGGGATCATTAGGGATACAAATGGATTTTCTAATGGATAATGCACCCCCTGTAGAACTTGTGAAGAATTCATGGTAAATGAGCTCTTGGAGTCATCCAAGGAAGAGTGAAACATTGAAGAAATCTAAATGGTAGTTATCCTTCAAAGTGAAGCACAAGGAGATTAACTCATAGAATTGAGTTGAGAGAGTCTTAGGCTAGATGAGAAAAGACTATTAAGGTCCTAGAAGAGAGAGTTTGGGATCTTTGAGAAGTTAGGTCAAGTAAAGTCCTAGACAAGGATTTGTGCAAGCACACCTAGGAGAGTTTCTATCAGTTGGTGCATAGGTTGTGGCTGATGTGGATGCCTAGGCAACAAAAATTTTGTTAGATTAGGCACAAGGTCCTCCAGCACCTCCACAAGATCCTCCACAGGCTCCTCATGTACATGCTCCTTCTTCTTCTTCTATGCCATCTATTTATGTTCTTCCATATTCTTCTATTCTATCTTCTTCCATGGCTCCCCCATAGGCTCCACCTGCCTAGGCTCCTCCGTAGGCTCCTCCCACATAGGTACCATTACAGGCTCCTCCTGCACTAGCATTGGCCTCAAATGTTCAATCTTTACAGTTTGGGATGTCAGAGATGAGACAGCAGGTGACCCAGCTTAGTTCGATGATGTAGACCTTCATGGCTATTATGAGTCAGCATGGATTGCAAGCTATCTCGAGTAGAGCTTTAGGTGTTGATTGTGGTCCTGATGGTGCTGATAGTTCTAGCAGTTGACTTCTTTTTGAAGTGATATATTTATTATTTGATGTACATGATGATTCATTTTTTATCTCGAGACATTGGACTCACATTATTCTTTTATCAATTCGATGCTACTTATGCTTTGATACTCATTATACTTTTGATGGACTTTGATTTCTAGATACTGATGATTTTTTTATCTCTATTGAGCATTATATGTTTTCATTAGTATCAAAGTGGATCAGTCGTAAAAGGAAGAACTACAACCTACATATGCTAGTCGGTAAAAAAACAAGCCTTCATACCGAGTATTCATTAGGCAGTACCGAGAGCTAAATGGAAATAGGCTTAACCGGGCACTAGAGCAGTTTTACGGAGCATTAGAGTACACCGAGAACACTGGACACTAAGCACCAGTATAGTTATTGAGCAATATTGGCTGTGTTTATTGAGTGATCTAGGAAATGATATAGTAATCTGTTATGGCACATTTATCTATGTAAACGGTTACAATAGAATCATAAAATGTTTTATCAAGGTCGAGGATCATTTATTGTATATTTAATCATTAAATGTAATGATGATCCCTATGTATTAGTCTAATCTAGGTTAATTTTCTAAGATGATGTAACCTAATTAGGTCATGAAGGTTAGGCGGTGATGGAAATCAAAGCAGTATGCTATATATTTTTAATTCATGAAATTTTGACATGAGAAAGAGGAGAAGGATGACAAGGAGATCTTGAAGTAGTGGCCACCTTCAAGACATCAGTTTTCAGACAAGGTTTGAGTAGTAATTAGAGATATTCAGTTTATTTAGAATCAATCAAGGCTACCGAACAGTACAGAGGACAGATAACTACACATTGAGGTGATATATATTTGATATTTCATAGATTTGATTTAGACAAGCATAAGTTGTTAATTACATATACTTTCTATTATTCTCTAATCATTGTAACAGAGTAGACCTAACAATCTTGTTGTAAATCTCTTTATCGAGTACACACTCAAGTAGTATTGTTTAAATTTTTTAACAAGGTAGATCTAGTTGATCTTATTGTTACTCCTAATAGGGTAAGATCACCAGAAGTGATCACAACTTGTAGCCTTAACCAACATACTTTATTATCTGCAGTAGTGAAGAATTTGTGGGTGTCATCCCCACCGCAGTTTTTACCTTCTCATAAGGGTTTTTGCGTAACAAAATATCTATGTTATGTGATTGAATTATTGTTTGTTTTCATGAACTTTACATTTACAATTTAATTAAATGAATGTTGCATACAATAGATTCAGTTGGATAGAATAGTTTATTACAATTTTCAGATTGAGTATCAAGTTAAAAAAAATTGAGAGTATTGATTCACCCCTCCCCTTTCAGTCCCTTATCTTTCCATTTCAACAATTGGTATCAGAGCTCAAATCTCTTATTGGATGGTTTAACCACTGAAGAGGAAAGATCTAATCATGGAGAGATACAAGTTGGACAAAACTATAGATAATCAAAAGATTTAGATGCATATGTTTATTGAGCAATACAAGCAAGCAAAGGATGCATTGAAGAAGTTATTGGTTCAGAGGAAGGACATGGCTATTCTAGAAAATGAGACTAACTATCATGAAGAAGAGATTGATGATCTATTTGATAATATTGGATCTAGTTCAGGCAGTATTTTTTATGGTTCTAAAAGTGCAATTTCTGATTTGTTTGAGAAAAATCTTCATTTGACTGAACAAGTGAAAGCCCTACAAATCAGTCAAGAGACACAAATGGTAAGAATGATTGATGTAATGAGAAATGCTAGACAAGCTGAATAAGAAATAAATTTGGATGTTGAAGATAGAAGACAAATGACTAAAAAACTACAAGTGAAGGAAACTGAGATATTGAGACTTACCAAGCATCACTTCGAAATATCCAATCAGATGATTTTTGTAAGCCAAGAGATTAACCAAGTAAATAATGAGTTATCAAGGAAACTTGAAGACATTGGAGTACTTAGGGAAGAACATGAAAAACTTATAAATGAAGTGAAGATGCACCAACAACATACTGAGATGATGAAAAAGGCTGAAGATAGTTCTAAGAAGATTGATGATTTTCTGATTAGTCAAAGAGGACTTGGAAGTACTACTGGATTACGCTACACCAAGAAAGGAGAATCATCTAATAAAATTGAACAGATGAACATCAACCAGAATCAAAGATCTAAGACATTGACATGCTATCACTATGGTAAATGAGGCCACACTTCAAATGTTTGCAAGAGTAAAGCACAAGGTAAACTGAAAACGACTCCTAAGTTCAATGGTCATTGTTATAATTGTAACAAGTTTGGACATCAAGCATATGAATGTAGATCTAAGTTGAATAGGACTCCTAACAAACCCTACATGGAGAAACATTGTCACACATGAAACATGCATGGACACATCTCACAAGAATGCAAGACAAAGATGAAGCAAGTATGGACACCGAAAGAAAAGAACAAATCCTATCAACTGAGAAGACAAGGTAATTCTTACACTAGGGATTATAACACATGGGTTAACTGCATAGTATATGGAAGGTATGGACATATTGTAGCTAATTGCATGAGGAAGAGATGGGCTGGAAAATATCAAAGCTAGACAAGAACTGGTATGACATGTTTGCACTATCATAAAGTCACTCACCTAAGTAAAGATTGCAGAGACCGAGCACCAGAGGAACAAATCTTTGAGAATGGAAATACAATTGTAGATATCATGAGAATAAGAGACACTATGTGGAGTAAGGCATCAAATGATAATGCTGAGTCAAGCAATGCAGTCGGTAAACCTCATCCATTAGATTGAGTGACATTGGCACCTCCACCTAAGCTGAAAAAGGTATGTATGGAACTGATAATTCAAGTTGATCATATTTTACATATAGTTCCTTATATTTTATTTGCACATACCAAATCCACATGAATTAAGATGCATTATGGTTTTACAAGTTTTGGACTTTAAAGAGTTTACAGTCGGTATATGCAAGACTGAGTAAGGAGTTACCGGTCGGTGACTAGTAAGCAAGGTTAACTGAGTGAAAAAGTTGTGTTAACTAAGCTATTGGTATTTTGTGGTACTCACTGAATTTGACAGTTGTCTTCAAGCTGTGAGTAGGTCAAGCATTTATTGCAAAGGTATTGAGTGGGAATTTGAAAAAGGTTATAAATACATGATGAACTTAGTTCATTTTTCACCAGTGATTAAGAAGAGCAAAGAGTTTCCAGGAGCAATTTCAAGCAATAGATTTTCAAAGAGAGTAAGAGCTATATCAAAATCTTTCGAGTGATTTCATTAGCATTTTTGTGTAAGTACTACTACTATCAAGTTGTTCATATGCATACTTACTGAAACCTTATTTCAAGAAATAATGGTGTCCACATCGAAAGTGAATAAATCTAAGTTTGTAGAGGAGGAAGAAGTAAACCTTATAGTGTCTGCAACATGCAATGAACCCCAATACAAACTTCATCCCGAAGTTGCATCAAAAATTGATCAAGTGGGTGCTTTCTCATGCATACCACCTAGGGTTCTACTGGTTGAGGATGTGAGATTGTATATTCACTGCAAAATAGGAGAGATTGGAGATTTTGACATGTATGTAGCTTACCAGAAGCTATGCGGAGAAGATAGAAAGTTGAAACTCGAACACAAACAACTGGAAGTTATTGGTTTGATGAATGCCTTAAATTTTCCAAGGGAATTTAAGAGTGAATGGGTTAGGGTTGATCTTAGCAAGTTTCATGATGGAAATTTGTGGTTGGATGAGCTGGTAAAGATAACTAAGAACATGGTTCATGATGTTACCAGGTATCCTACTACTGATAAGGTGAAAGCAATTCATAGTGCACCTAGGGCATAAATTGAGAAGAACACCAGAGATGAGTGGGATGGCCAAGCCATGAAAATCAACATGATCAAACACCGAGAGGTAAAATATGTAGCACATGTCATCGGTTATAAAATTTATCAGTCAAGCAGATAGAATAGTGTGCCTTGTGGAGCCGTTGACATTGCCTACAGAATGGTTAAGAAAGGTTATCAGTTGGACCTTGCCGAGCTTCTATTGAAGCAAGTTGAAGAGAACATGAAAATAATTTGGTTGGCAAAGTCAAATACATGTAAGTTTGGATCCCTACTGGTTTGCATATTATTTTATGTGCAACGATATTTCCCTTCTGTCGGTAATATAGAGTGGTCAACTGACAAGCTAGTCATAGTGAAAATTTCAGATTTGATTAAGGGCTTGGGAAATAATCTTAATAATTTTTTAGACAACTACTTTGAGCAATTCAAAAGCAGGATGAATTCTCGTAGAAGAATTCCTAGTCAACTAGTGGAAGATTATGAACAGGACATATGTTTTCTTATTGACACTGACCACACATTGATTAAGGCTGTAGATCCTAGGACAAAATGGTTAGTCCCTATGGGATATTAGATAAACATTGATTTTGCTTCAAAATCAATATAAGCTTTGTTGTTTGTACTAAAGGATGTAAATGCAGAGAGGTTTGGAACCTTTGAAGAGGCCAAGACAAGGATTAAAATAGGCCTAGTTATCGGTAAGATAAAAAAGAAGTCAAGAAAAATGATGAAGAACTTAGAAGAGAAGTTTGGAGATGATACTGGATCATATGACAGTACATCGGTTGAGGTAGCAACCGAAGGCCAGTTTCTTCTTTATGAAAAACCACATGACAATGAGGAAACTGAGTCAGACAAAGATGCATACTCTACACCGGTTTCTACTACCCCCACTCCAAAGAAGAAGCAGTTAGAAGTGCAGACAAGGGCACGAACTAGATCAATAAATGTAGCCTCACTACCATTGAAGAAAGGAGTTGCAAAGATAATAAGGCCAACTGCTGCTACACTGACAAAAACATATAAGAAAAGAGGTACTAAAACTACTACTGAAGCCCCAAAGAAAAGAAGAAAGTTAATTAGGGGAAAGTATGATTTAGATGATGATGAAGATATTAATGATCGGTTCAATTTTTTAGTAAATAAGATTTGGTCTATAGATGAGGTAGCAGAAGAAATAATAGAGAATGGCGGACTTAGTGATCCTGTAATTAGTCAGTTTGAGCACTTGTCAACCGAGGATCAGAATAAAATAGAAAAAGCCATAATATAAATGATGATAAGATTCAAAAGAGTTCCTATTGAATTTTCCAAATACTTACTGAAGGAATTAGAGGAAATAAAATCACAAAAATGGGCCTATGCCCTGAATACTGAGAAGAGCATGAGGGAACAATCCCTAGTTTTGGCAGTTCCTACATTGACAATTCCTAAGATTGAGGAATTCATGAGCAAATATTCAAAAAGATTTCGAGTAAAGAATCAGGCACTGTAGATACTTGATGAAAATATGGCAGACATAGATGAGAATAGTCAACTCATCTGGACTTTAGTTATACAAGCCCAAGAAGAGTCAGAAAAGATGGCACTAGCCATTATTCTCGAGAAGAAATCAAAGAGAAAAGAGAAAGGAATACATAGTGATGATGCAGATTTGGCACCCACACAAAGAATTGACTTATTAGATACTGAGGTACTTGATATAATAGATTCCATCAAGGAAATAAATCTAACACGGGATGCACTGGATCAAGTTGAGATCCAAATAATAGACAATAATGCACTGGATGTACTCATTGAGGACATAAAAAATGGTGATCCTAATGACCTAGCTGATGATGAGGATGTAACAGTTATTGGAGCAAAAATGAAAGAAGAGGGACACCTCACCGAGCCATCAATGACATCAATACTAGGTGAACTTCCTATTATTATAGAAGCAGTAGAAATAATTTCCAAGGAAGGATTCAAAGGCTCAATCCCTGAGAAACCAATGGATACATCAGGGGATCAAGGGACAAGGACACCCACTGAGACAAATGAGCCTAAGGATACAAAGGCAAAGACTACCAAGACCACCCCACCAAACACTACATTAGAAGTTCCCTCTATTTCAACCAACACATAGGTTACCGAGGAGTAGAAGAAAGAAGATAATGTGTCTATCGGGCAAGAAATGCTAAATGTTGAGGTAAAGGACATTGTACCTTTTGTTAAGGATTCACCTCAATAGCCTAAGAAGAAAAAGAAAAAGAATGGTAAAGGGTCAGTCACACTAGATGAAGTTATTGAAATACTGGAATGTGACCCGAGGACCCTAGACCCCAAGGAACTAAGAAAATTTGGGGAACTATGCACCAGGAAGGTAGCTCAGGAGAAGCTGAGAAAAGAGTGTAAGAGTAAGAAAATACTTGAAGATGTAAGAGACATCTTATAATAGGTTGTACCCGAGGTCCAAATTAATGATGACTCACCGGTAATGGATCAACTTGCCACTCTAGTTCAAGAAATCAATGCCCCAGATATTAAAGCAGAAAAGAGAATTGAGGAAAGGGAAGAATCTAAAATACATGACAAGTTAGCAAAGAAAATCAGCCAGGAAATGGCAATAAATAAGGTAAAAATTTTTGAGGTGATAACCAATGTTCAATCTATCACTCAGAACATTATTCAAATGTTAGTAAAGCTTTGCACTGTGGAAAGCTTCACTGCTGAGATTAGTGAAAAGATAAAATAGTTGGATACCAAAAATCAAGCCAGTGCACAAGCCTCTTTAACCGAGCCAAATGCTTTTCATAAGAATATCCTCAAAGTTCAAGAACTTAGGTGGTTAAGAGAAGAGTTAAGGAAGTAGGAAGAAAAAATAAGTGACCAAGTCACAGAGATTCAGGCTGAGTTACTTCCCCACCTGAAGATAATTGAAAGGTATATTGTCAAAGTGAAAGCTTTAGTTGCAACACCAAAAATTTATGTGTTGGAAAACATCTTTGACATGCATGCACAAGTCAGTTTTGAGCACATTACTCCCACGAAGTTGAAAGAGGAATGGAACAACCTCCTGGATTCTTTGAAGAAAACCCACCAGCACAATTTTGACAAGATGTAAGTACATACTTTTGAGTTTTGGCATTAATCTTAGAAAGGGGGAATATAATGTATATGTCAAATTGTATAGTTATATGCTAAGTGTACTACATATATACCGAGAGCATGCACTGAGGGGGAGTTATGAAAATTTTGTGGAGTTATGAAAAAATTTTCATGTATATATAAAGCAACGATAGTGAAAGATATATTGATGTATAGACATTATAAATTTTGATACTAATGCAAAAGGGGGAGATTGTTATCTCTATTGAGCATTAGATGTTGTCATTAGTATCAAAGTGGATCATTCGGTTATCTTTGATGATCTGTAGGTAAAAGGAAGAACTACAAGCTACATATGCTAGTATGTTAAACAAACAAGCCTTCATACCAAGTATTCATAAGGCAGTACTGAGAGCTAAATGTAAACAGGCTTAACCGGGCACCAGAGTAGTTTTACCAAGCATCAGAGTACACCGAGCACTGAGTGATAGTAAACACCGAGCACATTAGAAACTGAGCACTAGTATAGTTACTGAACAATATTGGTTGTATTTACCAAGCGATCCAGGAAATGACAAAGTAATCTGTTATGAAACATTTATCTATGTAAACGGTTACAACAAAATCATAAAACATTTTACCAAGATCGAGGATCATTTATTGTAGATGTAATCATTAAATGTAATGATGATCCCTATGTATTAGTCCGATCTAGGTTAATTTTGTATACCATATATCTTAGGTTAATTTTCTAAGATGATGTAACCTAATTAGGTCATGAAGGTTAGGCGGTGATGGAAATTAAAGTAGTATGCTATATATTTGTAATTCATGACATTTTGACATAAGAAAGAGAAGGATGACAAGGAGATCTTGAAGCAGTAGCCACCTTCAAGACATCAGTTTTCAGACAAGGTTTGAGCAGTAATTAGAGATACTCAGTTTATTTAGAATCAGTCAAGGCTACCGAGTAGTACAGAGGATAGATAACTACACATTGAGGTGATATATATTTGATATTTCATAGATCTGATTCAGACAAGCATAAGTTGTCAATTACAGATACTTTACGTTATTCTCTAATCATTGTAACAGAGTTAGCAAAATCTCTTAACAGAGTAGACCTAACAGTCTTGTTGAAAATCTCTTTACCGAGTACAAATTCAAGTAGTGTTGTTTAAATCCTTTAACAAGGTAGATTTAGATGATCTTATTGTTACTCCTAAATATGGTAAGATCACCAGAAGTGATCACAACTTGTAGCCTTAATCGGCATACTTTATTATCTGCAGTAGTGAAGAATTTGTGGGTGTCATCCCCACCACAGTTTTTACCTTCTCGCAAGGGTTTCTGCGTAACCAAAATATATGTGTTATGTGATTGAATTATTGTTCATTTTCATGCACTTTACATTTACAAGTCAATTGAATGAATGTTGCATACAATAGATTCAGTTGGATAGAATAGTTTATTACCATTTGTAGATTGAGTATCAAGTTAAAAGTTTTTGAGGGTACTGATTCACCCCTCCCCTCTCAGTCCCTTATCTTTCCATTCCAACAAATTTTTGATGATACTTAGTTGATAGATTTACTTTATATGATGTCATCATGTGTTGGACTTTATTTTCCAGGTGCTTGATATGGTATGCAGATATATATGATTCTATCTCTACGTGCTTTGTTTTTATGATTTTTCAAATGTAGTTTATGATATGAATGCACATGTCTAATTACACTTAAATGATTGTCTTACTTATGACATAGTATAGATGGATGTATGGGATACTTGATTTAATGTTTATGATATACGATTTTAATGATATTAATGATTAATGCTATGTGATGATGCTTTATAAATGCAATTTATTTGACGTTATGGATGTATGTAATGGATATAAAATATAATAGATTCAGAGGATATAAATGTGATGCCAAATATGATGGATGTAGTTATGTAATGTATGAAGTTAGATGATTTAATGATTAATGATGTAAATGATATGAATGGTGATTTTATATGTAAATTTAATGACCTAACACATTTGAGTTTGAATCTAATTCAATGTTTAAATGTATGAATTTGGATGAATGCCCCTAGATAAACAATGCAATTCACTAATGAGATGATTTTTAAAATGCAATATTGTAGAATGAATGCAATGCAATCTTAGTAATGTCTTAACGATGAATTAATGCAATTAAATGAAGAGGATTAATCAATGGATGCAAACTAATGTAATGAACTGAAATGACATGGTGAAAGCTTTTGATTTAAAGACGAGTGCAACCTAATGCAGTTTAACTTAAATGGAATAATGAATGAAAGAAACTAGACGTATGCAAACTAAGGTAAATGTAATGTTTTAAAATGAACTTAATGGAATGCAATGAATAATGAAATGTGATGAATTAATGAGAATGATTATGAATGATTTTAAAGATGAATGCAAACTAATGCAAATGAATTTAATGGATATGACCTATAATGATAATTAAAGATTTGTTTGTAATGAATGCAATGAATGTGGCTAAATGAATGCAAACTAATGCAATGCAATTTAAATGTACCTAGGTTAATGTCCTAAATGGATGCAAGATTACCATGAATTAAATGAATCTAAAAAATGCCATTAATCTAATGCAAGGAACCTTTTGTTTTTGAGTTGATTTGATTTCCAACACACTCTATCACATATAGTTTTTGATGTGCATTTTGATTTTGATTTGATTTTTTATTTTCTCCACCCCCTTTCTATTTTTCTCCTTTCCAATTTATGTTTTCAAACTAAGATAGGAAAATCACTTAAATGCATTTAATCTAAGATGGATGCAGCTAGCTGTCACTATTCACAAATTAGGAGCTTATATTCATCATTGAGAAATTTTGGAATCCTAAAATTAGTACAACCATCACTAGTTCAACTATGATGATATGAATACCTATTTCCTTTTTCACGGTGCTTTCCCATCCTTGGTACAACTATCAATGATTGAATCCAATCATGAGAGTGAATATTGAGTTCATCAGATTCTATGTTGCAAGTGGATTTTGGTATTATGATATTTAACTTCAAAATATCCAAGGTATCCCATTGCGTAAACAAACAAAGATCTCAGTTTCCCCATATGTACATGTCCTCGATGATTATTTGATGATCATGTCCTTAGACAAATAATATATACTTCAAAACTTTGATCTTAAGACAATCATTCAGAAACCAATAAAATATCATGCTTTCATCATAGCTTGTCTAGTTTAAAAACTTTCATCGATTTGCTAGAAAGACATGATTTCATCAATCAAGTCAACACTTAGAAAAACTTTGCATCATTTTTCAAATCCATAGTTCAAGTATAGTTCTATCCATTTCATACTTTTAATCCTGATAAAGCTAAGTCTCCTTATGGGATCTTGGATCAAAATTTTGCGTTTGATTGAAATTTGGATTAGGATTTGGATTTGATTGTGTAAGTGTTTTGATTTATGATTTGGTGTTAGATTGATGTTTTTTTTGATGAATCCTTCCTCCTTGAGAGTAGATTTTGCCCCCAGTTTGATGTGATTACATTTGGAACTTGGGACAATTCACAGATTGGATTGGTGACAAAACCTTAGGTATTTACAAATGCAACTATGGAGTTTTATTATGCAATATATACTGTAATCACCTAAAAATGGACAAAGATCAAATCAAAGAAAATCAAGATCAAATCAAAGAAAATCAAGGACAAAATTGAATCAATTGAATCACAATGCAAATTAGCCAATCAAAATTAAAATCAAGTCTTAATTCGAGATGAATCAAAATTGAGAGCATTTTAATCAAGTGCAATCAAATTAAAATACAATTAAATCAATTAATTGTATAGTCTTGGATTAAATTAAATTCAACCCATTCAAGGGGTACATGGCTAAAATAAATCAATTAGTAAATCTCAATTACTCTCAACAACCCAAAAGGAGAGGAAATCAATCAACCAATGAGATTTAAGGAAAGGCATTCACATGGATCAAGCCAAATTCAATCTCAATCACTCAAAGTGAAAGAGAATCTTGACCATCCATCTTGTCTACTTGTCCCAAGGTTTGAGGACACAAACTTTTCATTGTCTTCAAAGGGTGGAACCAAGGACTCAACCAAGGATTAATCATGATCAAACACAACTACACCCCCTAACATTGGAAAATCTATAAAAGGAAGGCCAAAATCCTTCATAAAAAAGGACCACACATCTAAGAATTGCATTGAACCTCTTGCAATTTGAGTTTAGAAAGGCATTTGAGAGCATAATTAGCATTTACTTTGATAATTGTTAGCAATAGCATTGTTTATCTTTATCATTCTCATTCTAGGACTGTCATTAATGAGAGATTGTTGAGAGCTTATTCATTACATCTTAGTTAGAGAGCCATAGGATGCTCAATTGATCATTAATTTTGCTAAATAGTTGCTCTATTATGGTTTAAATTAGTTACTATTTCATTTATTATTGATGATTAACCTTAATTCTATGAAGATACTTTTATTAGTATACATATACCATTAGACCTAATCAAGGCATGCACAATTTTCCACATTCTTGATCAGATGGAAGAAGATCCAAATGTGCTCCAGTAACCCAAATAAGGAAAAGGTTGTTCATCCTTACGACTGGGAGAGAAAGGAGATTGTGGATCTAGATGCACTGACAAAACTAGTCATGGACTTCATGAAGTGGTGGGTCGAATGACAGTTTGATAGGATGAATGTACCAAAAGAGGATTGGACATACAAGTTATTAGGTCATCCATAGCTGCAAGATGAGAGACCAAGGAAGGCATCAAGAGGAAGGATAGAAAAAAGAGACATCCTGTTAGGAAGTGCAGAGAACAAGAAGGAGAAAGTTGTGGCTCAAGAAATGCATACGAAGAGGAGATTGGATCTTCATGTTGAAGAACTATAGTAGAAGAGATTAAGGTCTGAGAATGCACCATCTTTGCCTAGCTAGACTCCAAGCGTGCAAGAAGTATGAGCATTCATCAAGCATGAAGAAGAAGCAAGCAAAAGAAGAACACAACAAGGAGAACAACACATGACTAGGCCGATACATGATAGATTGAGCATCAATGCCAATGAGAGGTTAGTGCCAGGAAGGAGCAAGGAATAAAATGTCACAACAGAGGAGAGTCTTTGTGTCTTCTTCATAAAGATAATTGAGGAAGAGATCCTTGAGGTAGAAGAAGAAGCTCCTGCAATAGAAGAAGAGATTCCCACCACATAGACAATAGCTCCTGAGGTAATGGTAGGGAGTCCTAGAGTCAAGTAGATCGATACCAAAGTAGTGAAGGGATAAGAGAAGTTAGTCCTGAATTTGTTGCATGGAGGAGACTTGGGAGGATGAGCATATTTATTAGGATGAGGTGATCTCTAACTTGGAGGAGCTAATGGAAACCCCTAGGAAATTCTTGGTTGATGGCGAGGTTATTAGGGAAGGAGTGTATGATTTCCCTTGATGGTTTGGTGCAGTTCTCATGGCGAAGGAAATGTTTCAACATTTCACTAGGGAGTTAGCTCAATTAAAATGGATAGCTGAGAGTATCCAGCAGGAGGTCTCCAATACCATTGCATCACTATGGTTACAAATGATGGTCGAAGAGGAGATAATGATGGACAACATGAAGGGAAAATTGGAGGAGTTATTCAAACTTAACTCTTTCACGAAGGATGATTATGAGAACCTCTATGCCTTCTTGAGAAACATACACACAGCTCAGGATCTATTACTAGAATGGGAGGACAACTTGAAGAAATCAGAGTGAGCAGTGGTGCACTAGAATTCAAGTAGGAATTAGTGCTAAGTGTCAGCATTGATGATTTGGAGGTCATATTGAGTAGGTTCCAAGAATTTAAACTCAAAGATCAAAGATAGATGCATTTAATGCATAGTGAGTATGTGTGTTGTGGCTATTTATGACACCCCACTCTCTTCTTGAGCATGCATATATAGTGGGCATGAATTACCCACTATGGTAGTGGTTTCATCCTCACATTAATTTAGATTCCCTTTTATGTGCCCTAACCCTAATTAGGGATGATGTGGAAAAATTTGGGCCATCAGTCATTGTCTCACTCTGGGCCATTTGTTGTTTATGAGGACCTATATAAAGGCCTCTTCTTATCATTTATAAGGGAGATAATTTTGAGATTGTTTCCTAAGAGCTATTGAGACAATAAAATTTTTATTGAAGTGTGGTGATAATTTGATGTGTCTTGAGGCGTTCTTGGTTTCATAATTCCCTCAATTAGATGAAGTTTAGTAGATAACGTGTTGTAATTGTATTAAAAGATATGATGGTGTTTTGATGAGTTCCTTTGGTTCATACTTTTGACATTTTAGTGATTCTAAATTGTCATACAAAGTTAGCCTAAACCTCTATCTGTATACGCCTAAATTATATCATTCATACAAACCTTTGAAGATTGCACCAGTCCACGTGTAGTTGTAGCTTGACTTGGAGAAGTGAGGCTTGGTAATTGAGGAAATCATCCATCAAAGTACTTTCTTTACTATCATAACCCTTAGGAGTAGATTAGAAATCTCTGAACCCTAATCCTTTTATTTCTACATATCTGGTAAAATCTAAAAAAAGTACTTTATTGCAAATCTTTTGATAGCACCTACATTCATCATGACCTAGAATCATTCTAGAATTGACAACGTAAGGCCCCTTTTGATCATCAAAAAATCACATCAATGCTGAGCTTATCCATGGGTCAAGGAATCTTGGAGTTACCATATGATCTTCTTTCAATCTTAGCATATGTAGTACTTTCCTCAATAGAGGATAAGATATTTCATTATTTTGTTCTACTATTTGGTGATTCATAAAACAATCATCAACATGTATCATCTCCAATCTCCATGAATGTGAATATGAGAAACAAAACCTGAGATCATGCATTTATTCTTCATCAACTTGGAGTTAATTATGTCATCCCCTTCAAATAATTTTTTGCATAATGTGAACTAAGTGTCATCGAGTAGTCATACTTTATTTCTTCAAATTTTAGCCACTGATTTTAGTTGATTAGGTGCTACATGATCGAGTAAAAATTTATTGACCAGCCCTCAAGACCTTTCTATATCCACCATGGCACCATGTGACACTTATCTATTTTCTTGATCCCTTTTACTATTATGACTGGATGTCAGAACGAATTCTTTAAAGCTGAAAAAACCCTTTTACTTTAGTTTTTAAACTTAACTCCTAGCTTGCTACATGTCATCCACTCGCTTCACCACTTGTATACATATAAACCAATTCAATTTACTCATAGAGGTACAATATTTCAGTTTTAGTTACACACTTCCACATCTCACATGCTTGTTCCCCATCTTGAAAGTTTTAATATTCTCTAGCAATTTTGGCCCTACAAGCCATGCGTTGGATATTTGTGAGTCTGTGGCTTGGTAGCTTATATCTAGGAAGGACATTACACATTGTGATGCATGAAAATCAACCCAATTTTGATTTCTTGTTTAGATGTTTTGAATTTGTTTTCATCTTTAACTTACTATGTTGTTTGGGGTAGAATCTTCTTCATTTGATCTTTCAGACATGTTGCTTCATTTAGGGAATCACCATGACCATGTTTGATAGAGGAGAACTCAGGATCTCTCACCCTCATTCAACTTGTTTTTGTGAAGAATAATTAGTTTGATCAATTAGGGTTGTTGGATGAATAGTGTGGGGAATGATGAGAAAACCACAAACATAATAGAAAAAAATAACAGAGGAATAGTGTGTGATCGGTTCAGCAGAGAGGGAGTCGCTTGGTCTAGCAGAATAGATTGATGGTAAGGATCTTGTCATCATTTTAAGAAGAGAGAACCGGCTTGGGGAAAGGATAGAGAGACAACCAGAAGGTGTGCCCTGAATTCATTAAGGAATCAGGTTGAACAAGACAAGGGGATTGAAAGTGAAAGTTATGAAATGTAATTAATCTTGCAAGTGTAATTGATGTTCTATTAACATTTTACCACTTAATGCATAAGTAAAAATTATTTGGTTTGATGTTTTATCTCAATAAAATCATGGGATTTTGTGTTGTATTTCTCTAAAGAATTTTAGCTCATATTGCATCTATGTATGGGTGTGAGTCAACTTTCTATGAACT
The DNA here is from genome assembly GCA_027943335.1 of Chamaecyparis obtusa. Lineage (NCBI taxonomy): Eukaryota > Viridiplantae > Streptophyta > Pinopsida > Cupressales > Cupressaceae > Chamaecyparis > Chamaecyparis obtusa. The sequence goes on from BSBK01001958.1 coordinate 2,771,396, forward strand.
ATCTTTTTTTCAATGTTTATGTCCTACAACCATTTGAAGGTTCTTATTAACATTTATAGTTATTGTTACCATTGGAATGGCCTTTTAATGACTTTTCTAGAAGTTAGTTATCATCCATTTTCTATCAGAGCTGCAAGAGCCTAAGGTTACAAAGGATCCACCAAAACTTTCCAATAGTGGAATCCTAAAGGCATCTCAAGAAAACCATTGAATATTTTGTTGTAGAAGAGGATTTCGCAATTGTAGATAATTTGAGTTCTATAAGTTTGTTACAAGTGATATGAAACCTATGATTGTGGAGGATTAATAACATACTAAATGAGATATCATAAAGGATGAAAAGGATGAGATGGTTCATTAAGAGACCCACACTAATCCCATATTGGGAAGAGTATTGGGAAGAAGTGGAAGACAAGAAACTACATGAAGGATTGAAAATTATTGAAATTAAAATGGATGCCTTGGAAAAGAAGTACTTTCCTAATAATGTTGTCATTGCAGGAAATGAAAAAGAAGTAAAAGACACCAATTTTGTAGCAGAGACATGTCTATTCAAAGGGGTGGAAGAAAATAATGAAGATGATAAAAGTGTAGTAGTGGTTGAAAATGAAGAACAAGATAATGAGATTGTAGAAGTTGAAGAGATTGCATCAAATAGAAAAGATGAGATGATAGAATCAAAAGACCTTAGATTTGGAAAGAAAGTGGGCAAAGAGGAGAATAAACTTTAGTAGAAAGAAGAGATGAAGAATATTGATAGATTGTTAGAAGTAAAATGTATAGATGAACTTGAGTTGTTGAATGGAGCAGTGAAATAAAATGAGGTAAAACTTAGGAGTTATGATTTTTTTTCATTTGGAATGATGAAAGTAAGGAAGGATGTAGAGCATGAAGAAAATAGATACATGGAAATATTTAATTTCCTTGCATGTTTATATAAGGAGGTTGTAGATTTAATTGTTGATGAAGAGCATGAATTACTCAAGAAGAGAAAGAAATTATTCACATAGAATGAAAACATGGAGGAGGTCGAAAGTGGAGAGTTTAAAGTGGTAAGTCTTTATCTTTCTAATGTGGGGTTTGATGTGGATCTTCATAATGCAAAAGTTAACAAGAATTTGCAAATGGATGCAAAGGAGAATTTAGTTGTAGATCGGTGTGAGGATGTTGTATATTTGTATTTATCTAAGCTATAGAGGATGTTGTAGTTGAAATTTGGTGGAGGTAGTTGGTTTGTGGTGAGATAGAAATAATTAATAATAAATACTATTCTAAAAAATGAAAGTAGATAAGTGTGAACACTTGGTGGAGAAGGACAACTTGTGTGCCAAAAAGATGTTGGAAAAATTGAAAGAAATAAAGACAAATCAAAGTGTCTATTCTCAACATAGGAGTATGTTGTAAGTCATTTATAACTTGAAAGGATATTCCTACTACTCAACTTCATTTATCAGCTATGCTCACAATTTTTTCTTACTCAACATATCTGATGCAAGAACACTATTTTGGTTTCTCTAGTTTAGTCTTTGTGTTTGCATTTTCATCTTTTGCTTACTATGTTGTTTGCATCATAATATTTTTATTTTCCATTTTCAAGACATGTTGCTTCACTTAGGGAATCGTCGTGACCATGTTTGATGGAGGAGAATCTAGGATCTCTCACCCTCAACCAACTTCTTTTTGCTTAGAATTAGTTTGAGAAGTTAGGGTAGTTGGAAGAACAATGGGAAAAGCACAAATATAATAGAAAAATCTGACTAAGGAACAATATGTGGTTGGGTCAACAGAGAGAGAATCATTTGGTCTAGTAGAATAGATTGATGATAAGGCTCTTGTCATCATTTTTGTAGTAGAGAAGATTAGCTTTAGGGAAGGATAGAGAGGTAGCTAGAAGGTGTGCCCTCAATTTATTGAGGAATCATGTTGAAAAAGAGAAGGGGATTAGAAATGCAAGTCGGGAAACGTAATCAATCTTGAAAATTTAGTTAATATTTTGTATATATTTTACCACTCAATACAGAAGTAAATGTTGTCTAGTTTGTTATTTTGTCTCAAGGAAATCATGGGATTGTACACTGTATTTCTTTGAAGAATTGTGGAAGTTCTTGTTACATCTATGTATGGGTGTGTATTAACTTTCTATGAACTATCTTCTTTGCTCTATTTATGACTTATCACCATTTAAAGGTTCTTGTTAACATTTATAGTTATCATTACCATGGAAAAAATATTTTAATAATTATTCTGGAAGTTGGTCAAGTCATCACACCAATATGAGAATGTGCATGAGTTCATCTTCTACCACAAGTATGCAATAATCAAATTCTAAACAAATAACACCAAACAATGCAAAGTAGAATTTCTCTCTTAAACCTGGTCAACAATACATAAATATAGAGCTCATATATTATGAGACTAGTACATGTAACTCATGTCATAGTCAAACTAGTTTATGTCATGGCATTGAGATTTATTCTATCATCACATAGGCGAGATAGTAAAGCATAGTAATCAGAGCATACGAATTAGGTATGTGTTTTTCAAGCTCTGCAAAGAAGTGAGGTGTTGAGAAAAATAGTGTTTATACACCTTGCATAATAATGTTTATTAAAGTATTATTTATTTTATTATGTAAATGACATTGCACCTAGATGGGCGTACAACATGTAGAGATTCCTATGGAATATTCTTTGTGAGTTGTATTGTAACATTGTGATATTATTTGATGTAATTATTTAATATTGGGGAAATAAAGTAAATAAAAGTACCCAATATTAAAAGTGGGTCAATAGGGTTTGGTAGCTCATAGTTTTAGCACATGGTGTATGTAATACCACTTGTTGGTTTTGTGGGAGCTTGTTTCTATAAAAGCAACCACAAGAGTAGTTGTTGAGGTAAGACAGGTGGAGACAAGTTAGCCAAAGGTAGCATTTGTGAAGGTTGGAAGCATGGCATGGGATGTGTGGATTCATGCTTGTTCACATGGATTGCTTGGTTGTGGCTAGGGCTTTGAAAGCTTCCATGGTTATATTGCAATGGTGTTTTGCTGAATAATACATGGTGATGGATGCTTTTGGAGGCTGGGTTTTTCCCTCATGAGGGTTTCCCAGGATAGATGTAGACATTTTTAGAAGAGAAAATGGAGAAGAGAACAAAATCATTGATCACCAATAAGAAACAACCTCTGTCCATCTTTAGATTGTATTTTAATATTTTCCATGTCTCTACTAGCATGAAAAATGTGGAAACATAGTTCTAAAGAGCACATGGATTGGTGGACAATCACCATCTTATGCTTTGTCAAAACTTAAGATTATATTCTATGCTCAATTTTGATTGGTCTGACATCTTTATTTCAAATTTACAAATACAAAAAACATAGAAAATAGCAAAAAAATATGACCAGCCAATAAAAAAATTAAGAGAAATTTGATTTGAAAAGTTTGAATAGATCAAACTTTGGTTTAAGGCTATAATATAATCTCTAGCACTGATTCAAAGGTAGAAACTATTTAAAAAAATATAGTGAAAATATTAGTCTTTGTCTATATGAACTAAAATGGTTATTATATTTATATGTTAAATAATATTATATAGATATATGAACTACAAAGTGGAACTAAAATAATTGGGTTTTAGAGTTATTAGACTCTTGAGTCTAAGATAATTTGTTTGTAGCATTTTAAAGGAAAATATTGCATGTGAGTTCAAATTTGTTTTTTAGATGGAGGACAAACCCATATATTTTTTGGTATTTTCTCCTAGATCTATGACATGGAGTGTGCAACGTCTGAATTAAATACTAATAGTACTTACAAGGTTTACTCTCATTTTTTATTTTTTTAAATGTATTATTTAGTTAGAATAATATGCAAGAGAATAGGTAAAACTCTCCACCCAATCAGATTGATGCAGGGGCATTCTAGGGTACTCGATGGATCTACATGAGAGGTGTATGTTTGGCCGGTGTTACTCAGTTGCAGCCTTGACCGACGACCTCGATCATTGAAGGAAGCTCGGTCACTGAAGGAACTAGGTAATCTCTAGCACTCGGTGAAAGTGTTACTTGACGATGCTTGCGGTGCTCGACGATGCCTGGCATGCTCAATTATTTCACTGTTGCTCAACAGTTCTGGTTTACCGACTGGAGTTCTGTGTGATTTGTTGGGCTGACTTGGTGCATTTATTGTTGGTAGCTGTTGTTACAGGCCGACATGTTGGATTAAATGTTTGTAAGGCTATTTTGATGCCGACTTGTATTGCATTTAATATTTGTTGGGGGGGAGTTAATGGTTTCATCCAGCCGACTTGTGGCTGATGATTAGTATTTAAGGGATGTTTGGGTAGATTTTTAGGGGGATCATTAGGAGGAGATCAGTAGAAGTTCATGACTTGGAAGACTTAGTGAATTAGATCTGAGGTTTTGAAAGCTGGAGTTGGCGAAGTTGTGGAAAAGATCTTGCATGATCTTGCAGATCATATTGTTATCTGATAGTTTGTAGTGGTAGAGCTAGTGGTTTGCACACTTGGAGACAAGGAGATTGCTTGGAGGCTTGCGAGCTCAAGTTTAGATCTACCTTAGGGTTTCCATCAACTTCTGATTGTCTTCAGAGCTGAACTAGCTGAGATTGTATTGGATCTGTTTGGATCTTGCAGAATTATTTCTGATTGTAATTGGCCCTAACCCAAAAGGCCTTACAACGGGGCATATTAGTGAAAATCAAAGTAAAATAATTAATTTGTTGTTGTGTTATTGTGTATTCCACTATGTTGTTCTGAAGCTGCAAGGTTTGGACTGTCCTTAATTGGATCCACCATCCTTGACTACATCAGGTGGTATCAGAGCTGAGAGGTTGATCTTGTGGAGCGAAGGCTGACCTAGCAAGGCTGATCTTGCAAAGTTGATCTTTTTTGTGAAGAGCTCATATGATCTGGATTGCAGATCCAGAGCACTAAACTTGTGGATCTTGCCCTAGTTGTTTGTTCAAGGTGGCAAGTTGAGATATGACTTGCATACAACTTGGATATTGTCACAAGGTGGTCGGTGAGGGTTTGTTGCAGAGGGTTTTTGCATATCTTTAAGGATGCCTCCGAGAAGATTGGACCCTAGAGTTATTTTTGATCTTTGAGATACTATTGAATCCTGGATTACAGAGAAGGTGAAATCAAATTTCAAATCTGAGATGGAGTTGATGAAGAATGACATGGTCATCGAGATCATGAGAGTTGTTGCTAGTGTACCTTGAAATGTTGGTACTGAAGATGGTTATGAGGAAGTTGTTGAAGACTTTGAACCTGTTGGATCTAGTGGTGATGACCAGAGGGATAGATCTGGTGAAGACATAACTACTCAGTTGCCTAGATCTGGAGCTCAGTTAAGTAGTAGTTACCGAATGGAAGTTTCTACTTTCTCTGGTACTTTGAAGCCCGAGAACTCGATTGATTGAATTTGTGAACTTGAGGATTTCTTTGAGCTGGAAGAAATTGAAGATCCTCTTCAGGTGAGATTAGCATAGAAAAAGTTGAAAGGACATGTTGCTCTTTGGTGGAAAGAACTACAAAGAGATAGAGAAGATGAAGGTGAAATGAAGATCAATCGGTGGAGGTTGATGGTGACAAAATTGAAAGCTAAGTTCATACCTTCTGACTATGAGCTTGACTTTTTTAAGAAGTTGCAGAATCTAAAACAGAAGGATCTATCTATTGAAGATTATACCGAGGAGTTCTACAAACTTACTATTCGGTCTAGACACCGAGAGCTTGGTAAGGAAAAGGTAGCTCGGTATGTGAATGGTTTGAGATTCAATATTCAGGATGAGCTTGGTATGCTGAAGATTGATTCTATTGAAGATGCTTATCAGTATGCTCTAAAGGCAGAAGATAAGTTGAAAAGGAAACAACATAGTAATCCATGAGGGAAGGAAAATATTGATCACTTGGTGAAGGATAAACCAACTGATGCAGAAGATGAACAAAAAGCTGTGGAACCGAAGAAGAAGATAGGTAGCATCATATTTAAGGGTACTTGCTATAACTGTGGAGAGGAAGGACACCGTTCTTTTGAGTGTACACAGAAGAAGCTTGGTGATTGATGAACTGCTATGGTGAATGAGAATGAACCTGAATCTGAGAACTTGCTGCTTCGACGAACATTGCTCAGTACAAAGGAGGAACCTTGTCAGAGGAGTAACTTGTTTAGGACCCGATGCAAGTCTGGAGGTAAACTCTGTGATGTTATTGTTGATAGTGGTAGTACTGATAACCTTGTTGCTGAGGACATGGTTCAGAAGCTTGGGTTGAATAGAATGAAGCATCCTTGTCCTTATAGAATTGGTTGGTTACAAGATGTTCATGCTCTAGAAGTAAGAGAACAATGCTTTATTGATGTTCAGATTGGCCAGTATAAGGATCTTGTGTTATGTCACATTGTGAAGATGAATAGTTGTGATATATTGCTCGGTGGACCTTGGCAATATGATTGTAGAGCTATGTATGACTGTGTCTGAAATGTGTTTACTGTTGAGAAGGATGACATGAAGTTTTCCCTTATGCCTTTGTTGGATACAACGCTCGGTAGAAGAAGCCTGAGTATTGGTAGCCGAGTTGAGATTGTGGATCTAGAGAAAATGAAAGATCGGTATGGAAAACAAACCTGTGTGTTGTCAAGAAAAGACTTGAAGAGATAGAGAAAGCTGGAGTGGAAGAGTATGCAAGTTGAAAAGGTGGAGGACTTGTATGTGAAGAACCAGTTCGGGGTTTATGTACTGAATCCCAAAAGATGTTCTTCTCACATATGAACATCTTTTTGAACTTGGGGTGTCTGATGCAGGGGCATTCTAGGGTACTCGGTGGATGTGCATGGGAGGTGTATGTTTGGCTAGTGTTACTCAATTGCAGCCTTGACCGACGGCCTCGGTTATTGAAGGAAGCTCGGTCACTGAAAGAACTCGGTAATCTTTGGCGCTCGGTGAAAGCGTTACTCAGTGATGCTTGTGGTGCTCGGCAATGCCTGGCATGCTCGGTTATTTCACTATTGCTCGATAGTTCTGGTTTACCGACTGGAGTTCTGTGTGATTTGTTGGGCCGACTTGGTGCATTTATTGTTGGTAGTTGTTGTTATAGGCCAACATGTTAGATTAAATGTTTGTAAGGCTATTTTGATGCTGACTTATATTGCATTTAATATTTGTTGGGGGGAGTTAATGGTTTCATCTAGCCGACTTGTGGCTCATGATTAGTATTTAAGGGATGTTTGGGTAGATGTTTAGGGGGATCATCAAGAGGAGATCAATAGAAGTTCATGACTTGGAAGACTTAGCGAATCAAATATGAGGTTCTGAAAGCTGGAGTTGGCGAAGTTGTGGAAAAGATCTTACATATCATATTGTTATCTGATAATTTGTAGTGGCAAAGCTAGTGGTTTGCACACTTGGAGACAAGGAGATTTCTTAGAGGCTTGCGAGCTCAAGTTTAGATCTGCCTTAGGGTTTCCATCAGCTTCTGATTGTCTTGAGAGCTGAACTAGTTGAGATTGTATTGGATCTGTTTGGATCTTGCAGAATTGTTTCTGATTGTAATTGGCCCTAACCTGAAAGGCCTTACAGTCGGGCATGTTAATGAAAATCAAAGTTAAACAATTAATTTGTTGTTGTGTTGTTGAGTATTCCGCTGTGTTGTTCTGAAGCTACAAGGTTTGGACTGTCCTTAATTGGATCCACCATCCTTGACTGCATCACAAATTGTCAATAAATCATTTTTAAAATATGTTTTGTTAAGAATTTCATAAGTTTATGAAAAGATAAAAACATAATTTAGTTTGAAAATTTCTAAGATTTTTTTATTAGTAAAATATATTATTGTATTAATTATATTAAAAAAATTATGTCTTCTTACAAAAATTATGGTTGAAATCATAGTTGTTTGCATATACATCAACCCTAGATTCAAAAAAATACGTAGCCCCATCTACCCTTATGTTTTATCCACCATGTCATATACAAAGTTTACAAGATTGTCGTCCATAGCAATATTTATATGAAGTATCAAAAAACTACAGAGGATTCTATCCTACCAATAGTCTGGTTTTGAAATATCATAACAAACAACACATTCAATCATTTGTTCAAGGGTTTGGCCCTTTTTCTTATCTTGCTCCCCCCACTTGTCTACTTCTGTGACCTTTGTTGGTTAACATATTGGTCCTTAAAGAAAGTACAAAAAATGACTCAGAATGCCTAGGAAGAAGGACTAATAAGCACTAACACTTGGAGAGATTATCATGAGATTGATGATCTTCTGAATTTTAGAGGTACAACTCTCTCATATGATATAATTTAAATTTTTGGGGTATGCTTTTAACCAAAAAGAAGAAAAGGAAAACTAACACCCACGCATCACCATGATGCGAATGTGGCTACAAATTTTCAATAAGAGGGGAAGAGAAATAAATGGCACAAAGATCATTTACTTCAAAACCCACAAACAACTATAGTTAGGAAAATTATTAGATATTTCTTTTAGATATGTACATGCAAATCAAAACTCAAAGATTCAAAGCCACATGCTCATAACCAGTTATAATGGAGTGATCATAGGCAATTGCAAATTCTCATAGGAAAAATACAACTACAAAAAGAACGAATAAACACAAAGATTTATATTGTGCCCTCTTATTTCATGATCAAACTAAAACTCAAAGACCCAAGCCCCTCTATATAACAAACTATGCTTAGAAAGAAAAAAAACCCCTACTTATTTGGACCTTTTTTTACAAAACTGAAAACTGAATCCTTCCTTCTAGCTAATTCTCACTCTTGCATCAAAGTGCAATGGGTTTCAGAAGAAAAAAAAGTCCTCTTTTTTTATAAGAATTACCATAAATAAGCCTCCTAAGAAACTTTTCAGTTTCTAGTAATCGTTTCTTGAAAATTAATTACAAAATATGATCTTTCAACTTCCTTTTTTACTCATCTTCGAATTCAACATGCTCCCCAAATTATGAAACTTTTGAAGCCTGACCAAATAACTTTTGCATATTTTGGGTTTGACATTACAGGAATGTGAAAACAAACAGTTACTGAAGTCAGCTTATTGAAGTCAGCTTAAGATGCCTTATTGTCCCATAGGCTATGTTTAGCCTCCTGGACATAAATTTTTTATCTATCTATCTCCCTTATTTTATCTTATTTAAAAATCGACATAACATCGTCATAATGATATCTCTTTGACATAATGCATATAATGCCACTCTAAGCATACTTCTCCACCATCAACAATTTGGATAGTTCTGAGCACAATGTTGGGTACCGATGTGGTTCTAAAAACCAGTTTGAAACCTACAACTCATTTTTCTCTCCACTTTTCTTCCTCGTCAGAAATGAAGTTAGTTCTTGGAAAGTCCTCACCACCCCATGACTTTAGTATAGTTCCAAAAGTTACGTCGAGATCACGTAACATTTCTTTGAGGCATGAGAATGCATTGAGAGACCACGTTTCTTTGAGGCATTTATGAGTCGAACTCTCCATCATGTTACTTACATTAGTAATCAGTTTGATCACAATCTAGTCTATGCTTAATCCATGTTCTTTGTGCTTGATTATTGGCCTTTCGAAGCTTCATTTGACTATGTCTGCTATGGCCTGTTCATTGAGGATGATTTCGGCCTAGTAAAATTTCCCAGAACTACCTTGGGTTCCAAAACTTTTATTGGAACCAACCAAATATATCATGTCTTCAAACGCAATGTTGAGTTTCTGAATAGCTTTGACTATCATGTCGAGCTTCTGCATAGTTCTTAGAACTTAATCGAGTGTCGAAGGCTTCCAAAATGAGTTTTCTAAATAGAAAACAGTATCGCCAACCCTTCAAATCTACTTATTTCATTGTTCTCTATAGCTTGTCGAAGTCCAACACATAAAATGGAACTAGCCATAATGCTTTATTTTCAACTTGTTATTTCAGAGTCTGCAAGATGATATGAAACTTTCATTGGAGATTTCCATACTTACAGAAAAATCTCGAGAAACTTGAGAAATGACATGGGAAACCCAAATTTTGAGCGTGGGTGAAATTTTGGGTAACAAAATTCAAGCACCACTTTTGCAACTTTTCTTATGTAAAAATGTGTTGAACATGTAAATGAGTTGTAAAAGGGAGTTACATTTGTTGATGTGTGTTTTGACACATTATAGGTATCTTCTATCATAGATATGTTTGGTGCAAGTTTTCAACTGGTATTTAGTCCAAGGTTTTGTAATATTGTTTGACAGTTTCATATATTGTATATCCTATATATTAAGTGTGTAAGATTGAGGTTTCATGTAATAGTCTAATAATTGTTGAGTTATTTCTGCATCTTTAATTTGTGATAATCTTGTGAGAAGCTTGATTTGCAAGTATATTGTAATCTGTTGTTAGTTTTTGAATAATATATTGGGTGGCTTTTGCAGTGTGGGGTTTTTCTCCTACAAGAATTTCCCATGTAAATCATTGTGTATTGGTATACATACTATTTATGCTTATTTCTGTTAAGTTTCTATAGCTATTGCAAAGATCTAAGAAAGTTTTTACATAACCTTCCTATCAAAATTAGTGTAGGAATTTGTCAACTAATTTAATATCCTTACAATATTGATTTGAAAAAAGCAACAACCATTATTGAAAAGAAGTCATTGAATATCCAAGCAAAGAACAAAACCATCCCAAAGCTTTATCTTTCAAACTATGAGGAAATTTTTTCGCAAGAAGCTTTCTGTCATGATTGAAATTGATACACAAAGTTTGAAATGTTTGCACATAAAGAAATGAGATATTCAATCATTTGTTCAAGGGTTTGTCCTTTTTCTTATCTTGCTCCTCCCACTTGTCTGCTTTTGTGAACTTCAAGCACCACTTCTGCAACTTCTCTTTGGGCGTACCAGCTTGTAGTGTGTCATCCCACTTGTGGATGTAATCCTTGATGAAACCCCAACCCATAGCCACCTCTTCTCATTTCGATTCTTTGTTCATAGAGGCACATCATAATAGAAATGGGCACAAGGGTGTAGTGAAATTTAGAGGATCTACCCAATCTCCACCATTGGCCCCGAAACCTTTTCCTGGAATTGCAACATCAACGAAAGCATTGAGGCCATGATACCATTCTTCGTGTGCACAAACTTTCATCACCTTCCTAATTTCCTCTCCTTCACCCAACTCCAAACACCACACAAAAAACATGAAAGCCGCTTTGATGTTGGTATTGTATTTGTAATTTTCCATCGAATAATCTTCACCCAAAAACATCCTCACTAACATGAAAAAGAAAGGATCATCTGTAGTGAAAATTAATTTCATTCAATCCTGTGACCACCCCCTAGAATGCCATCTGATGTTTCTCCATCTGGTTCAAAGGCTAAAATTGGCTTCTATTTTGGTCTGCAAAAATCTAGCAAATACTCCCACAATTTGAAAGTAATGTTAATCCACCACCATTGCAATGTATAAATGATGGCTTGTAGCTTTCAAGAAAGCTCCATAATCAATGACCTCAAGTCATGATTACTTGGATTGAAAGTTGTCACCCACTTGGATAGAGAATCCACTACTTGATTGCCTTCCCCAAAAATGTGAGTGATTTTAAATTTTATAAAACTCTTCAATTTTTTCTTAATGATGCTAATAAGTTTGTCCAACTTCCATGCTTGAGCCTTACTGTTTGCAATGGCATTGATGATCATTTTAGTCACCCTTGAGGCGCAACTAGTATATCTTGATCTTCCTTGCCAATTTTACAACCACTAATGCCGCTTTCGCTTATACATTGTTATTTGTACCATCTTCAAGCTTTGTGTTTTAAAAGCCAAAATAATGCCATTTGAAGCACGAGCCATACATCTAATGTCGGATGAGCCAATGTTACCTCTTGATGCCCAATCAAAGTTAACTTTAAACCATCTTGTATCCATACTTTTCTCTTTCACAAATAGTCTAGTATTAGAAGGGATTTCTCCATTTCACAAATAGTCTAGCATTAAAAGATGGATGAAGCCATGAACACCCATAAACAAGGGGAAAATTTCTAAGAATTGAGCAGTTGAAAAGAACAACAATTAATCTATCAGTTAAGAAACTTTCATTGTAATGATATTACCAATTACAAACGCAAAAATAATCACACTTTTAAGATTTTGTATATGATTATATTTTCTTCCTAGAAATTTTAAAAACTTGCTTTGTTCCACAACATTGAACTAGTGCCTTGTATTTGAATCATTATCATTAAAATTGCATCTATCCTTCTCTAGCCCTATTGTTGATTTTGACCCTCTTTATTTTTTATGCATTGTAAAGTCATTTTACAAAAATAAATAGAGTTTTACGTTTCTATAAATTACTAGATTTTCTTATTATAAACTCTAGAATTGTTTTTTTCCAATGTATTATTAGTTACATGTCAAAATTTGAATTGTTCTTACACAAATTTCACAGCTCTCACTATTCTCCAAATAAAAATAGGCATAACTCAACATGTCAGTTAAAAATTGTTCAAAAATCCATCGTACTATACAAAATTGATATAATTTTGTGTAAAGAATAACTGCATCATTTTTCGCACATCCTTTTCTTAAACTTTTTAAGATACTTAACGTAAAGTTGTCACACTCCAGTCCATCCCTAGATACCATCCAAACTCTTTACTTGCAAACTTTTGGACTCTCTCAAAGAATATGCAATAACTGGTTAATTATACCTCAACCTTGCATCCCCACTTTGTTTATATCTACCAAAGAAACTAGCTTCATAAGCACGTTCATAACTACAACTCCAGAAGCAATCTGATTCCTTGTTAACCATTAACAATTAATGCTTTTAATTTTTTTTGCTGTGACTAAATCCCTACTGCAGTCCTTTGTTGAGAGAGTGCCTAGAGGCCTTCCACCTACCCAGTCGAATCATGCCTATTCATATGTCAAATGTGTGTCCATTGCATTGGCATATAGTGTAGACCATATATAAATACGGTCACCAAAAGATATGTCAGAGATACAGCACTTGGAAGGAAGCCATGGCTAGTCTTTTTAAGCTAGTGTATAGGATGTCAATCACCCAATAAACTATACACAAAGTTAACTGAGAAATTTGACTTGGAGGGAAAAATCTTGTTCAGCATGTCAACTCAAAAATGACTTGGGTCATTGCAAAGAAAAAGAATTCTCTGTGTAAGATAAGATTATTCTGCTTACAATGACAGATATGCTAAATACACCACTAACTTGATAATGACACGCTTTTTTTCCTTTTCTAAATCAAGAAGATCAAAGTGGCCAAATAGTTTGTCTGACCCATCGTGTGTTGGTAAACAATTGTGATAGATTCTAACTTGCACTCAAATGGTATAGCTAGGTCTTATACTATGAATCTGTTTAGTTGTATTTTCTTTGATGGGTTTGAATTACCAAACCACAAGTCAATTGGATTTTAGAATGTTATGTTTTTTATAGTCCATGAAGTGGAGAGAAATTGTAGTGGAGCTATCATAGTAGCCTCTTTATTAGGGAGAGAAAGTCAAGTTGATATGAAACGTGACTGCTCTTGCAGTTTTGGGTGGGGCAGGTAATTGATGGTACAGTCTCCCAAATACATGTATGTAGTCTCAATATTGGCATCGGTTTTATGACCACTTGATTAACTTTCTTCTATGTTCTGGGACATTCTTGTAAGTTATGGTTTGAATGTGATACCCTCCAAAAGAGACTTGAGAAATACCTTCCCTTGAGTTGACCCTGCTGCCAATGTGGGGTCCTAAATATTATGCTCATTTGTGTTTTACTGACAATACTGATGTAATGGTTATTATAAAATTTCAAATGAGAATATTTGATAGTGTTACTTAAAGTACACAATGAGAATCCATGTTGTCAGAAATGAGAAATGGAAACTCCAATGTTTATGTTAACGTGACAAAAAACGTAACAGCTGAGCTCTATTGCACATTGGGACGGATGAAAGAAGATCGTTGCCAATCTTTTTCAGAAACACAACAATCTTGCCTTACCTCTCTCCTGATCTCCATAATTCAAAAATTTTCAATTCAAAGTCCTAATCTCCATAATATCAGAACGGCTATCCAACCCCTATGATGCACTATAGCATCCATGCCCCTCATACATCATAATAAATATCTTGATGCATCGTAGGGACTGGATAGTAATTTTTAATCATTTCAAATATATCATTCGTGTCCAATATAAGCTACACTTTCGCTCATATAATCAGATAAAGGATTGACACTAAAAATATCAGTTTTCAGAATTTGTTTAAGTTTTTTTTAATAGTCATAAGAATGAATCCATTCATGTTTTACATAATATTTTTGTATGAGTTAAATTTGGATTCAATGCAATTAATATGCTGTCACTTAAATTCAAATGGAACATTAATGTATCTCGAACATAGGAATTTCTAGATAACTCTTAAATATAACTTCTTTGAGAAAATTTGGCCACTTAGGACACTATTAGTAGAGTTCTTTAGGACTCTGTTAATGAGGGTCATTCACTTTTGTCATGATTTATAATAATAGAATATGGTACAAGCTTTATATAAAAAAGAAGTTAGTGGCAGTAGGCACAACCAAAAAGCTGCCTTGAACAATGTGGCCATGGTCAATATTGATAAATGGACTGCCACCAGTAGAAAAAGGATCTTGAATTTTCTACGATCATGGTAAGGCAATTAAATCTCTTTCAAGGAAAACAACATTTGCAGACCAAGATTTTTATTATTGTAGTTTTGTTTTAGTAGATATGCAAATTTCAACCCCACACACAAAAAGATTTGCCATTCCTTTCCATATCCACATCAAGAAGATCGTGGAGGGGACTCACTCTGAATTGAAACTTCTGAATTATGGAGATTGGGAGGGAGGTATGATGGGAATAAATTGAAATTTAATGTAATAGATATTTATTGACAAAATTAAGATCATTTAGTACTGTATGATTACAAGTTTTTCATGTAAAGTAAGAGAAAAAGGTTCACAATGGAAGACAGATATCTTGTCAACGGAGACACTATCATGATCAACCTTTTATGCAAAATAGTGCAAATTTGACTTCAATGCAATTACTAGATAGTGCGAAAAGGAGTGAAGCCACTTACCTATCCTCAAATGATGAAGTCAGAGAAGTCTCGTCAATCCAACTACTGTAGATTGTGCAAACGAATTGGGACCATCTATCTTCAAAAGTTGAGGCGGGCATTCTATCTATATCACATAGAAAATGGATGGAGGGGGGTCTGTTGGTCCTACCCATTTGAATTTTATTTTGTTAATTAAAACCTAGAGAAGGTATGGTTTTACTCATGATAACTAAGGCTCTTCATACCTATTTTCATGGTTATTCTATATTGTTATTTAGAAGATTTATCTTAAAATGTATCTTGACTAATAATTAATGAAATGGCAAGGAGAGTAAGAATGAGATATGATGAGTAGAGGTGGGGCAAGACTAAGAGTAGAGCAAGTAAAGGGTTTGTGTATCTTGTGGATAAAAGGAACAATGATGAAATGGATGAAGGAGGTTGTTATTTAGAAGAAATATCTTAAAATGTATCTTGACTAACAACCAATGAAATGGCAAGGAGAGCAAGAACGGGATATGGTGAGTAAAGGTGGGGCAAGAGCAAGAGTAGAAGGAGAAAAGGGTTTGTGAATCTTGTGGATAGAGGGAGAAAGATGAAATGGATGAAGGGGGCAATGAAGATGATAATAATTTGCTCATGGCATTGTGGTTGGAGGTGCAGAGGAATATTTCACAGTTGCGGTCATATTTTATGAAGTCAGATTTTTTTGGTTCTAGGTTGAACAACCTTGGGCATGCAATTAGGAAGGGCTCTTTTGCCAAAAGGGTTTTTTTAAGTTACCTTGGGACCTCCATTGCTCCCCACACCATTTTTCTCGAGCACTTAGAACTCACATACTAGTAAATATACTCATCTTTAATGTCAAACTCAACCCCCAGATCTGACTCGGACAGACTCCAGAAACAACCTTAAAATATCCCCTTTCTCCTCCAAAAGCATGTTGAAGCTCCGCTGAGAATTTGCAAGGAAAATGGGTTCAGTGAAGACATAAACTTGTCAACGCATACACCAGTGCGTAAAATCCTTCATGAAGTACACTGTAATTTTGACTTCAATCCAATTACTAAATGGTGTGAAAAGGAGTTAAACTGCAGACCTTTAAAAGTTGAGGTCAGCGATTCTAGTCCTGCCAAAAATGATTGGCTTTTCTCACAATGCCTTCATATTAACCTTCAAATCACAAAATTACCTTTATAGTGCTTATTTATTTTACCCCTCTTTTTTTAGCATTCTTTAAATTTGTTTAAACTTTATACCTTTACATTTAACCGATAAATAATTGCTTGCATGATGCTTGGTAGACATTAAGAATAGTATTCGCACTTGTACGAGATAAGTTAGGTGCAACATTCCCATATCGGCACTGTCAAGTCCCCCATTGAAATGCGCGCATGATTTGCCCACATCAAGAGAGATTTATTCATTGTAGTCACTATCTGTACATCTCTCTAACAATATATCCTTTAGGTGGTGATCGATTATTACCATGTCAGACATTGACCGGCCAAATAATGAATCTGCTTCGGTTGGACCTAGCTATAACACCTATAAATTATTTAGAACGCATATAAAACTAATTATAAGAGATTTTCCCACCTAATTTATTTGGCCCCATCACGTATTTGAGCTGTTTACCAGATTGTAAATAAAAAAATGGGTTTTCCATGGATCCTAGTCAATCTGAGGTAGGTCCACGGAGGCACATAAACTTCTCAGCATCTTATATACACTCCCCGAACAATGTAGCTTACAATTCATCAAATGACATAAAAGAAAAGGCGTGATTTTAAGTGTGATTTGCATTCAATATGCATCTTCATTACCATACAAAATTCAGTGAGTCTTTTGAAATCTTTCTTGAGTCTAAGAAAACTGTACAGTGGCTACATCATCAGAAATTACTATGGCATATATCAAAGATGGAACGATAAGTTTACAATATTTCCATCCATGTAATCGTTCTTTACAAGACAACACTAGCCAACTATCACATAGCTTCTTCTAGCCAAAAGTCCCATCAATCTGCCACACCATGATGTTCCCCACTTTAGAGTCAAGTTCACTGCATTATAATGTCTCAAAATTTTACATGCCTACCAACTGGCCCAGGCGAACTGATTTTTTGACAAAGGACATGAAATGAGAGAGCAGGACGGTATTCGTTTAAACTTTAAAGTAATGGAAACTTGGCAAATCTCTCAAATCTTCACTCATCCTCACAAGAGGTCTGTGCAAAGGATTAGATTTAATGACATTGACGCCATTTTGCAAGAGAAAGACAAAAAGAAAGCAAGGCTGCTTAAGGTCAAAACAAAAAGCAGAGCTGAGGGTCTGCATGAGGATGACATAATTGGATTTGATTAACATGAACTACAGTTCTACTTAGTCTTCGACAATATATCCAGTGATAACACAGGCGTGCAGATGAGTGGAAACAAGTGCTGTACATCATCAAATGTGAAGCATTTTCAAGCCATCTCCAAAATAGGTTCTCAAAAAGCCACCGATACTTTAGAGCCAAGTAAATGCCCTCAAAAAAGAAATGTCTGGGCAGTCACTGTTAACTGGTTTTGTATGTAACTTGGTTGTCAAGTAACAGTCCTTCAACCAAACTGCAAATATGGATTCATATGGTAAGAAGATCGTGAGGATTTCCAGCACCATCCGACTCCTTTGCTTCTGTTTCTTCTGAAGCAGGTGCAGAATTCTCACATGTTTTAATCTTTGGAGGGTCAGTGAGCATCTGAACTACCTCTCTCATCGTAGGTCTCTCTACACTTTGCTCTTCAACACAAGCCATTGCCACAGAGAAAACATGCATGACCTCATGTAGAGGTACAGTGGACAGCCTCTGATCCAATATATTGACAACTCCTTCCTTTCTAGATTCAGTCATTTTGTTGACCCATTGAACAATATCAACACCATCTCCAAACTCGCCTACTGGCCTTCTGCCTGTAATTAGCTCCAGCAACACTACTCCAAAGCTGTAGACATCACTCTTTTCATCTACTTTCAGCGTGTATGCATATTCTGATAAAAAAAAAACAGGAGAATTGATGCATCAGAACCTACTTTCAGAAATCAAACATAATGCAAAAGACAAGGGAAACTTGTAAATCTGCTGAATTTGCCATATCAATCAGCTATATGGTTACATTAGGGATGTCTTAGAATTCAAGAATATGATATTAGACAAGTGCGAAAGTCGTAAACATTTAATCTACAACTATAACAGATCAATTTGTGTATTTAATTTTCTTGTCCCACATGTGCTACAGGGTTTTTAATTTTCTTGTCCCACATGTGCTACAGGGTTTCCTGTGGGCATTAATTTTAAAAAAAATTGTTGACAATTTTAATATTTCATGTAAGGAGAAACACATGCCAATAAGTTCTCATTAAAAGAGAGAAACGGTAAAGCAGTCACATTTTGTCTACCTGGGGCAATGTAACCATAAGAACCTGCAATGGATGACATGCACTCTGAAGTGCCTGAATCCTGCAAAAACTTTGCAAGCCCAAAATCTGCAACATGTGCCTCAAAATCGGAGTCCAGGAGGATGTTATTAGACTTTACATCACGATGAACTATAAGTGGAGAGCAGTCATGGTGCAAATAGCATAGCCCTTTAGCTGCCTCAATGGCAATCTTGTACCGTGTTGCCCACTCCAAGTGACCACCTTTCTTCCCATGGAGCAATTCTCCTAGGCTTCCATTTGGCATGTACTCATACACAAGAAGATTGATTTCCTGGTTTGTGCAAACCCCCAACAATCTCACTATATGGCGATGCCGAATCCTACCTAGAGTCTGAATCTCTGCAGCGAACCCATGGTCGTTAGAAGAACCCCTGCCAATACCAGGCAACCTCTTCACCGCAAACTCTTCCCCACTACCCATTGAACCCTTGTAAACAATTCCTGCTCCACCCTTCCCTATAATATTTTCTTCTTTCAAGCACTCTAGAACATTCTCACAGGTGAAGTCCAGCCTCTGGTAGGCCGTTAGCTTCCATGACCTGGAAGCGCCATTTTTCTTTAATGCCCTGGCTTTAATGATGGCAGCACCAGCAAAGACCAATGAGCATAACAGCAGACCTACAACTAAAACCAGCTTCACCGTACATGAAATTGAACCCTTTGCATGGCTGTTTGTAGTTGAATCCACCTGGAATGTACACGGATGCAGATAGGGTCCACACAGATCAGCATTTCCAATGAAAGAAGATGCATTGAACAAACTGAACTGGCCACCATTGGGAACAAGGCCGGAAAGATTATTGTAGGATAAATCTAGGGCAGTTAGACTCTGCATCTGCTCTAAGTCTTTTGGAATGCCTCCAGTTAAATGATTCCGTGACATATTGAGATAATTCAGAATGTGCATTTGAACGAGTGTGGAAGGAATTGGACCAGTAAGCTCATTGCTACTCAAATCTACTATGGATAAAATCTTGCATTGGCTTACCTCCTCTGGAATTTGCCCTGAAAGAAAGAACAAAAATAAAAATGTCCACTGAGAACTGAGGAATCATTAAGACGAGATACCAAAAAAGCATTAATGCAACCAGTCTACAGAAACTAATTAAAGGATCAACCCATGCATTATAATAAAAAAGGTTGCAGATTTTCCTTGCTGTACAGGGACTTATAGTTGGCAAAAGAAAGGTTGAAATGGAGGGAAATAAGAACAAGGAAAGGATGCTAAAATCACATATTTGAATATATATTTGCTTGGCCCAAACTTGATAACCTACAATACTGGCATTTTGATCTTATCTAGGGTCTTAAGTTGTAAAGGATGCTGCTACTTATATAAAAGTCATATTTGGGGTTTAAGAACATATATTATTGCCTTGATTCACACCCATCAAAATAGATCAGTAGGCTCCTGTAATAGTATACCCAGCTTATAATAGTTTGAGTGCCCAATATGTGTCTCTGGTGGCTTATATCAGTATAAAGCTCAACTCAAAGCATTTTTTTAGTAAATGTAAATCTATGTCCCAAAAAGAAAACCAAAGGTAAAGTACCTATCTTGTAAGTTTTTTAAAGCTCTTAACTCAAATCAGCTAAATTTACTTGCAAATTTGCAAATGCAAAGTGCAACATTAAGATAAAAAGGACCTCAAATCAGAGCAGTTGCAAATGTAGATCAACAAAGAGTAAAAAGAAAATCGTTAACTCGATCAGTTTACTTACAATTGTATAGCAATGCCCCAAAAAACCTAATAGAAATAATTTTATTTGGAATTATGAACCAGGTCCTTGTATATGAAACCCTCTGAAAAAAATTATTTTGCTTTCTAGTAGACTCGAGTAAATGCCTGAACTCGAATAGTTTTACTTTGTAAATGTAGAAAGCTTGAGAAAATAAAGTGATCAGAAATCCACAATTAGCAGGTTGTATCACTTGATTTACACTTCTCATTACAACTTGATTTACACCATTACAATAGAGAAATATACATGGTACGGAAGTAAAACCACCAGCTATGATATAGAAGATCTGTAATGGATAACCACAAAACTACTGGCAATTGTAATGGTGTAGATCCAGGGGATATAACCACTGCATATGCAACCATCAAACTACTGGTAATCGTAACAGAAAATCCACAAGACATGACCCCGTAATCATTGCCAATATTAATAGCAAAGAACCACAAGGCATGCCATAAGTAGCATTGTCAGTGTTAGTAGAACAAAAGATACTCACATTGCATCGTATGTATGATAAGAATGCAGATCCAAAGTGTACAACCACTAAACCACTTGCAATGTTAGTAGTACAGAACAAATGCATGTTTCATCCCCATATACATATAGATCATGTACCCAAATGCATTTAAAAAAACAAAAAAAAATTGTTGATTTTGTGTACATGATTCATGTACAGAAATTATGGGCACAACAGCATGTATCACATCGCATTATTACAGATAAAATCTGCAAGTGTGCTTATGGAACCAGCGTCAATAAGAAGAAGAAGGCAATAACCACAAAACTACCAGAAAGAATAAGGATAAGTAATACATGTACTACATCACATTCAGTAGGAAAGCGTGGCTATGAAACCAATGCTTTTAAAAGATCAATGCAATAACCACAAAATCACCGGCAAGATTAATAGGTTTGAGTAATAAACTTCCTAGATCACATAGTTGATCACATGGCAATAGAGACGATTTACAAGGTAAAAGGACTGGCAATGTTAATATGAATGAGGAAAACTCACTACCCAAATTAAAAAAATTCACAAACCGTGATAGCGTTTATGCTGGTAGGGAGAGAAATAACATAGGCACAGTTAAGGTTTTTGCAACTTCTAGCCTCTATCCCTGTTGGCGAATCTTCTATAAAAGCTAACAAGGCCAAAGAAGAAGTACAAAAATTGCTCGAACAGAGCATCAGAAGATGCAAATCAGAAACGTAAAAGCATGAAAAGTAATAAACGATCCCACACAACATTGAAAGAATGCAAATCAGAAAAGTTAAGGCACAAAAGTAGAAAAATGGTATCCCACAGTAGAAAGATGTTCCCACACAACAACCGAAACTAACAAATCAAGATGAGAAAGCACAAAAAGTAGAAAATCGTTACCATACAGCATCAGAAAGGTGCAATCCAGAAAAAGTAAAAGCACCAAAAGTATTAAGATGTTAGCCCACAAACATGTCTGAAAACTAGAAAAAAGCTTTTGGGAAAACTGTGTAAAAGTTTTCGACTGACGATTCCCAATGCCCATCACATCATCCGGAAACGTAAGTAAAACTAACAGCCTAAATATCCTTATCTCGACAAATACCTGAGAATTTATTGTCGCTCAGATCCATCTTTCCCAACTGCTTGAGCTTCCCAATCTCAGGAGGAATGCTGCCAGTGAACTCATTCCCGTCAAGAAACAGAACCTGCAGGCCCGACAAGTCACCTATGTTGCGAGGCAGCGCTCCACTGAGCATGTTGTTCGAAAGAATTAGCTGCGTGAGTTTGGTGGATACTTTAATGTCGTCCGGCATAAGATTGCCGGTGAGATAGTTGTTTTGCAGCTCGATAAGGTCTAGCTTGGGGAGATTGAACAGCCCAGCAGGGATCGAACCATTGAGGTAATTATGCCCCATGCGAAGCCGCGTCAGGGACTTGCAGGCGCCTAGGGTTTGCGGTACGGGGCCAAAGAAGAAATTGTCCAGCAAAATGAGGCTTTCGAGCTTGTTGCCCGTGCAGAGGTAAGGAGGAATGAGGCCCGTGAGCTTGTCTGAGGAAAGGTCGAGGGTTTTCAGCTTCCCATTCCGGCCAAGGCGTTCAGGAATCGACCCCGTGATATTGTTTTCCCATAGGTTGAGGACTTCTAAGCTAGGCAAATCACCAATAGCCTCAGGAATCGAACCGTGGAGCCTGTTGCGGAACAGGTGAAGAAGGGTAAGGGAAGTCAGATTTGAGAAAGACTTTGGGATTTCTCCGGTCAATTGATTAAATGACAGATCCAGGGATTTCAGAGCAGCGAGCCCGCCAAGCGCCGGTGGAATGGGACCCGAGAGCGAATTTAGGTGGAGGAAGAGAGAGTCCAGAGACCGCAGATTCGAAAGCTCCGCCGGTATGCTGCCGGTCAGCCCGCAATCCGACATATCAAGTCGCACAAGCTTGCTGAGATTTCCAAGCTCAGCTGGTACGCCGCCTTCATAGATATTAAAATGTCCAAGGTACAAATGGTGGAGATTCCCCAACCGTCCCAGCTCCGCCGGAATGGCTCCACTCAGAGCATTTCCATTGAGTCCGAGGTACTCAAGAGAGCTCAGGTTTCCATACACAGCAGGAATAGAACCAGAAAAATAACTCCCGCCGAGATGCAGATGCCTTAGCTTCTGCAACCCTGCTACTTCCACAGGCAGTGGACCAGAAAAATTATTATTATAAGCATCAAGAACTTCCAGTCCTTTTAGCTCCGCCAGATCCTCCGCCTTCACGACCCCCGTGAAATTGTTGTTCGAGATGTTAAGCACACGCAGAGACGGCACTTTCACCGCCGGAAACCCCACACTGAACCTATTCACAGCCAGGCTGAGATTCACCAAGGACTGCAGAACTGAAATCTCAGGCGAAATACTACCGGAAAGATTCATGTTCGTCAGGTCCAGTGACACTATATTGTATCCCTCATCACAGCCGACGCCATTCCAGCTGCAGTAGTTATTAACGTCCGATTGATTCCAACCATCCAAACCACCATGCGGATCCTCCATTGCAGCCTTCAACACCAGCAGAACTTCCCCCTCCCCAGAAGCTACGCACGATATAACCGCCGCCATTACCAGGGACAACATCAGCACCAAAGCAGACTCCATTGCTGCTGCTGGCAGAGCTCATTAACACAGACAGAAAATCTTCTTCTCTTCCTCTGTTCTCTTCGGGATATACTCTCTGGCGGTAAATAAATGTTCCACTCAGCTTCTTATCCAGATTATTTTAGTGAAACTGAAATTATTTTGCTGTTAGTTAACGTAAACGAAGTTATCGTGTTAAACTGAAAGTGACGTGCTTCACCTGCTCGTCTGCGGCACTTGTCGCATTCCCGTAAATAATTGCAAAGATTTTGACGGCTGAACTGTCAAACGGGAAGTTTATGCCGCCTGAATATTCCTCCTGCCGTCGTCGTGAAGTTGAATTTTTTTCAATTATCGACCACCTTTGATGAAGTGAAATTTATAAGATTCCACGTGTCCTCTGTTTTGCGGTCGGGGTGAATTTGCCGACCACCCCAGGAAATACAGAGGATTTTTTGGTTGGATTTCCACGTCCACGTCAAATAAATGTTCATGTACGAGGGAAGTGTGTTTTATGTCATGTTATCTTGTAATGGTTATAATTGATTTCCATGCCATTTTTTTCTCTCGTCTTGGGCCCACTTTGATGAAAGTGTTTTATAAGTGTAATAATAGGGTATATTCTTGTTTGAAATTTGGTTTAGGGCAATTATGAATCTTAAAGCTTTAATCATGACATTATTTCATTTTATTTACATTTATAAATTGGTTGTCATTTTTCATTTTTTTAAATCATATTTAGAATTAATTTATGTCATTTTGCTTGGCTTTTGTTGTACTCTAACTTTCACCACCACATTTGCTACCTTGAGTGCAGTCGCCCTTTTATCTCCCTCTCCCTCCTCTCATTCATGTTCACTTTCTCCTCTTCCTCTTTCTCTTCCTCCTCTCTCCATCCTTCGTGGGGTTCAAACCTTTATCACTCCATTGACAATGTCACTTTCTCACTGTTACATCATGGGGTCAACCTAACTTATGTCATTTTTGTTGTTATGAAGTTTTGTCTCAAAAAATTTAATATTAGAATTCATAGTATTTGGCCTTTGTTCTACTCTAATCTCATTGTACCTCTTCTTCCCCCTCTCCTTCATCTCCTTCATGTTCACTTTCTCCTCTCCTTCATCTCCTTCATGTTCACTATCTCCTCTTCTTCTTCCTCCTCTCTCCATCTTTCGTGGGGTTCAAACCTTCGTCCCTCCATTGACACTGCCATTTTTTCCACCACTAGGGTGCGGGGTCAAACTCATTTATGTCATTTTTGTTGTTATGAAGTTTTGTTTTAAACTTTTAAATATTAGAATTCATAGATAAACTTTGTCAATATTTTCATGGTTGTTTTGAGTTGATCTACCACACCTTTATATTGATTTGTGGACTATTTTTTGTGTTTAAAGGCATTCACTAAGTTGAATTCAAACTTAGATGTCACGTGCTCTCATCTATTATCGTATATTCTTGTTTGAAATTTGGTTTACAACATTATGGATCATAAAGCTTTAATCATGATATTTTTTTTAATTTTTTTTTTATAATTTATTTTTAGAAATTGGTTGCATTATTTAGATTTTTTAATCAAAATTAGAATTGAATTGTCATTTTTGTAGTCATATCATCAATATGTCATTTTTGTTTATTTTAAAATTTAGATATAAACTATCAACTTTTTTATTGGTCATTGTGGAGTTGATCTACCACACATGTTTATATTGATTTGTGTACTATGCTTTTGTATTTAAAGATATTCATTCATTTGAAATCAAGCTTAGATGTCACATGCCCTAATCCGCTCATGTGCCATCGTACAATCATTATTGAGGAATATAATTGCTCTTTTTGAAATTTGGTTTATGACATTATGGATTGTAAAGCTTTAATCATGACATTATTTTATTTTAATTTTTTATATCTTATTTTTAAATTTTGGTTTTGATATTTAGATTTTCAATCAAATTTGGAATGTATTTGTCATTTTTGTTGTCATGGATCTAAGTCTTCATTTTTTTAATGAATAGTGTGTTTGCTTCTATCAATATAAGATAATATACACTATTCATAGAAAAAGGTAGGGGGTGTGAGATCACCCCTCAAGAGTCATACAATAGAGCTTAGAAATCAAGATGCAAAAAGGCAAAGCCTAGAGTAGGAAACACAAGTAGATCCTGGAAAGCAAAATACACAAATAAAAGTTTCTTAAGCAATAAGAGTAGCACCAAAAGGCCTCTCTTTCTCTACTTGTCCATCAAAAGGGAATTAACCCTTCTTTGTCAGAGGTTGCCTCAAGGTTTCTACATGTTACCCAAGTGGTAAGCGACATTGAATCCACAATCCACCACCAAAGACTAGATCTCTCCCCAACATCATTGGGAGCATAAACATTAATGATCCCAAAAGAATGATTATCAACTAACATAAGGATCCACACCAATTTCTAAGTGGGATTAGGCCCATGGTCAACCATACAAGACTGCCACTATGGTGCAAGAAGGGTAACAACCCCTCCATGATATGCCTTGTGTTTGGAAGAAAACACTACTCTTGTGCTAAATAACACAAGCTACATCAAGCGTGAATAAAGAAAATTTGATTTCTTGGAGACAAAAAATCAATTAAGATAGTTTTGTGAAGTATCTCGCATAGAACACTTCTTAGCAAGGTTAGTGAGACCTCAAACCTTCCATGAGAAGAAATTCATGATCCAAATTCTTTCATGCCATCCTCTTCCTCAAGAGAGGAGAAACTATTATGTAAGAAATTTGGCACCTTATAGAAGCCAAGATAGGGCACCTTGCACTTTTTTGGAGCATGTTCGCCATCATCCACACCCCTAGAAGAATTACAAGAGAAACAAAGATTGTTTGATTGAGTAGTGAGCACTAATCTCAACTAAGGTGTTTGCACCAACATTGGACAAACAAAACCCTCAACAGTCACGAGAACAATGATCTCCTTCCTTTCTCTAGAAGGTAAATGAAACTAGCAACACAGTTTGTGGTTGTAGTGCAATTAACTCCCAGGACCTATAGGTAATAGTGGTAGACCAGGCACTTTTCCCCTTGCAAGCCACTATAATTCATTTTTTCCTTCACTTTTTGGGCCTTTAAAGCATGCATAGGTTTTGACTCTTTAGGAGGGATTTTAACCCATGGAGAAGCCGAAGGGAAATCCTTAATTTTGTGCTCTAAGGGTTGGCACCAAATAAATGTTCATGTACGAGGGAAGTGTGTTTTATGTCATGTTATCTTGTAATGTTTATAATTGATTCCCATGCCATTTTTTTCTCGCCTTGGGCCCATTTGATTAAAGTGTTTTAAAAGTGTAATAATAGGGTATATTCTTGTTTGAAATTTGGTTTAGGGCAATTATGAATCTTAAAGCTTTAATCATGACATTATTTCATTTTATTTACATTTATAAATTGGTTGTAATTTTTAATTTTTTTAAATTAAATTTATAATTAATTTATATCATTTTGCTTCGTCTTTGTTCTACTCTAACTCTCACCACCACATTTGCTGCCTTGAGGGCAGTCCCCCCTTTTATTTCCTTCTTGTACCTCTTCTTCCTCCTTTCCCTCCTCTCCTTCATGTTCCTCTTCATCTTCCTCCTCTTTTCATCCTTCGTGGGGTTCAAACCTTTATCACTCCATTGACAATGTCACTTTTTCACTGTTACATCATGGGGGTCAACCTAACTTATGTCATTTTTGTTGTTATGAAGTTTTGTCTCGAAAATTTTAATATTGGAATTCATAGTATTTGGCCTTTGTTCTACTCTAATCTCTACCACCACATTTACTGCCTTTACAGTTGCCACCCCTTTAATCTCATTGCACCTCTTCTTCCTCATCTCCTTCATGTTCGCTTTGTCCTCTTCTTCTTCCTCCTCTCCTTCATCTCCTTCATGTTCACTATCTCCTCTTCTTCTTCCTCCTCTCTCCATCTTTCGGGGGTTCGAACCTTCGTCCCTCCGTTGACAATGCCACTTTTTCCACCATTAGAGTGCGGGGTCAAACTCATTTATGTCATTTTTGTTGTTATGAAGTTTTGTTTTAAACTTTTAAATATTAGAATTCATAGATAAACCTTGTCAATATTTTCATGGTTGTTCTGACTTGATCTACCACACCTTTATATTGATTTGTGGACTATTTTTTGTATTTAAAGGCATTCACTAAGTTGAAATCAATCTTAGATGTCACATGCTCTCATCTATTATTGTATATTCTTGTTTGAAATTTGGATTATAACATTATGGATCATAAAACATTAACCATGATATAAATTATATTTTAATTTTTTGTAGTTTATTTTTAGAAATTGGTTGCATTATTTAGATTTTTTAATCAAATTTAGAATTGATTTGTTGTTTTTGTACTCATGTCATCGATATGTAATTTTTGTATATTTTAAAATTTAGATATAAACTATCAACTTTTTTATTGGTCATTGTGGAGTTGATCTACCACACATGTTTATTTTGATTTGTGTACTATGCTTTTGTATATAAAGACATTCATTCATTTGAAATCAAGCTTAGATGTCACATGCCCTAATCCGCTCATGTGCCATCGTACAATCATTATTGAGGAATATAATTGCTCTTTTTGAAATTTGGTTTATGACATTATGGATTGTAAAGCTTTAATCATGAAATTATTTTATTTTAATTTTTTATATCTTATTTTAAAATTTTGGTTTTGATATTTAGATTTTCAATCAAATTTGGAATTTATTTGTCATTTTTGTTGTCATGGATCTGAGTCTTCATTTTTTTTAATGAATAGTGTGTTTGCTTCTATCAATAGAAGATAATATACACTATTCATAGAAAAAGGTGGGGGGCGTGAGATCACCCCTCAAGAGTCATACAATAGAGCTTAGAAATCAAGATGCAAAAAGGCAAAGCCTAGAGTAGGAAACACAAGTAGATCCTGGAAAGCAAAATACACAAATAAACGTTTCTTAAGCAATAAGAGTAGCACCAAAAGGCCTCTCTTTCTCTACTTGTCCATCAAAAGGGAATTAAACCTTCTTTGTCAGAGGTCACCTCAAGGTTTCTACACGTTACTCAAGTGGTAAGCAACATTGAATCCACAATCCACCACCAAAGACTAGTTCTCTCCCCAACATCATTGGGAACATAAAAATTAATGATCCCAAAAGAATGATTATCAACTAACATAAGGATCCACACCAATTTCTAAGTGGGATTAGGCCCATGGTCAACCATACAAGACTGCCACTATGGTGCAAGAAGGGTAACAACCCCTCCATGATATGCCTCGTGTTTGGAAGAAAACACTACTCTTGTGCTAAATAACACAAGCTACATCAAGCTTGAATAAAGAAAATTTGATTTCTTGGAGATAAAAAATCAATTAAGATAGTTTTGTGAAGTATCTCGCATAGAACACTTCTTAGCAAGGTTAGTGAGACCTCAAACCTTCCATGAGAAGAAATTCATGATTCAAATTCTTTCATGACATCCTCTTCCTCAAGAGAGGAGAAACTATTATGTAAGAAATTTGGCACCTTATAGAAGCCAAGGTAGGGCACCTTGCACTTTTTTGGAGCATGTTCGCCATCATCCACACCCCTAGAAGAATTACAAGAGAAATAAAGATTGTTTGATTGAGTAGTGAGCACTAATCTAAACTAAGGTGTTTGCACCAACATCGGACAAACAAAACCCTCAACAGTCACGAGAACAATGACCTCCTTCCTTTCTCTAGAAGGTTTGAAACTAGCAACATAGTTTGTGGTTGTAGTGCAATTGACTCCCAGGACCTATAGGTAACAGTGGTAGACAAGGCACTTTTCCCCTTGCAAGCCATTATAATTCATTTTTTCCTTCACTTTTTGGGCCTTTAAAGCATGTGTAGGTTTTGACTCTTTAGGAGGGATTTTAACCCATGGAGCAGCCAAAGGGAAATCCTTAATTTTGTGCTCTAAGGTTTCGCACCAAATAAATGTTCATGTACAAGGGAAGTGTGTTTTATGTCATGTTATCTTGTAATGGTTATAATTGATTCCCATGCCATTTTTTTCTTGCCTTGGGCCCATTTGATTAAAGTGTTTTAAAAGTGTAATAATAGGGTATATTCTTGTTTGAAATTTGGTTTAGGGCAATTATGAATCTTAAATCTTTAATCATGACATTATTTCATTTTATTTACATTTTTAAATTGGTTGTAATTTTTTATTTTTTAAAATTAAATTTAGAATTAATTTATATCATTTTGCTTGGCCTTTGTTCTACTCTAACTTTCACCACCACATTTGGTGCCTTGAGGGTAGTCACCCCTTTTATCTCCTTCTTGTACCTCTTCTTCCTCCTCCTCTCCCTCCTCTCCTTCATGTTCACTTTCTCCTCTTCTTCTTCCTCGTCTCTCCATCTTTCGTGGGGTTTGAACCTTCGTCCTTCCATTGACAATGCCATTTTTCCACCATTACAATGCAAGGTCAAACTCATTTATGTCATTTTTGTCATTATGAAATTTTGTCTCAAACTTTTAAATATTAGAATTCATAGATAAACTTTGTCAATATTTTTATGGTTGTTGTCTTAATATCGATTTGTGGACTATTTTTTGTATTTAAAGGCATTCACTAAGTTGAAATCAAAATTAGATGTCGCATGCTCCTATTATTGTATATTCTTGTTTGAAATTTGGTTTATAACATTATGGGTCATAAAGCTTTAATCATGATATTTTTTATTTTTATTTTTTGTAGTTTATTTTTAGAAATTGGTTGCATTATTTAGATTTTTTAATCAAATTTAGAATTGATTTGTTATTTATGTAGTCATATCATCAATATGTCATTTTTTTATTATTTTAAGATTCAGATATAAAATATCAACTTTTTTTTGGTCAATGAGGAGTTGATCTACCACACATGTTTATATTGATTTGTGTACTATGTTTTTTAATTTAAAGACATTCATTCATTTGAAATCAAGCTTAGATGTCACATGCCCTAATCCGCTCATGTACCATCGTACAATCATTATTGAGGAATATAATTGCTCTTTTTGAAATTTGGTTTATGACATTATGGATTATAAAGATTTAATCACGACATTATTTTATTTTAATTTTTAATAGCTTATTTTTTATATTTAGATTTTCAATCAAATTTGGAATTTATTTGTCATTTTGGTTGTCATGGATCTAAGTCTTAATTTTCTTTTATGAATAGGTTGTTTTCTTCTATTAATATAAGATAATATACATTATTCATAGAAAAAGGCAGCGGACATGAGATCACCCCTCATGAGTCATGCATTAGAGCTCAAAAATCAAGATGCAAATAGGCAGACCCTGGAGTAGGAAACATAGATCTAGATCATGGAGAGTGAATTACACTATAAATAAAAGTTTCTTAAGAAGTAAGAACAACACCAAAAGGCCTCTCTTTCTCTAGGTGTCCATCAAAAGGAAATTAGCCCTTCTTTGTCAGAGGTCGCCTCAAGGTTTTTGCATATTACCCAAATGGAAAGCAACATTGAATCCACCACAAATGACTAGATCTCTCCCCAAAATCATTAGGAGCATAAACATCAATGATCCCAAAAGAATGATTATCAACTAACATAAGGATCCACACCAATTGCTAAGTGGCCGGGATTAGACCCATGGTAAACCATATAAGACTGCCACTATGGTGCAAGAAGGGTAACAACCCCTCCATTATATGCCTCATGTTTGGAAGAAAATGCTACTCTTGCAAGCTGAATAACACAAGCTACATCAAGCATGAATAAAGAAAATTTGATTTCCTAGAGACAAAAATATCAATAAATTAGGATAGTTTTGTGAAGTATCCCACATAGAATACTTCCTAGCAAGGTTAGTGAAACCTCAAATCTTCCATGACAAGAAATTCATGATTCAAATTCTTTCATGCCATCCTCTTCCTCAAGAGAGGAGAAACTATTATGAAAGAAATTTGGCTTCTTATAGAAGCTACGATAGGGCACCTTACACTTTTCCGGAGCATGTTCACCATCATCCACATCCCTAAAAGAATTGCAAGAGAAATAAAGATTGTTTGATTGAGTAGTGAGCACTAATCTCAACTGAGGTGTTTGCATCAACATCGGACAAACAAAACCCTCAATAGTCACGAGAATGATGACCTTCTTCTCTGTAGAAGGTTTGAAACTAGAAACATGGTTTGTGGTTGTAGTGCAATTGACTCCTAGGACCTATAGGTAGCAGTGGTAGACAAGACACTTTTCCACTTGTAAGCCACTATAATTCATTTTTTCCTTCATTTTTTGGGCCTCTAAAGAATGCATAGGTTTTGACTCTTTAGGAGGGATTTTAATCCATGTAGCAGCCAAAGGGAAATCCTTAATTTGTGCTCTACGAATTGGCACCAGAAACATATATTGGGTAGATTCAAATAGAGTACACATTGAGTATGATATTTAGACCTCCTATTTGAATATCAAAACTCCCCTTAAGATGGTCCAAGGAAAATCAACTTCAACACAAACTTATTTCTTGGGTTGAGCATGTTAAAACCATTCAGGCTCAACACAAATAACATTGCTAAGTGATTAAGTGATGGTTTGCAAAAAGGCCAACAAGAAAAAGGGAGAGTGTGAAACTCAGTCCAAATAGGGACCTAGAGCTTCTTGTCATAAAAAAAGAAGTCTCGTGGCCAAGGTTGAAAAGAAAGCAAAGAGGACTAAACATACTAAGGCTTATGTTGGAGAATGGCATGGACATGGCTAGGTTCAGGTAAACAAAATAGATAAAACTTTTGGTTAGGTTTTGGATGCCATCAAGGTAGACCCCATGATGGACTTGATAGACTACAACTTATTGAATATCTTAAGGGAGAGATTGGCAACTGATTGCTTACTTGGAAGAGAGATATTGATGATCACCGAGCTACAAAGGTATATGTGACACATTAAATCAATTATTATATTGGCATTGATATCAACTATCTTTGACTATACTTATCATGATAGTTACAAACATCTAAAGAAGGAAATAATGGTGAAGGAATGAGATATTTACATGAAGATGAGATGTATGAGAAAGATATGGATATTGTATTCATTGGATAACTTATTGATGAGTCTATGACATTATGTTAGTGATTTGATTATATTACATAATTTTGTTATGGATTGAAGATCAAGAATGAATAAGTTCATGTGGTCGGTAAATGAAGAACTTAGTATACATCGATTTGGAACAGTGTACACCAAGCAAGTGTAGTGTATACCGAGTATAATGTTAACTGGGTTAGAAGTCACTGACAAATCACAGTATTGACCGAGTGAAAGAAATAAATGGAACATATGATTGTCGACTAAAGATGATGAGCTAGACAATTATGGATGGTTCCGAGGTTAAAGATAAAGTTTGTCAAACGACTCACAAAATTCAAGAATGATCGGATGATGGAGAATGAAACATATTACAGACAAAATTTCCCAGGAAGGTTGAAGCGGCAAAATCAACAGTGAAGATCAAGAGGCAAAATCTATGGCTAGAAATAAAACAGTTTATTATGTCTATAAAAGGAGACAAGAGATTCATAATTAATTTTGGAATGCGCGTGAGAAGATTGCATTCATGTGAAGCTAGTCAGATAGGTTGAAGACAGAATTGAGCAATTCTACAAAGAACACCGAGCGTCAAAGAAAGGAATTAACCGAGCAGAACAAAGTTGGAGGATACAAAGAAATTGAATTGAGTATATTGGCCAGAGGTATTTTGAGCTTAGCATAGATCTGAAAATCTATAAAATAAAGTTTTATTTGAATCAAATCATTTACTATTGCATTCTAACCATTTCTACAGATAAATCTCTTAACCAAGTGGGACTTAACAGTCTTTATATTTCATTATGACATTCAATGAATGTTGATTGTTTTCATGTTGACCCCATCGTGAATGTTTGGTCATGGAGAAATATTAGTGATAAATCCTCTAACTAGGTCACACCTTACAGTGTGTTATTGTAACCTTTAACAAGGTTGACTCTTAACCGAGCTCACTTCAAAAGAGTGAAATGATTTTTAGGTGTCGACCCTAGGTGGTTTTTTCCCCTAGTAGGGTTTCCACGTTGAAAATCAAAGTGTTATATGTGTATGGATGTGATGATTTGTTATTTTTCTTTACACTATAATTACTGGTTTGATCGGTATATACACTAGTTAATTTATTGGTATTCGGTTATTGAATAGAAAGGCATAGTTAAAGTTTTACTAAGTTGTTTAATTGATTTGAAAGAATTTTTTTATACAATAGAAAGTATTTGGGACTGGAGGATAACTGGACTTAATTGATTCACTCCCCCTCTCAGTTATCTAACAGGACCTAGGCCTTTGAGACCCAATCCTGGAGCTTGCTTTCAAGGGAGAAAAATAACCTATCAAAGTAAATTGCTCTAACCATTGTCATGCATCAATATCCTAAAATGGTAAAACAATATTAGATTTACCAAGAAATGTACCTTGTGAAAGACCTTGGACACAAATTTCCTAGGTTGTTTACATTCGAGGGTTCCCTTATCACCAGAGCTTCAACATCGCTAGCAACTAATATGTTGAGGCTAGTCAAGGCCATTGTAACTAAGGAAAGGATGGTAAAAATAAAACATTACGTCACACTTTTATAAAGGAAATGACCAACACAACAAAAATTGAATTCAACTTCGACCGCAAAGTGTCATTTCTACTTTGGGTTTTAAAATGATATAAACCGATAAAATGTATAATTGTTCATGAGGCTTATGTTTTTTATTTAAAAATAATAATTTGGTATTTTTATATATTTTTAAGGTAGATTTTTTATTGTTGAAAAACTCATAAAAAGGGGAGGTCTACTTAGTTTTGCCAAAAAAATGAAAACAAGCTTCTTTTCTCCTAATCTTTATTTTCAAGTAGATAACATAACATCTAGTGCATGGGAAACAAAATTGATGTATATTTTCTTCGTTATAGCATTTTAAAATCACAAATACCAAAACTTGATAGCTTTCATTTGGTACCAATTTTTGTTTAATAGATTATCATTATAAAAAACCAATTATACCATTTTGGAGGTGACTCTCCTCTAATGAACCATATTTTTTGAAAAAAAATTATTTTGGTTTAGCATTTTTCCTCTAATATCAAATCAACCTATTTTTTACTTTTAAAAACCTACTTACAATATTTTAGAAAAAAAACTTAGTACAAATAATCAAATTAAAAAAAGATATAACATGTCTAGATTTATGACTCTAAGCTCTACAAAAGGGTACTTTTAGATTTTGAAACATCAATTTTGTCTACAGAAAATATGAGCTAAAGGTGAAAGTTTCAAAAACTATTGGAAACGGGTGATGTGATTGCCAAGGAGGATGCCACATCTGTGGATCTGGTCATATACCTATTGGTCAGAATATTTTTAGATATTAAGGATCCGACCAAACTCCATAGTTAACATTATGATCACAAAGTTAAGTACCAACCATCATTAAATTTAACTTCCTAAAACAATGATTGCAAGTTATCAATTTATCAATTTTAGGAATGACTTACCTTGAGTTTCTCATGACCTATCACACTGTTAACTTAATATGTTTCTCTAATGGGCCCCAAGTAAAATGGTTGGACTCTACCTTCTTTTTACTTTTTATTTTTTTGATTATTTAGTCTATTACCCTCCAATTAAAAAG
Source organism: Chamaecyparis obtusa (assembly GCA_027943335.1). NCBI lineage: Eukaryota > Viridiplantae > Streptophyta > Pinopsida > Cupressales > Cupressaceae > Chamaecyparis > Chamaecyparis obtusa. The sequence goes on from BSBK01001958.1 coordinate 2,806,541, forward strand.
GTTTTGACTAAAACATGTTTGATCAGACAAGTATTGCCATGATTGGGCATGTGGTTTTTGTCAAAAGGTGATCGATTGAATATTGCTCGACCATTAACAGTCCAACTGAAAACTATTAGTTGGCCTAAAATATGACATAGGTTTGTGCTTTTTCACATAACTCCCATGATAAATGTGTTATGACATTAGACAAACGCAAAAAATAAATAATGAGCTGAGGAAATCAAAACCCTAACAGAGCACAAAGCCCTAATTTTGTACTTGATATCTATATGAAAGTTGAATCCGAGTCTTAAAATTTGTAAATATCAAAATTCATATGTAAAATTTGTCAACATTTTTATTGGGTATTGTTGAGTTGATGTACCACACATTTATATTGATTTGTGTATTGTGTTTTTGTATTTAAAGAGATTCATTCATTTGAAATCAAACTTAGACGTCACATTCCCTAATCCACTCATACTATTGTAGGATTATTATTAAGGAATATAATTTCACTATTAGGACATATGTCAACATGATTAACTAAATATATATTTGTTATCTTTGATCTTAGTTCAAATCACTCAACTTATCCATTTGAATTGGAGAACAAAACCAAGCCCTCTGACTTTAACATAGAGGTGAATTATTAATATCATTTAATTAATATTCAACTCTTCAAAATGTTAGTTAAGTTTCACATTTAATGATTGTAAATTAATTATATATATTTATTATTCTATCTGCAACTAATTAATATATAAATTTTAATTTTTGTTTTACAATCATGGATCTAATTTTTTAACTTTTGAATATCAAAAGTCAAATATAAACTTTGTCAACATTTTCATCTTTTTTGTTCGATAAATATTTATTTTTATTAATAATTTATATGAATTTACTGTAAAAGATCATAAAAAAGTTACCCTTTAACAAATATCATCCCTACATTCTATAATTTTCTTTGTATCAAAACCTAATTCTGTACCTACAACTATACAATTGTGCATGCAACCACCATTACATTACATATATACTGCATAGTTTGTGTTCTGAGTATAAACAAAGACAATCTTATTCGACACGAAGATACATCAACTAGGGTATCCACCCTTGTGCTATACCAAAAATAATTATTTGTAACCAAAGCTAATGATAGTTCAAAAATTCCACATAAACATGGAAATAAAAAATGAAATAGAGGCCAAGCCACCAATAGCTTCAAATTTGCCTCTCTCCTTGCACTCGACCTCATCTTCATTTGGTAATGTCTCTCCCATGACCACGACCTTGTTCAACATTATTTCTAGCCCCTCTTCCTCGTCCATACCTTCATCCTTGAACCCTTCTCACTCCTCCATTAGCCCCATTCCCTTTCTCATTGGGCACCCAGTTCTCTACATTGGCTATGCCATCACCTCTCCAATAATTGGCAAGTTGAAACTTGCTATTTGCCTTGTCAAATTCCTCCTTATATAGCCTAGACTAAATGACCAATTCCTATTTTCTGGTATAGTCGCACATTACCTACCATATTCTTCATGCTTCCACCCTTCTACCCTCTGTATTTTATCCCACTCACCATAAAATGAATGGATGAATGTGGCTTGGGTTACTTGGTACATGCATCCAATGGCCAATCTCTATGATGAAACCCCTCCCTAGTTTAGCATACCGAAGAAATGCATCCAATCCCACTCTCCATTTTGGTTTCACACACCATTGCACCACTATCCTAACCTTATCCCACCTCCTAATTCCAATCCCCGTGCAAAAAACATCAATGGAATATTTGTATTGGTGTAGTATCTGTACTCCACAAGCAAATATTCAATTCCTAGTAATCCTTGCACCATAACCAAGAAGAAAGGATTGTTAATAGTGAATACAATCTTCAACCTCTCATTTAAAATGCTTCGCCAAAAAGACATTTCGTTGTCTTCATGCTAGAGTTTGCCTCCATCTTGTTGAAAACTTCTCAAATCCCAACCACCACCACCAAATCAAATGTGAGATTGTCATTCAATTCTTGTCTTTTTGTAATGCCAAGCCATGGGTAGTGTGATTATTCAATGATTGTACTTTGTATCATTCCATATCTCATGCATTTGATCCCTCATAAATGCATTTACCTCATAGTACCATCACCTACCATCAACCTAGGGTTTGATATGAAATCAATCAACTTGGATATCATATCAACATTACCAACCTGAAATGTCATAAAATATCATCATCGCCACCTTGATGCCACATCAACATATACCCTATAGATGTGTCATGTTGTCAAAGTCACTACCAACTTGGATAGTGAATCTACAAAGGAGTTATCTAATATACATGTGAAGTTTTGAAGTTGCATAATGTCAGTAAAGATTTTTTTGAATTATTGAAATGATTTTATCAATTTTCCCAACCTGGGATTTGACCATTAGAAATATAATTCACAATTATTTGTGAGTCCCCTTCAAGATGCAGTTGATCCACTTTGAGTCAATTAACCATTTCCACTACCTAAAGGGCCGCTTGGGCCTCTACTTCATTATTGGTACCACTCACAATGTTTTTAGACTCAACATCCAATATGTGGCTTATTGCATCTCTAGCTACACACACAACCCCTAAGGGACTCAAGTTACCTTGGGATGCCCCATCAAAATTAATTTTGATCCATGCATCTTCATGCTTCTCCCATTCCACTCCATCCCTTGGATTGCTGATAGGATTAGCCCTATAAAGCCCATTAATGGGCATCAAAATTTTCATGTTGTGAGTTGATCTACTACACATTTATATTGATTTGTATACTGTACTTTTTTGTATTTAAAGACATCTTTACAATTGAAATCAAGCTTAGATGTTACATGCCCTAAGTTTCTTACGTATCATCAGAGGATCATTATTGAGGAATATAATTTCTCTATTAGAACATACATCAATATAGTATGCTACATACTTATTTTTTTGCCTTTGATCTTATTTATAGCCATTGAATCAAACTACCTATTATCTTGACTTAGGAAAACATGACCAAGCCCTTCAATTTTAACATGGATGTTAAAAAATTTGTGATAACCTTTACTTAGAACTCCATTATTCAAAATTTAAATTATCACATCTAATTCATTTAATTTTCATCAATTAAGTTTACATTTATTATTCTACCCCCAACTAAAAAATATAAAATTTGATTGTTATTTAATTATTGATGAGAGTATATTGTAGAAAAAGCATTTATTAAAGTTTGGGTCCTTATTATATAATATATCTTCAATCCCTACCCATCCATCCTTGTTTGTGCATCATGGATATATACATTTATGATGGATCCTCACAGACTATTGTCCTTGAGCTTTATCCATGCCTATGTTACACATTTGGATATATCTCCATGCTTCATTGCATATGATACTTTCATCTTTAATATGCTTGTATTTTTTTATGTTATGGATGGGGATGTATTTTTTATGGAGCTTTTGTTTAATTATGTAAACAAATTTTTCTTCTCTGTAGAGTAGGTTAGTACATTTATTTTCCTCTTATATACACTTATTTCACTTGTACTTAAGCTTCATGTCACTTAGTGATGGTGACGTGCAAGAGCATAGTGGTATTTTTAATTTTTGCATACTTTCTCATGCTTTGATTCATATTGGTGATACAAGTAGACATAGCTTCTCACAATACATATGAGAAAATTAATTCATGTGATGCTATTACACCTAGCAAGCATATCCTATATACATGACATGGTAGGTCTCTTTCATGCACACCTCTTGATTCAACTTTCTCCTAACGTTGTGCATTTGAAAGAACACATGTTTCATCTTCACTTACATATAATGGCAATACACTTTCTCCCATGTATTTTTTCTCCCACTTAAGAGTAAGCTATTGATATCCTAATTCACAAAAGCCATGTTTTATCATCTATGATCTTTGTTGGGGATGTAGGTGGTTATTCCTTTGAGGGGGCTCGCGTAATCCTCTATTTTTCTCTCTTATTAAGGGATTTTTTTCCCTCTTATGTAAGGGGTTTTCACATTCTCTTTTGTGAGAACATTTTTATTGAGAATTCATTCTTAATATGGCTAATAATTGATTACTATAGAACCTTAAGACTATGTGATCTAAATGATAGTCTCATTGTTATTATAATTCAATTTACAAATGTTCTTATGATAAATTACACTCAATCCACACATACATAATACACAAGGATTGCGTGGAAAACTCTTTGAGAAAATCACCAATAAAATAGTTAACAATTATATTAATATGTGAAATAGACACAAATTATAAATAATTATCTTTACACCTTTTTGAATATGTAAACTTTAATGTAAATCTTTATTGAGCTATAACTCATTTGGACCAACTAAGACTCAAACCTAGGACCTTGAATTTACTATTGGAGTGCTCTACCAACTAAGTTACTAGCCCCTCTTGGCCATCCCATCGTTAGTTTAGATGTGGTTTATTTCTAACACCCCTACTTAAGCCACACTACAATATTAATTGAGCAATACCTTAATAACCATCACTAACAATCCATGATTTTTTTTATGTTATTAAGTATAGATTAATGTCTATAAGAATTGATAAGTTAGCTATACATAGCAATATCAATAAGAATCAATATACTAATTGCATAAGCTTGATAAGATTTTCAATTGGGGGAACAAATCCCTTTCTCTTGCTGGCAAAGTGGTTAATCACATCTTTTTGGCTTCTCATGTGTGCTATTCCTCTTGTTGTATGCCTTCCAAAAAAGGATATGATGATTTAAATAAAATAGTACATCAATTCTTGTAGTCATTTGGGATGGGAAATTAGGTTTCAAAGCATCCTCTTGGCCCCACTGCATATAAGCTAAATGTAGAGGGAGGTTAGGGTTGTTGAACTCTATGACTCAAGGAGGATGTTTATTTTCTAAATGGATAATAAAGTTGTGACTACAAATGAGCCATGTAAAATTTTGGAATGCCACCATATTGCTTGTGTTGTTAGAAATAATAAATTTGGCATGAGGTTGGATGGATTGTTAAGGTTGTGATGGCCCCTTTCTTTCATATGAAGGCTTCGTTTCCTTTGTAGTTCATTTCGAACGCTTCTCGATGAGTTAGAGGTTTTCTAACCTAGAAGGAATCTCTTCAACACGGTTTTAGTTTTGCTTCTTCATCCATTTGGTGGAATAAACAAGTTCAATACCAAGAGAAACCTCTTGCAACCAACTTCTCTAAACAAGCTATTTATTTATTTTTTCGGAAAGGGGTGCAACAATTCAATGATATTTGGGACCTCATCTCATCGGATTGGGTTGATTAACTTAATATCAAAAGTCGTTCTAGTCTAAGAATTTAAAAGGATTCTTTAGTTTCTTGAAGTCCTTCATTTCTATAGAACTTATAATGAAGTTATGTAATTTCTTTTATTGTAGTGTCTTCAAAGATTGGGTTTGGCTTCAGACATTTCTTTTTTCCTCCTTACCTTTTAAGAAGATTTGTTTCAAACTACTAACCAATACGAAATTGAATTGAAGACTACATAAAATGGGGCTACAAATTTAAAGAGAAGAGGTGGAGGAATGTAAGCACACAAATATGGAGGTCAAAAGCTGAGGCTCATGCTCAAGTCTTGGCTTGGGAGATATTACACTTTAAATTACCTATTGGGGATTACTTAAAATATTTAAAGATCCTATCAATTAAGTGTCCTTTTGTCATCATTCTAAAAATGTAAAACACACTTTTTGGGGCTGCTTTTGGGCTAAAATGAAATGGAAGAAAATATTTGACTATTTTCTACTTAAGGATAACAAATTTCCACAATCCGTGAAATGTTGCATTATGCTTTTGGGAATGATTGCGTGCAAGCTTTTAACATCAATGTTTTAGATCATTCTCCATGATCCATCATCAGGATGTGATATTTCAAGAATGCAAAAAGATCATGGAGTATGAACCGAAACGTTGATGTTAAAAAATTGAGCAAAATCATTCCCAAAAGCAATATTTACCCACTATTTTTTAGCATGCTTTGGGTTGGAAAGAAGTTGTTTGGGTTTTGGTTTGCATAATAATGTGGTTGATGATTTTATGAGGTAAACTATTTTGTTGCATATTTAGGAAGAGTAGATGTTTAGCTATGTTTTATTAGCTGAAAATAGATACTTCCTACAATAAGATTTTGGAAGAAAGTAAGTACCAGCTTCTACATTTACATGAAAAAGATGCAGGTTGTTCTAGGCACCTTCAAAATTGTTTAAAACTTCAAGTATAACTATGTTCAACCTTCATTGTATAGGCCTTGTTTCTATCTATAGCCCTTGTATAGATAGTTTTAGTACTATAGTTTCATTATTTTTCTTCTCCATGTCTTTTTTGACAACTTTTTTATATTATAATTTAACTTTGATCAATACAAAATTTCTTTTACATAAACTTGATAATTATAAATGAAATGAAATTTATTTTTATTAAACTTTTTTCATCATATAAAAAATCAAGTACCAATAGACAATATGGATTCTTTGCCTTATCCTACTTACACTTTTTAAATATAAATAAATATAGAATTACTAAGATCCATTGTACCTGACTAAAAAAAATCCCTGTGAATTTGACAGAAACCCATCACAGAACAGCATAAACAGAGAAAAAATGAATAAGAAAAAGAAAGAAACTTCCATTAGAGGACAGACAATTGATACCCCATGACACGAATGATTCTGTCGAAAAAGGTATCCATCCGTATGTAGTGTAGAAAAGGTATCAGAAAAGAAAAAATACGGTCTGAAACCCTAAAAACGGACCAGAAAATCCTTCCTTTATTACGGTCTGAAACCCTAAAAACAGAACAGAGATCCTTTCTTCTCTACGGTCTGAAACCCTAAAAACAGATCAGAGATCAGAGATCCTCTCTTTCTTTTCCACTCCCCATGAAAAAGCTCGCCCAGCTTTCTGACGCAACTTTTAGGCGGCATTTGTCGCGATCCGAGCAATCATATCATACAACTGTTATTTTTAATCCCGCTACTTAAGCTTAAAGTCATATGCAAAGCGCCATGAAAACTATGCAGACAAAGCTTTTTTAATACTAAAATAATAGTGCCGTAAAGTCGCAGGTCTTTTCAGCTGTGTCAATTTCACAAAACCGCAGTCATTTCACCACTCTGCTTCACCGTTCCGTCCGACAGTGTCATTTCACTAAACAAAAAAAAAATTCTTCATTTTTCTTCATATAAGTTGAAGTGATGACTCGAAAAGGTCTGAATTTGGTGTCGTTGCGGGAAAAATCGTACAGATTTGACGTATTTGCAGGCGTGATGATGTTTTAACCGGCAGTCCAGCCATTACTTTTGAGATGACCGTCCTTTTTGTCTGCTAATTGCTTTTGCTTTCGGAATCTCCGCCATTGATGTTTTCTCATGACCTTCGCTGCTGGGCGGAATCGGATTATGTTTTTGTTATTATGTTGTTTCATTCGCATTCTGTTTTTAATATTATTTTCTCGAATTTTCAATGGCTTAGTGGCGAAATAGCATAATCAGACGTTTTATATTCGTCATTTTGGTAGTGGATTTGACTTCTCTATTTTAAAAGAAAAGAGGAAAGGTGTTTTATTACAATCATTCATTCATAGTTTATAGACTGATTATAATATATAAAATTATTTTGTATTTTTTATATGTTAGTATTTTATTATAGTTTGATTTTAGATTTTTTTACTGTATTTTAATATAGAATATATTTTTATATTTTTTTTTGTGTGAGCTTGATGATGACCTAGAGAATATAGATGGAAATTTGGGAATTTCGATTTTCAATTTTTTTTAATGTGGTTAAAAGGTGCGGGAAGGAGGTGAATCGTTATTCTATATTGCACCACCTTGATTCATTGATCATTCTATGCAAAAGGATGATGGTTGATCACATTGTCTCATTTCTAAAGTAAGGAGCCAACTCTGGTTTTATATGCTCTATTTTGTTTGCGGGAGCTAGATTGTTACATTAAGCACGATATTATGTAATAGGTCAAATTAGTACTTTGTATGCAATGTAGTAGGGGATGAAAGGAGAGTTGTGCCCTATTTTTATTTCAGACAATAGGTTAATCTTGTTAGGTAATGAAGTACTAGAGGTGGATGTGATAAGTAGATACAACTATCATATGAGGTTTTTGAAGACATTCCACCTCCCTTTTATGTAATTTCTACCTCTTAAATATATAATATAAAACAAGAGCAACCCCATAGCTGAGTTTTGCTTATAATTTTTTTTTCTTTGTCAAAAATATATAAATAAGTTTGTATTGTTATCTTTTAAAATGTTTTATATTTAAAAACATCTACATATATACATATGTACATGTATGTATGTGTATATATACACACATACACATATATAATTTTGGAAGTGGAAAAATATTTTTTAAGACTCAAAATACTAGATGATTAATTTATTGGTGAGATTATATCATATATAATTATATCATTTTAGATATTTTGTTATAATTTAATATTAAATCTTTTATTTTTAATTTTTGACGAGTAATAGCTTTTGACTAGAACTACGAACTAGTGGAGTCACATTAGAAAATCCCATCCCCATGATAATATGTGGAGAGCCTCTTAAATTTGATTCTTGCTGAAATTAGACTTTCTTCGAACTCCTTATCTTTCCACATCCATACATCTCTACCCTTATAATCTCCCTCCATGATGGCATCATCACTCCTTGTATCTCCCAATTGCTAGCAATGTGTCACACCTTATATCTCCCACACATTATCACTCTGTTTCAACCCCTCCACAAAAATCGCAACACCAGTGCACCTTATAGCTCCCGAGCAGCTGTTTCCTATCTCCCAAGCTGCGGATGGGTACCATTACCTTCATACGCTAAGGCATGTTTGTGTACCCTCCTGCAGTGAAGTGTGCTAAACAGACCACGTCTTGTGAATTGTTTTCTCATCATCCATCGTGCATGCCAACCTGGGTCAACTTTTGGCAACGAAGTTCGAGTCAACATATCTACATCCTGGGAATCGAACACAAGACTAGAGAGCTCCCAACAACCATTGCATTATGGAGTGATCCTCAATATTAAATTTTTTAATTGTATATATGATAAATTATAAAATTTTATGTTATGAAAGATTTGAATAATGTATAAATAAATTTAATTATATTTTTTAAAAGTTGTTTATATTAATTTTTTTTAGACACATATACATACATGCATATGTACGTACGTATATATAGAAAATTTTGTAAGAAGAAACTCAAGTTAATGGGTTATTAGTTTGTTGGTGGGAGTATAGTATATGGAATTATTTCATATTAGATATTTTATCATCGTTTGATATTGATTTTTTTTGTATTTTAATATGAAATATATACTTTATCAATATTATCAGATTTCCACAATCTATTTGAATTCAATTATTTGTTTATGGTTTTGATTGTATATGTATTTTTAACATCAACATTTCAGATCACACTGTGTGATCCATCATCAAGATGAGAGAGAGGGTTTCAGATCACACTCTCTGATCCATCACCAGGATGAGAGAGAGTGCATCAAGATGAAAGAGAGGGCACTCTCTCTCATCCTGATGATGGACCATGAAGTGTGATTTGAAACGTTGATGCTAAAAATATGTACACAATCAAAACCATAAACAAATAATTGAATATAAATTTTTATGTTGTTAAAGATTTGAATAGTATATCATAAATTTGTAGTGTTATGTTTTAAATTTCTTTGTATTTTATTATATTATGTTGTAATGGGGAAAATAATTTTTTAAAGCTCAAGGTAATGAGTGGATACAAGTTTTATTTTTGTGAATCTTTAAATGAAGTTTTAAAGGTTCATCATTATTTTAGGAGAACTTTTAAAAAGTTGTGAAAAGTGTTTGTAATTATTATTTTGTAATGGACATTATTATTTTGATATAATTATTTTATTCTCCTCTAAAGAGATTATAGTTTTTTATTTAATGTTTGTGTTTTTTACATATTGACATTTTAACTTTATTTAATAATATGTATCCAAACTATGTACGTATACTAGAATGTTGTTTATATATGTAAACATTAAATTGATAATCAATGGTCCTCCTCTCTTTGATTTTTTCTCCTAAAGCTCATCTTCTAAGATTGTTCTCTTGCTTCATTTCTCCATATTCTTACATTAACACATATACTTCTTCTAGAATGTTCAAATTGATAACCTTGTTTGAGCATCTCCTTCCCAATAATGCAATAGCCCTAAACTCAAAATTTTCTCATGAAAACATGATCTTCATTCAAAATTCTACACAAGAGATACCTAATACTTTGGATATCTTAATATATTTTTGTACAATCTTGACCTCCCAATTAGCAATGCATTAAATTAAATTCTTAATATAATATCCTAATCCCACCCACCATGAATCCTTGAGAAACGGAAAGAGGTGAAACATGACACTATTTACATATACCTTAGCATCTCACTTTGCATTGGTTTCTCTTCAAGATATGTGAAAATGACATTTAAGAAGTGTTAAAAGAATATTATTCTTACACCAACTAGTTCATGTCTATTGGTAAATGTATATAGGTAGCAAACAAAACCCTCTTAAATCTATTTTAACTAGCTAACACAGCTCATCTAAAGATTTTTATGAGTCAACTGTGATTATTAGGACATGCTTGCTACCTTTTGGTTGCATTACATTCTTCTAAAGGACAAAGAGAGCTTGAGTATCATTGATTTCTATATTTAAGGACAACGAAGTGAATTTAAGTAAGAAATATATCTAATTTAGATAGATATAATATACTTTGTTCAGGTACTACTATTTAAATTATCTAATTGGTGATACAATAGGTGGATATTTTTCATCATATACATTTTCTTATATATTATAGTTGGTTGCTATTCTCTTTTGGGTTGTGGTTTCCTATTGGTTCATCCTCAATTATTTTTCCCACCCATGTCTATTTTTGTTAAGGTTACTTGCTACTATTAGTTTGTAACTTTTGAATAATTTGTTTGAACTACATGCGAGGGAAATTATTTTTAATTCTCTCCTTAATCTAACATAAAAAAAAATATTTGATAAAATTAGCATGATTTCTTTTTTTCTTTCTTGATCGTTGAATGCTTTTGATTGGAGCTATGAACAAATGGAGTCACACAAGGGGACCCCATCCCTATAGTGATTTTAACTTGTTGAGGCATTAGCACCTCCTTGATTTGTCTCTTTCTAATTTCTATGCTATTTCGTTCTCTCCATTGATCTTCTTATCCCTCCATTCTCCTTATTCCTCCATGCTTGTGTAACACTTATCTCTCCATATCTCCTTATCCCTTTATCACAATGAGCTTCCCTTATCTCTCTATTTCTCCTACAACTCCTTATCTCTTCATCAATTTTTTATTCCTCCTTAGATCTCCCCTCTTGTTGACCACCCTCTCTCCATGTCAAATCTTCGGCCTATCATGCCAATCATCTCCTTTATTCCAGTCGCCCTCGTCTTATCCTTCTACTTTGTCATATACTACATATGACGTGTTCCACTAGACTAAACTCCTCCTTCATGTATGTGCAGGGCTTAGTCGATTCTTCTATCCACGAAGAATCTAGTCTATTATTTGCGATAGCTATTCTTCCTTTCTTCATGTAGCCTTGGTGGGTCTCGAACACACAACCACCCTATCAACAGAGCTCATGATTGCCATCGCGCTATAGGGTCATCCCCAAAATTAACTTAATTTTTATATCATAGTTTATAGTTATTTATTTAAAGAATTTTTATTTAAAAATTTATTATTTATTATGATGATGAGTAAAAATTGGTGAAAGAAAAAAATACCACTGAATAAAAGTCTACATTAATAAAATAAAAGAATCTTGAATAAATAAGTATTAATAAATAAATATTTTATTATATTTTAATATAAAATATAAGTGTATTTTATAAATTGTAATACTCTATACTGCAAGGGATTCAGAGTTTACAAAAAGTAACTTATAACATAAGATATTTTTTCCTTTTAAAAATCCTTTTCTTTACAATTGTTTGGTAAGAGGAAAAATAGATATAAAACTTAGTTTAATGAGTGAGTATAAGCCCTACTTTTGTGGACCTTCAAATGAAGCTTTTGATGGTTAATCATCATTTTTGGAGAAACTTTTAAAAAGTTGCCAAAAAGCATTTGTAATTATTATTTTGTAAAGAGCATTATTGTTTTGCTATGATCATTTGTTCATGTTTTGAAAGTGTTTATGATATATTTATTTTATATTATTATTTTAACTTTATTTAATAATATATATATTTTTAATTTATATCTTGGGACACACCTTTATGTAAGAATCAGAAATCACACAAAGAGACATGTAAGCTCTAGATCCGAAAAATCCAAAAAGTCGAAAAACATATTAAGTCAGAAAGTAAATAACGACTTTTCCATGACATAATTTAACTTTTTCATTTATAGAGATTACATCAATATGAAAATAAAGTCGAATATCCTTGCCATAAAATATGAAGGTTCGACCAAACTGTCGAAATACACAACAAGAATAAAATAATACATGGCGCATGTCGACCATACTGTCGAACATAGAATGTCAAAGTACATATATACACATATAATAGAGAACATGACCCTAAGGTCGAAGAAGTACAAGATATCCAAATACATGCCATCGGACTGTCAGCCATCCATTTTCATGTTCCTGTCTCCTATGCCATCGAACAGTCCATTGTCCATCTGCATAACTTGAGACAGAAATGTGATCTAGGCGTTTATTCCGCCCAACCACAGAGTGGTTAGCTCCTCGGGGCTCATCCTAAAATGAAGAGCTCACCGACCCTATGTGAGTGATTTATCAACTCGGCACAAATGGATCGGAAAGGAATCTGGTGCATGCTGTGATCTAGCTACTTTATCACACACAAAGTAGTGCGAACACAGATATGGCAGAGAGAAAGTACATAACCAACACAAATTCATTTATGTGTTTACAAGCTTAGGCCTAAGCATAAAAGACCAGATTCAACTGGCAGGTAAAAGAAAATACATTTTACCCTTCTCTGTTACCCATATTCAACACCCTTTCCCAAGATATCTTACTCACATTTAAAGAACATACACAAAACATACACTGTAATTCTAAAGTATAAAACACACTCACTAAATCAGAATATTGTTGTAGCAGAAAATATGCATTTAACACTAAAGATAAATAGATTTTCCTAACACTGGAAAACTTTCAAACTGCACACTCAGCAAATACATAAATTCTGAGAAAATATAAAAAAATGTAAATAAACACAATGTTCTCTGTCAAAAGCAGTGCTTTCTACAGAAGGAAAAAGAAATCATATACTTCAGTCACTAAATTATACACAAGTGACATAAGATAATACATAGAATTACAATACATTTCTCTATCAATACACAGAATACAGCCAAACACTCAACCTGGATGAATATAGTTTTTCCGTGGAATACAAGGATCACACCATTATATAACAAGGCAGTGATATTCTTTTCAAAAGTATCTGGAACTTTAATATCAAAAGGTTTTACAAACTCTTAACAGTCAGAAACTCAATAAAAAAAACACAAACTCCTCCAAAATCCACTGTTTCATTTGAGCCTTCTGAATAACATCCAACTCCCCAGCATGGTTAAAGGATCAACAACATATCGACACAGTCAGCTTGGGCTATCCTGACCCTGTTTGGGTAGCTTCTATAATGAATCATGGTATGAAAAAGACTGTCTTGAATAATAACATTAATCAAACGTATCTAAATAGCCATGATGTACCACAAAGAAGCAACCAAGACAATTAAGGAGATATAGTGTAGTGGATGAGACAAGAAGATAATATTGTTTGATGTCCATAATGAATAAGACACTAACATTGCAGGTACATATATGTTAAAGAACAACGAAAGAAAAAAAAATACAATGCACAACTAGGAAATCCCAATACTGCCATAAATTCTAATGGAACTTCACATAGTTTGGTACTGGGTCGTCTCCCAACAAAAGAAAGTCCTCCGTTGAGTTGGCTAATGTTTTGGAACACCAAACATGAAGAAAAAATTACGAGCAAATCAAGCACAAAGGAAAGAACGATTTAACTATTGTAGTTTTGACGCAACAAACCATATTCTACTAGACATCATGATGAATTCAAGTAAACCGAAACAATAAGATACACATTATGGCCCATATCAAGAAGGATTAAAATTCGATACCCAATTTTGTTAAATGGTTTTCCCAAAGCTAATAGTTGCCAAATTATAAGGTTTTGGAAGGAGAAAAAAAAAATTAAACAATAAGATTGATCGCGGACCCCTAAGTCATTTCTACGGAGGCAAAGAAAAAAAAGAGAATGCAGCTACTGTTGACCACTCTCTAATTCCCGTGAAAGAATGGTAATTGTTTCTTCTATGGCTTTGTGTAAGTAGCAGTAGGAAAGTATATAGTTGAATGCTAAGTAATCCTTAATTTTCTTTACGGACGTTTCAGATTTGTCAAGGGAAACAATATGACATACACTAAAATGGCATTAATCTTTAAGCTCTGTAATAAGGACTGGACTTCATTACACCACACTACCCACATAATGCTTAACACTCACGGGCTATGAAGGAGTCCAATATACTTGCAATAGAAAGATTCATATAAGCCATATACAATCTTTCCATGAACTATTTGCAAATTAAATAATAACTCTTTTACAGTTCAAATAAAAAAACATTCTTAGCAAACACTTTGAACAATAGAGAAAGGAACCTGGAAATAAAAGTGTCTCAAGTGTGTTGGGTTTCTAGTGAACAATAGAGAATTCACCCCAACTTGCTTCTTCTCGCTCTTCAACACTAGAAATCAAGAATTCCCCCTTTGCTTCCGTCCCTTTCCTGATATCTCCTTTTTGCTCTTGTGTGCTTTTTCCGGAATGATAAGAAAAGGTATCCTAGATGTTACCCTCTTTCCCCTTAATAATGAGTGAATTAACTCACTTAATGCATAAACCAACTACTCGAATTAAGGTGCATGTTCCATCATTCATCATCCACCACACCCTGTTGCAAATAATAACACTTGCAGATGTGTCACCCATGGAGATAAATCCTCCGGTTTAAATAGTCAACTAAGGAATCACTACTAAGTCTTTCCTTGTAATCTAGGAACAACAATAAAAAAAGTCTTCGATTATTAAACTCTACCATAAATTTAGGAGTTAAAAAAAATGGTTGTGACATCCTTCCCCTCTTAGAAAGTGCATCGTCCCTGATGCTTTATGTTGAAGTTAAAATAAAACCATACTCTGTTAACAAGTTTTAACTTTAAAACATTCACATCCAGATAACACAAATACTTGAGCAAGGGTAAAAGAAAGAAATCTATTCTTACAATTTTATGCAAACATTCACTTGCAAAATACATCAAGAAGCTTATAAGATTTAGAAATAATCTAAGTGGTGTGTGCTTGCAATCATTATTCCGATCTCACCCCTATCGACAAGATAAATACACTCTACCTCAATCACATTTCTGCCTCCGTCTCCTGTCATGCATGCTCAAACTCAAAAGATCATCAGTAGGTTAGTTCCATTAAACCCATAATTGAATTTAAATTGCATAACATATTCATCATTTTGATTCATCATACACAATGATTCATAATAAAAATAAAGATTCTACATATAACATCATACTTTTACTTCATTTTAACATTTCATCATAAATTCATGAGAAAAAACATATTAAAAGTATGTCCATATCATTTATTTAATACAACTTATATCGACAAACTTTCGACCAAGCCAACAAAAGTCCAAAACCAAAAGTAAAACAGTCACACAAATAGTTCTATAACTAAGAGCATCAAATCGAGTTATAACATAGACCCGATGTCTTATGGAAACATAAAAAGTAGTTCACTACAAAGCTTAAAGCATAAACATGACAAAAGTAAATCTAAGAAAATAACTGTAGAAAAGATCTATGCATGTCTTCCGCATCTTCTCAAGTAGTGCTGTCAACAAAGAATTGGTCCTATTGGACCTTATACTGCAATACATCTTTGTCACGCACCTTGATGGTACATTGATCAATGAGGCGGGTAGGCTGTACCAACACCACCCCTGGATCCTGAACCTGTAAGGCATGCCAATCAAGAATATGAGATGCATTAGGATGATAGGGTTTCAACAATGAAACATGAAAGACATTATGGATTTGGGCAAGAGCTGGTGGTAGAGCAAGTCTGTAGGCAACAGGGTTGATGGCCTCCAAAACATCAAAAGGACCCACATATCTCAGTGCAAGCTTTGAAGACTTGCCAAAAGAGATTGAGCTTTTATGTGGTCTCACATGAAGAAACACCTTATCACCTTCCTGAAATTGTCTAAAAGTGCGGTTCCTGTCAGCATAACTTTTCTATCTATTAGCTGCTTCCTTTAGCTAAGTATGAATTAGAATCATCTGTTCTTCCATCTCTCTCAACATATCAGGACCAATGATTATCCTGTCCTCTACTCTATCCCAACTGATAGGAGTATGACACTTTCGTCCATAAAGTGCCTCAAATGGTGCCATTCCCAAAGAAGCATGGTAAGAGTTGTTGTAGGCAAACTCCACCAATGGAAGGTACTCTTCCCATTTATACTGCTGATCCATACAATACATACGAAGAAAATCTTCAACTACTTGATTCACTCTCTCAGTCTGTCCGTATGTCTGAGGATGATAAGCGGTACTAAAATTCAACCTAGTTCCCAAAGATGCATTCAAGGTTGTCCAAAACCTTGATGTCATCCTAGTATCCCTGTCTGATATGATAGTCTCAGGTACCCCGTGTAATCTGAAAATTTCCTAGACAAACTTCTTAGCCAAAGCCAAAGATCCATCTCTCAAGCTCCTTGGAATAAAATGAGCTACCTTGGTTAGTTTGTCAACTACGACCAAGATTACATCATGTCTGCATTGTGTCATGGGTGTACCCTGGATAAAATCCATACTGATGACTTGCCATTTATACTCTGGTATATCATGTGGGTACAAAAGTCCTGCTGGATGGACATGTTCAGCCTTAACTCGCTGACATTCCAAACACTGGGCTACAAAAGCTGTCACATCTTGCTTTAGCCCTGGCCAAAAATACAATGCCCTCATATCGACAATCATCTTGTTTGCTCCTGGATGTCCTAAAAAAGGAGTACAATGCATTTCCTCTAAAACCACCTTCCTCAACCCTGCTCGGTCGAGAATGTACATCCTGTCTTGGTATCTCATGATACCATCATTCTCAAAAGTGTATCTGTCAAAACGACGATCTGATGGATCTACAAGTAACATAATGGTCATCCCCTGAAATATTTTCTAACACATGTTCTCTCAACCGAGTTCTAGAAGTAGATATAGCAGAAATGTGTTTTCTCCTGCTTAGAGAATTTGCTACTCTATTCTCTTTTCCCTTGATATACTCGATACCAAAATCATACTCACTCAGAAACTCCAACCATCGCCTCTATCTAGTATTGAGATTAGGTTGTGTGAAAATGTACCTAAGTCCCATGTGATCTGTCTTTAACTCAAATGGTTTACCTAAAAGGCAATGTCTCCACATCACTAAAGCATGAACAATTGCTGCCAATTCCAAGTCATGAGGTGCATAGTTAACCTCATACTGTTTCAATTTTCGTGACTCATAAGCCACTACTTTGCCACCTTGCATGAGAACACCCCCAAGACCTTCACCTGAAGCATTAGTGATAACTGTGAAGCATCCATTAGGATTTGGTATAATCAAGATAGGAGCAGATGTGAGCTTTTGTTTCAATAACTGGAATGCTCTCTCACATACATCAGTCCACTCGTATCTTTTCCCTTTCCTTTGAAGAGAAG
This sequence comes from Chamaecyparis obtusa, assembly GCA_027943335.1. Taxonomy (NCBI): domain Eukaryota; kingdom Viridiplantae; phylum Streptophyta; class Pinopsida; order Cupressales; family Cupressaceae; genus Chamaecyparis; species Chamaecyparis obtusa. The sequence continues at coordinate 2,824,459 of BSBK01001958.1, forward strand.
TGATAGGTGTTGCAATTTTTGAGAATCCTTCCACAAATTTTCTATAGTATCCTGCAATCCCATAAAAATTCTCACTTCACTCACATTTTGAGGAGTTGGCCACTCGAGAATAGCTTTGATATTTTTCGAATCCACTACAATTCCATCTGTAGAAATGATATGACCCAAATAGTGAATCTCCTTATAAAAAGAACACTTTGATAGTTTCCCATATAACTTCTTGTCTCTCAAGCACTGTAAAACTATTCACAAATGTTCCTCATGTTCCTCCATATTCTTAGAGTCAATCAGAATGTCATTAATGAATATGTCAACAAACTTATCAAGACAGTCCCTGAATACACTATTCATTAGGTTCATAAAAGCTGCAGGCACATTTGTCAATCCAAAAGGTAAGACTACAAATTCATAGTGCCCATACCTTGTCCTAAAAGCTGTTTTGGATATGTCCTCCTCTTTGATCCGGAGTTGATGATATCTAGATCTCAAGTCAATTTTGGAGAACACAGTTGCTCCCTTCATTTGATCAAAAAGTTCATCTATTTGAGGAAGAGGGTATCTGTTCTTTATAGTAACCTTATTGAGCATTCTGTAATCTATGCACAATTGTAAGGTACCATCTTTCTTCTTTACAAAGATCACTGGAGCTCCCCATGGTGACACACTAGGGCGTATAAACCCTTTATCCAAGAGTTCTTGCAACTGTAGCTTCAACTCATACATTTCAGTAGTGGTCATTCGATATGGTGCCTTGGATTGAGGTTCATCTCCAGGCATCACATCAATTGAGAAATCAAATTCTCTCTTTGGAGGTAACTTAGGTAACTCCTCCAGAAAAACATCCTTGAATTCTTGCAAGATAGGAAATCTTCTAGACTAGGAGGTGTGTCCTGATCTTTGACATAAGCCACATACATCATACACCCTTTTCTCTTTGCCTTTTTCAATTGCATGGCAAAAATCTATCTAAGTTCAAGAGACCTTTTCACACCATAGAGTATTATAGGATTACTTGCATCATCAAGGCATTCTACTCTTTTATCCTTGCAGTTCACTATGGCCTTATGTTATGTTAACCAATTGATGCCCAAAATGACATCATAAGAACCTAAAGGTGCAACGTAAAAGTTTACTTGCATTTGAAAATCAGGAAGTTCAATCTCGCTACAAGATAAACATTGCTCAACCTTATGCTCTGCCTTATTTCCATATTCTACCATCCAAGGTTCTAACATATATCCTATTCTAACTGGTAATTTGGAAGCAACTCTAGGATCTATGAAACACTCAGTAGCTCCAGTATCAATTAAAATGGAAATATCATGACCAAAAAGCTTACCGGCCAACTGAATGGGTGTTCCTTGAAAATTAGCTTGTCTATTATTCATAGCTGCATGAATCTGGTGCTGAGTCTGAGGTCCCTTCCCATCTCTATGGGCTGATCGTTGAGGACAAACACTAGCATAGTGATCACCTCCACAAGTGTAGCAACCATCTCATGGTCCATGTTTACCATCAGGTTTATTCTTCGTGTTATCATTCTTGTTGTTGCTCCTGTTCTGATTACCATTGTTTTTCCTTCCAGCATTACCTCTGCCCTTGCCTCTCATATTTTGCACCTATTTCTGACTAGTGTCCTTTGGTTTATTATCTTGAAACTTCCTCTTATATCCCTGAGGTGCACTATTCCTTTGACTCACTTTGATTGAAGGTACCTGCTTTAGTTTCTACTCTTGTCTCAAAGCCTTCCTAAAAGAAAAATCCATAGCCTCAGGCTCATGCATATCCACTTCTGATCCTATCTTTGGACGTAATCTGAGAATAAACTTGCGGGTTCTAAACCGCTCATCCTGTTGATATTGAGGTACATATTTTACCAGGTGTTAAAATCTCTCATGGTATTCAGTGACAGTCAGAACACCCTAAATCAAGTTTTGGAATTTAACCGCTTTCCTATCATAATAAAGCTGAGGTAACCACCTCTTACAGAATAGTACTAGGAACTCTTCCCAAGAGATCTCACCAGGCTGCATCCTCTTTTCGGCCATCTCATTGTCCCACCAAGTACCAGCCTCACCAACTAACTGAAAGGCACCCCATATGGCTCTGGATTCAGCTAAAATATTACAGACACGAAAATACTTTTCCATGCCTCAGCAGCATCACCGATGGCCTTACCATCAAATGTAGGAGGTATGACCTTCTTGAGGTCCTTACTCAGTTCCTCTGCTATTCTTTCTCTGTTACCCCTTTGATTTGCATTTTGGTTTTGCTGCTCTTCATTCCTCCTATCCTCTTCTTCCTTTCTCAGTGCTTCCAAGAGTTGATCTTCTTCTTGTTTCTGTTGAGCTTCCAGTCTCTGATCCTCTTCCCTCTTTCTTCTTTCCTCTTCATTCTATCTACCTCTTGCATCCTGTTCCAGTTGATCCATACAGTTATTTTGTTGTTGCAAGAGATTCCTCTATTCTATCAAGAGGTTAAGGATTTCATCCATTCTTGGGTTTTGTTCCTCATTGCCTCGTCCATTGCTGGATCCTCCCTTATTACTGTTTCTAGTTTGCATGGTGATAATTCACTTCCTACACCAAGCATGAGTACACAACTTAGCAATAGAGGACCAAGGTCCGAGTGTTTAAACATAGCTTTGATACCACATGTAAGAACCAAAAATCACACAAAGAGACACGTAAGTTCTAGATCTGAAAAACCTAGAAAGTCAAAAAACATATTAAGTCAAAAAGTAAATAACAACTTTTCCATGACATAATTTAACTTTTGCATTTACAGAGATTACATCAATATGAAAATAAAGTCGAATATCCTTGCCATAAAATATGAAGGTTCGATCAAATTGTTGAAATACACAACAAGAATAAAATAATACATGGCGCATGTCGACCATACTGTCGAACATAGAATGTCAAAGTATAGATATACACATATAATAGAGAACATGACCCTAAGGTCGAAGAAGTGCAAGATATCCAAATACATGCCATCAGACTGTCAGCCGTCCATCTGCATGTTCCTGTCTCCTATGTCATCGTACAGTCTATCGTCCATCTGCATAAATTGAGACATAAATGTGATCTGGGCGTTTATTTCACCCAACCATAGAGTGGTTAGCTCCCTCGGGGCTCATCCTGAAATGAAGAGCTCGCCGACCCTACGCGAGTGATTTATCAACTCGGCACAGATGGATCGGAAAGGAATCTGGTGCATGTTATGATCTAGCTACTTTATCACACATAAAGTAGTATGAACACAGATATGGCAGAGAGAAAGTACATAACCAAAACAAATTCATTTATGTGTTTAAAAGCTTAGGCCTAAGCATAAAAGACCAGATTCAGCTAGCAGGTAAAAGAAACTACATTTTACCCTTCTCTATTACCCATATTCAACACCCTTTCCCAAGATATCTTATTCACATTTAAAGAACATACACGAAACATACACTGTGATTCTGAAGTATAAAACACACTCACTAAATTAGAATATTGTTGTAGCAGAAAATATGCATTTAACACTAAAGATAAACATATTTTCCTAACACCGGAAAACTTTCAAACTGCACACTCAACAAATACATAAATTTTGAGAAAATATAAAAAAATGTAAATAAACACAATGTTCTCTGTCAAAAGTAGTGCTTTCTATAGAAGGAAAAAGAAATCATATACTTTAGTCACTAAATTATACACAAGTGACATAAGATAATACACAGAATTACAATACATTGCTCTATCAATACACAAAATACAGCCAAACGCTCAACCTAGACGAATATAGTTTTTTCGTGGAATACAAGGATCACACCATTATATAACAAGGTAGTGATATTCTTTTCAAAAGTATCTAGAACTTTAATATCAAAAGGTTTTACAAACTCTTAACAGTCAAAAAGTTAATAAAAAAAAACACAAACTCCTCCAAAATCCACTGTTTCGTTTGAGCCTTCTGAATAACATCCAACTCCCCAGCATGGTTAAAGGATCAAAAACATATCGACACAGTCAACTTGGACTATCCTGACCCTGTTTGGGTAGCTTCTATAATGAATCATGGTATGAAAAAGGTTGTCTTGAATAATAACATTAATCAAACGTATCTAAATAGCCATGATGTACCACAAAGAAGTAACCAAGACAATTAAGGAGATATAGTGTAGCGGATGAGACAAGAAGATAATATTGTTTGATGTCCATAATGAATAAGACACTAACATTGCAGGTACATATATGTTAAAGAACAACGAAAGAAAAAAAAATACAATGAACAACTAGGAAATCCCAATACTGCCATAAATTCTAATGGAACTTCACATAGTTTGGTATTGGGTCGTCTCCCAACAAAAGAAAGTCCTTCATTGAGTTGGCTAATGTTTTGGAACACCAAACATGAAGAAAAAATTATGAGCAGATCAAGCACAAAGGAAAGAACGATTTAACTACTGTAGTTTTGATGCAACAAACCATATTCTACTAGACATCACGGTGAATTCAAGTAAACTGAAACAACAAGATACACATTGCGGCCCATATCAAGAAGGATTAAAATTCGATACCCAATTTTGTTAAATGGTTTTCCCAAAGCTAACAGTTGCCAAATTATAAGGTTTTGGAAGGAGAAAAAAAAATTTAAAACATAAGATTGATCGCGGACCTCTAAGTCATTTCTACGGAGGCAAAGAACAAAAAGAGAATGCAGCTACTGTCGACCACTCTCTAATTCCCACGAAAGAATGGTAATTGTTTCTTCTATGGCTTTGCAAAGTAGTAGTAGGAAAGTATATAGTTGAATGCTAAGTAATCCTTAATTTTCTTTACGAACGTTTCAGATTTGTCAAGGGAAACAATATGACATACACTAAAATGACATTAATCTTTAAGCTTTGTAATAAGGACTGGACGTCATTACACCACACTACCCACATAATGCTTAACACTCACGGGCTATGAAGGAGTCCAATATACTTGAAATAAAAAGATTCCTATAAGCCATATACAATCTTTCCATGAACTATTTGCAAATTAAATAATAAATCTTTTACAGTTCAAATAAAAAAACATTCTTAGCAAACACTTTGAACAATAGAGAAAGGAACCTGGAAATAAAAGTGTCTCAAGGTGTGTTGGAATTCTAGTGAACAATAGAGAATTCACCCCAACTTGCTTCTTCTCGCTCTTCAACACTGGAAATCAAGAATTCCCCCTTTGCTTCCGTCTCTTTCCTGATATCTCCTTTTTGCTCTTGTGTGCTTTTTCCAGAATGATAAGAAAAGGTATCCCAGATGTTACCCTCTTTCCCCTTAATAATGAGTGAATTAACTCACTTAATGCATAAATCAATTGCTCAAATTAAGGGCACATTCCATCATTCATCATCCACTACACCCTGTTGCAAATAATAACACTTGCAGATGTGTCACCCATGGAGATAAATCCTTCAGTTTAAATAGTCAACTAAGGAATCACTACTAAGTCTTTCCTTGTAATCCAGAAACAACAATAAACAAAGTCTTCGATTATTAAACTCTACCATAAATTTAGGAGTTAAAAAAAATGGTTGTGACACTCTAAGACATGCATTCATGTTAGAATATTATTTCTAGATGTAAAATTAGATTGGTGACTAGTGGTTCTCCTTCCCTTTCTTTTAAAAATATCTAAAATTCTTTCTTTCAAGGTTGATCCATTGTTTCATTTTTCTAATTTTTTTTTATAAGATGCCACACTTAGCTACTTCTTGTATAATTTCTAGGATAATAACTTTATTTGGTGCATCTCCCTTCCTAGTAATACTAAGGCCCTCAAGCACATTATGCCAAAGGAGACATGATATTCATTGAAAACTCTATTGAAGATGTAAATAATATGTTACATATCTTGGAATATTTTTCGCTCAACTTGGGTTCTTAATCAACAATGCATAGAATTAATTCTTAATGACCTACAATGGATCTATAAGTATTGGAAATAGGTAAAATACAACACTATTATTAGAAACTTAGATATCTTAGCATCTTTTTGGTATCGATATCTCTCTTAAGGATTCATATAGATGATAATCAAGCAAATTTATCTAAGAATATTATTATTGGAAAAGCCAATTCATGTCAATGACTAGACACATAGGTAGCAAACAAAATCCTCTTGGCACTCACCACATTTATGTTTCCTTTTGCAAGTTGCACTCTAAAGCCTTCTATAAAGTTAGCTAACACAACTTATCTAAATCTTTGTATGAGGCAATTGGCATAAACATGGTATGCCTTCTACTTGTTGGTTGTATTGCATTCTTTTGAAAGAGAGGGGATTGAACATCATTAATTAGATATTCAAGGAATCACTTTGACAAGAAAGTGAAAAGTAAGAAAACACATCTATGCTAGATATGCAATTTGCGTTGTGTATAGTATCATTTTTATCGAGTTGATGATATAAGTTTAAATTATATTATTCTAAAAAATTGAGAAGAAAAATAATTCATAATTTTATTATACAACTCTATAAAAATAAATACCAAAATATTGAAATACACTTTTTTACTATCCTAAAAAGTTAGCACCCATAATTGGATGCTCTATTAGGCCCCATTTTGGTGATTTCATGATCTAATGTCTGTTATGCTTGATCCTAGCAACCTGATTATTCTTTTCTTGCATCTACTCTATCATCCCAATGCCTAGTTCAAACTTGGGCTCAATCTCCTAGGAACAAAATGTTTCAAATATTTTGTTCCTGCCTATTTTGGGTCAAAATTGGCTTGGAGCCTCGTGTCAATGTTTTGGTGGAAACTTAGGTCCTATGATTGAATTGGCTTAATTTGGAATCCCGAAGTCTTTGAGAGGTATATAAAAACCCTATCTCTCCTCACTTTGTTAACAAAGATCCATTATTCATGCAATCGAGCAATCAATCACTCAAGCATTCAAGGTGAATTCAAGATTTGACAACTACCAAAACTTTTGTGGGCAGATCGGGATCCGACAAAGCAACCTTGTAATTCTCAGCCAAAAACACCATGAACATAACAAAAAATGTTTTGTACCTAAGAACAAAACATTTCAAACATTTTATACCCTACATTTTCAGTTGAAATTTATACCTGTTGTGACCTGTTTCACAACACACCCATCAGCGATGGGACCCTTTTCCCTTTGCAGTCCAGCCCGACTTGTTTTGTTTCAAGCTCTGTCAGTGGTAGTCTCACAACAAAGGAAGATGGCCGAATCAATGCTGAAGATGAAATCCCTCACTCACTGGAAATTTCTATCCCACTCTTTGTGGAGCGCAATTCTACCTTGGTCGTGGACTAATGTGCTTAGGACAAATTCCTTCACCATGTGAGAATCCCGCTCCAAGGAAATGGGAGACGCATGTGGAGGACACTCATGGAATGAGTTCTAAACAAAAAGTCTGCCACTCCCTCCAAATCCCGCTCCAAGGATGGTGGAAGTGGGAATCAATGTAGTCAACATAATATTGCCAAATAAAGTAATCCGTCAGTCCCTTAGATTCTCGCTCCAAGCAAATAGGAGGAACAAAACAGAGCAAGTCACAGAATGTGTGCTTAAGACCAAATTCCGTGACCATCTTCCAATCCCACTCCCAGCCTTATTGGAGTGCAAGTGGCATAGAATGGAGGAATGTGTGCTTAGGATAGAATCTGTCACTCCTCCAAATCCCGCTCTAATGTGAAGATGGGCACGAATAATATTAACTCACAAAATGAGTTCCTTGGACAAAATCCATGACAAGCCTAAAATCCCACCTTCTCCTCATCTTAGGCACAAAACTACTCGATGGTGGAATGAGTGCAGTGGACAAAATTCTCAACTCACAAAAAAATCTTGCTTCGATGTTTTCTCGAACACGAACAAAGATAGTCATGGAATTTGAAAAAAGACAAAATCCTCGGCATGTGATAAGATGCGCCCATAGTGCAAAATGAAGGAAGTCACAGAATGTATGAAAGAGGAAATCCGTAAACTCATGCCCAAATGCACTCGGAAGTCAAAACACATCAAGTTAAAAATTGGTCATCGGGGCGAAATTCTGGAGCATGCCAAATCTTGGAAGATTTTGAAAATTTCAAATCTTGAAAATTCTTAAACTCTTGGAAATTAAAAATTTTGGAAAACGTTGAGGAGTTCAAGAAATTCATGGAAAGTGAAATTTGTAAAGTCGAAAGAGGGGGAAAGTTTCAAAGAGAAAATATGAAACAATTTTTTATGTGATTCTTATGTTGATTATTTCATTTTGCAGGAAGAAGGATTCCAGTCGCGCATGATCAAGGATGACATTCAATTTCCAGGTCTCCAGTTGCAGTGTTGAAGATACCACGATCCAAGTAATCAAGTTCAGAGCATCCAAGGTTCAAAGATCACAATTCAAGTGCAAATATACAAATGTGAAGAATGTCACGTCTTGAAATTCCTTCTCAAAGTCCAAGGACATGACCAGGGAATTTCCATGTGAAGAAAATCCAAATTGGCAGAATTGTCAACAAAGGAGTTCGATCCATTTCCAGAGGTGAAGTCTCAAGCAAGTACATGGAAGGAAGTGATCAAAGGAAGATATCTTCAGAGGAAGTAATCAAAGTGCAACTTAGTTACAAAATGATGCAATTAAAAAATATTCCCCAAATTTGAGCAAGCTAACATGGCACTTAATCATCTTCATCGATTAGTCAAAGATTCTTCAAGTCAAAGTCAACACATTTGAGGAAGGGTATCTAGAATAGTCCATTCAAGGAAAATTGTGCATTTAATGCATAGTGGGTATGCATATTGGGCATTCATTTCACCCCACTCTCTTCCTGAAAGAGCATGCATGGTGGGCATTTATTACCCACTACTGCATTAATTTAGATTCCCTCTTCTATGCCCTAACCCTAATTAGGGCTGAGGTGGCAAAATCTTGGCCATCGGTTATTGTTTTGATCTGGGCCTTTCGTTATTTTTGAAGACCTATATAAAGGCCTCTTCTTCTCATTTGTAAAGTGAGCGAATTTTGAGATTGTTGCTTATGAGCTATTGAGACAATAGAATTTTCATTGAAGTGTGGTGAACATTTGATGCGTCTTAATGCTTGCTTGGTTTCATTATTCTCTCAATTAGATTAAGTTTAGTAGATGAAGTGTTGTGATTGTTTTTGGAGAATATAATGATGTTTTGATGAGTTCCCGTGGTTCATACTTTTGATGTTTTAGTGATTCTAAATCATTGTGCAAAGTTAGCATGAACCCCTTATCCACGTGTTTAAATTCAATCATTCGTACAAACCCTTGAAGATTGCACCGGTCTACGTGTAGTTGTAGCTTGACTTGGTGAAGCGTGACTGGTAATTAAGGAACTCGTCCATCAACATACTTTCCTTGGCTATCATTACCCTTAGAAGTAGATTAGGATCTTTGAACCCTAAACCCCTTTTATTTCCGCATATCTGGTGAAAACCAAAAAAAAAAATAGCACTTAATTGAAAATCTTTTGATAGTAACCATATTCATCATGACATAAAGGATTGAAAACGTAAGGCCCCTTGTGATCATCAGCAAATCACATTAACACTGAGCATATCCACGAGTCGAGGAACCTTGGAGCTATCGTCTGATCTTTTTGCAATCTTAGCATACGCAATACTTTGTTCAAGAGAGGATAGGATATTTGGTATTTTGTTCTACTGTTTGGTGAGTCATAAAACACACATCAACAATACCACAAGTCAGTTTCACTGTTTGGATCCCAATTCAAGTCATTTAAGGTTTCTGACAATTATTTATCAGTCTATATTTTCTAGATTTGTCTATACTTGTCTATTTAACCTTCTATATTGCGTTATCATATTCATTTTCGCTCTTTCCATTTAACATTTACATTTTTAGTGAAGGATTAATGCCCCATTGAGTGCTTAAGACCTACTTGAGCCTATTGGGTCATCTTCCTTCCAAATGTTCAAGTTTGAAAAGGAGTGATTTACACATTTGCATTGCTTCTTTTTTTTAATGAACAACTTTAAAACTATTTATTTTATAAGTTTACATGAGGTTACATAGGACCACAATCCTAATCAAAGGTTTGATCAAACTTTAATTATACATTGTTGGGAAAACGGGAGAGTAGAATAATTTATTATATATTTACCATATACCTTTGATAAAATAGATACTGAATATTTTTATAAACGTCCATTTTTAATTTCAAACCAAATTGTCTTATTATTGCAGTTCTCTATTGCCAATAAACATAATAATTAAGAATAGAATTAGAAGGAAAAATATTTTAAATAAAATATAATTAAATTTGAAATATATTCTTCATCCCTCCCTTATCCAATACCTATGATAAACATACATAGATTACTTTTCAATATGTGTAAGCACTGAAAACAGAGCTTGAGATTTTTTTAAAAAGTAAAATATAATTAAATTTGAAATATATCCTTATCTCTTGTATCTAATGTCTATGCTAAAACATGCATAGATTATTTTTCAATATGAGGCAGGTTTATTGTTAGAATTACGAACAACCAAAAGATGGGAAATATTGTTTTAAACAATGTGAAAAGAGACAAGAACACATACAACTGAGATTCAACAAAATTTTTATCATATCTGTTCATTAAGGAATATTGTTTACCCTCAAATAGCTAAAAATTTGTAATAAATGATGATACATTGCATTTACCTTAACATCAATCAAATAATATACATCTGTCAACTGAAAAAAATTATGCTACTGAGAATTTCGTTTTGAATTTGACAATCTCTCCTTTAGAATTTGCAACCCCATGTACCTGAATAATTGGAAACAAAATCCTATCAGGTATTAGAGAAACCTTAAAATAAAAATCTAATAATAAGGTAAGTAAACAAATTTACAACATCTGCATTCTCTTTCTGGGTAGCAGACATTTAAACAGATCTCCATAGAAGATGGATTCCATTAAAATAATTGGGTCTTTTAAATTCATACAGGGTAATAATCCCAAGAATATTTCTATTGCAAGAAGTCCAAAAAACTTAAAATATTGGAAAATTTGAAAATTTTGAATACCTTCCGAGCATCATCACTGTGGCTTGGGGATTGGTCCCTGGGGACTTCTTGAAGGTTGAGCCATCTATAACTCTCAGGGAATCAATTCCTTGTACTCGGTATTCTTCATTCACAACAGAACCCACCTGGCAGCCTCCATGGTAGTGCCATATGGTAGATACAGTCTTCCTGCAGAATTCTTCCATTGCTGCAAAGTTGCTTGTGTTTGCAGGCAGGGGAGGACCTATGAAGCTCAATATATATGGCTTCAGGGAGCTTGTTTTTAGGATCCTGCCAACGGTTCTCAATCCCTCAACACAGTTTTGGATATCTTGAGGTTGTGAAAAATATTTGAAACTAACAGAAGGATTGTCTTCAATGTTTCCAGTCCTTAGACGGAGCTCTCCTTTTGAGAGGGGGCCTGCAACTTTTTCAATTATGGTTCCCAAGTAGACATATCTGCCTACAAATGGAATCTGAATTGGTGTACTGGATGCTTCAATGAAATTTGTCTCAGTTATTCCCACCACTTGGATTAGAGAATATTCAAGAGGCAGAGATGATAGCAGTGCAATACCATTTCTTGGATTGTCTGCCATTCCCTGTCCTACACTAGGCAGATCATGGACTACAGGAATTCCTAAAGAATCCAGGTGTTCTTTAGGGCCTACCCCACTTAATAATAGCAGCTGTGGACTCCCCAGAGCACCAGATGAAATAATAATGTCCCCTCCATTTTGTGATAATATAGCCCTGTGAACAAGCCCATTTGAATCTTTATATTCCACACCATAAGCCCTTGGTCTTGTTGACACATTACCAGGCCTTTCTGTTTGCATCAATTAGTAAGTTGAACTGTTAGATTTCATAAATAGAGTTAATAGAATTATTTTCGGAAGCAAATGTGCAAAATACAGTAAGATTTTCCTACCAAACCTTGTCAAAATTCATTGCCCATGTGAAGATTTGGCCCACCCATCAATGAATATATTGCAGTTAGATTTAATCAAATTATTTTCCAAACTTGCTAGTGTCAAAATTTGACAAATCCGATTATAAACAAGTTACACAGTTTGCATTCAATCCCAGAGTCTGTCTAATTTAAATTTAGAACAAGTATTCTAATTCAAAATTGAAAAAGCAAAGAAGTAAATTCTACAGTTTGATTTCACCATAAGAGTCGATAACAACCCTTTCAACAAAAATCTGCATCAAAAATTGCAAAACCCAATGAACAGAGCTTAATTTAACGAGATTTTGCAAAATCCTAAAGCTATTATGTTCAAAACGCTAAACACTATAAACATAAATGGAAATCACATTCCTGCCTAAGTCTCTCTGCATTATCTCAACACCAGGTCAAATTTTATAACATTTGGAAAACCTTTAAGTCCCATGCTTCTGGCAAAATTTACTACCAAAACAATTGACATGTCTAAGGTGTATGTCTTTGTCTCTTCTTCTTGGAACTGGAAAAAAACCTCAAGGTCCCACCTAATAGTTTGTAGAAAAATGTATCAACACAGAGAGAAATGTTCTTCAAGGTAAAAATGTACTCAAAGATTGGAAAAAGCCTTTCACACCAGAGCTAACAAAAGAGTTGTTAAACATGATAGAACATGGCATAAGCAATCTCAGTTACAAGATTTGAAATTCCTTTGTTAAACTAGTGTAAGGAGAAATATAAGACTAATAGTCTCTTAAAATTCTCCTTGAATATTCGCAAAACTTAAACCAAAAGCTAGCAAGATTTGGAAAACTATAAATGTTCAACACATATTATGCAAGGAGAAATTGTCTAGTTACTTCATATGCTTGATTAGTTGCCAGAATCCCTTCACCACGCTGAAAAATAACATTTTATACAAAAATGAATAAATGTAAGACATGAAAAAACTAGTTGTATTGGAAAAATGGCTATTCAAAAAAAGAATGTGATGAAATGAATGACCTTCAGAAAAGACTAGTTAATTGCTTCTTTGAGCACCATCAAAGCGTAGCCAACCATTTAAGTTCAAGAAATATGCATTACCAAGATACACTGAGTGCTAAGTTAATCATTCAAGCTCATGAGAGATGGATTTGTGTTAATGTATAATGAAAAATGGGTCTGAAAAATTGACTCAATATCAACAAATATTTGACTACTGAAAATGACAATAGACAAAATTTACAAAATACAGAGCTAAAGGCTAACTTGTTATAAAGATCTGCAAAAACATTGAAATTACAAATTCATTATCAAGATTTAAAAACGCTTAAGTTGATAATTGTAAAGAAAAATCCTCAAAGATCTATTAATGACTTCTAGCTCTGAGCCTTTAATCCAATGAAAATAACACAGACTTCTGGGAAGGAACAATGTATATGAAAGAAGAAATCAGATCACCTTCACAACCCATCATCAGGATAAATGAAAACAGAGCAAACATAACTTCAAGGCCCTACTGGGATAAATGAGAACAGAGCAAACATAACTTCAAGGCCTACCTGGGGTTCTGTCATAAAAGAGGATACGGTTAACAGTTGCATGGAGCCCAATTGTGAGATTATTATTATTAGCATGCTCCAGCAAATCTTTAGAGCTATGCCTCCTCCCACGCCGATCAAAGGTAGACCCCCCAATTTTAGTCCCTTTGACATGATCCACGGTAAACCCATTATAAGGCTTGAGACCACCTTCAAATAGGCTATTTCTGAAAGCCCCCTGCCACCTCTTCAAAACAGGCCTATATACTACATCCTTTTCAACCCAGCTGTAGCTTTCATTAACAAGTGCTTCATCCCATCCTGCTTCTCTCACATAGCTCAAATCAGCCCTAGAATAAAACCCAGCATTTATGCTGCTACTTCCTCCCAAAACCCTGCCTCTTGCATTGACCACACCTTCTTCTGATATAAAAGTTTCTGCAGGAGAATCAGGATCCTGTGTGTCTGCAAGATTTGCCATGAAGCCTTTTTGTTGCTCTATGTTGGGGACGTTAATCCCTAACCCCCCTCGCTCTAGCAACAGGACCGTGAAGTTCTTTGAAAGGGTCGCTGCCAAAGGGCATCCTGCTGTACCTCCACCTACTATAATATAATCATATTGCTCTGAAGGGGGCAAAAAGATTGCATTGTAACAAGCAGATGCATACACTGGCTCTGCACAAAAACATTACAGAATTAATAGGTGTTTCAGGTTTTCAAGAATTGCATATGTTGAAGATGTGCTTCTATGATTGTCATGCGAGGTTTATGTTAATCAATCAGTACTGCTATATGTGATATCACTTTTGATGATATGCGTATGGAATTGCCATGTTTACTTTAGAGAAATGATCAACCAGTACTTTTATATGTACTATAGTTTTTAGGGTTTTTAGGGTATGAGTTCTTTGGGGCATCAGTTAACCCTCATAATCCATATTCTAAAGATTGCATTGTAACAAGCAGATGCATACTTCTGCACAGAAAACATTACAGAATTAATAGGTGTTTTCACGACCTGCATTTGCTGATGGCATGCTTCTGTGATTCTCATTTGAGCTTAACTTAATCAATCAATACTACTATATAGGATATCACTTTTGATGATATGCCTATGGGATTGCCATGTGTACTCAACTTACAGAATTGATCAACCAGTACTTCTATATGTACTTAAGTTTTTAGGGTATGAGTTCTTTAGGGCATCAATTAATCCTCATAATCCATATTTCATGAGCATGGACTTTCATTAATCATGGATTATCAAGATTGGCTCAATTGTAGCTATTCGTAAATGAGAAGTGATATTAAATGATAATTCAATACAGAAAAGCACTCAGAAAACAGAGGTATAGTATAATACAGAGAAATTTTAGGTTTACCTCCAGTGGCCTGTGATACAGCCATGACAATGGACAGCATTTGGGTACACACAATTACAAGCAATGCTCGAGAAAGCTTTGCCATATTCCTGGCTTTAACACTGTTTGTGATGTTCATACGATTCTTGCAATAACTAAAGAGCTTCTTGTTCTTGTTTTATAGTTGTTGCATATAATCAATTACGTTGGCGGTTCGGCAAAAAGAGGAAAACAGAAGCTGTTTATGAAATGAGTAAATTATTCGTTGAGCTGGACGAAATGTTTGAATTCAGATATCTAACGTCTATTAGTTAAAGTTGCTTCTAGCTAGACTAAAATTGTCCGATTCAAAATTAAGCAAATGTTTATTATTATTATTAGTTCCTGCTAAAGGCAGGATACTACTGCATTCATTCAATTCAATTTTTAATTAGATTGACCAATCACATTTCAGAATTTAAAGAATTAAATGAAACTTCTATTATGTATAACTATTTTTTATGATACGTTCGTATGACAAGTTTACCAAGAGAGAATCGAGTCCCATTTAATGACCGAATTTTTTGGCACACATTTTAAAATTCGATTGGTATTTTTTAGTATTTTATTGAATTCTCCAATTCTTTTCAATATGTCCAACTAATTATAGGAAATCACATGGTATGTCAAAAAGAAAATTAAATTTTGTTAAAATTTTATTAATTAAGTTACTCACAGATTTATAAAGTATTAATATTATTTTTTAAACTTATAAATTATAAATAGTTTTTACCAAAAAGTATGAATTGTAAATTGTTAATATTATATTTTTAATAAATTATAAAAATTGAAAGTTAAATATAAATGTAAATAGTTAATACTATCTTTTTAATAAATTATAAAATTGAAAGTTAAATATTAAAATTTAAACAATAGTTTAAAGTTATATAAAATATGTAATTATATTTTAAAATATATATTATTGTAATAGAATATCATGTGAAAATTCTAAAAAGAGAATTTTAACAAATTTCAAATTACAAATGTACATATAAAAAAATTCAAAAATTCAAATAGAAACTTACACAAAAAAATGATTTGTAATTTTGTTGTCAACTTAGATCTCCTATTAATTTTTGCCTATTGAAAATAAGATCATGAAAATCAAAATAAAATTGAAAGATTTTTTACATAACTTTTCATATGCTGGCAAGTGTAAGGTGAGTTGAAGTGAAGATATCTCTCAATCTTTAAATTAAAATTTTTAAAATTATCAATTGTTATAAAGTATTTTTATGTTTAAACATTTAAATGTAAATTTTAGATAAAAATATTAATTAGGTAATAAAAATAAAGAAAAAATAGAGTTGAACATTTCAATTTCAACATAAAAATAGAATAATCTAAAAGAAGTGAAAGTTGAAAATATACTTTTTTAAAAATATATTTATTTAGAAAATTTTAAATATTTGTTAATAATTTACATGCAAAATTTAGGTAAAAATATTAATTAAAAAATAAAAATTAATTTTTTTTCAATAGCTTCAAAATAAGTTGAAATATTTTTTTTTAAAAAAATGAGCATTTTTATATGGTGTAAAATGTTTCAACACAAATAACATAGCATGAACTTGTTCACAATGGAACCTAGTTATCTCCTTAGTTTAGAGGTCTTCTTTCAATCATGGTCAAATTCTTATAAATGGATACAAAGAATATTATTTGTAAATTAAAATAAATGGAATGTTTCTCTTGATTAACATTCAATACCTCTTTTTTAATGCAATTTTATGCGTTGCTTAGGTATTCTTAATGATAGAAATGAATAATTCGCTATGATTTAATTCAAAAGTTGTATTTGTTATTTAAATATTTCTTAAAATGACGTAAATATCCATACTTTTCAAAAGTTTGATAGTTTTTATTTTTTATTATACTCTAACTATCTCTATCATTATATCTTGACTTGTCTCTATACCACTTGCTATCTCTATCTTTATAGTTATTTCTCCGATTCTCTCATATTTTCATCTATAATACATATTGTTCTATCCCTTTTATGGCAGGAACTTTGACGCATTGCGTCTCTTGTTATCGTTAGATTATGTTTTATGAGATAATTAATTACATTTAAATTATATGTAGTTTTCAAACTGAACATAATTTGGTTTGGTAATAATTGTCATTTACATTTTTGAATGGAAGTTTAAATCATGTCATTTATTGTATTTGATTTATGTTGTGTGATGTATAACTATCAATCAGTAGTGTTGACAGGGCTTTTGTGTACGGGCCAACATAGAGATGACCCAGATGTTGCCAACTAACTCTATCTGAAAGATGGGAGGAAGCAAGATTCCTATCCTCTCAAGCACTTGAATGTCGGGTCATGACAGTGTTGGATAGCTGAGTTGGACATGCAATTGTTTGTTCAAGGGGCATGCTGGTTGGATGGTCTAAACTTATGAATCTTGGGAACAAAAACTTCAATAGATTATAAAGAAACATAAAAAGATAGACCAAGGTTAGAAAATAACTAAAATGATAATATTATCTCTTCACCACGACAAATCATCAAAATAAACCTAAGAATAACATAATACATTTACCATTAACATACATGATCATCAATCATTATACATTAAGGAAACAAGATTCATCCCATATCACACATCCATTAACTACACTAACATCAAGAGCTTAGAACATTATTAGGTAAAGGACAATAAGAAATGAAATAGATACCATTCATTGACAAACACGCATGCTCAGGATGCTAAGTATTGTGTTGTTCATTGCATTGGTCATCAACATTATGCCAACAATCACTAGTTCTTTACATACATCTCCAAGGGAGTATACATTCAAGCTAATAGTATGGAAAGAAAATGCAAGAGGTCAAAAAACTATTCTATTCACTTTTTAAAGAGTCTCAAAATCATTAATTTTGTGGACCCTAACAATGGCATAGATTACATTTATAGGGAATGAGCCCATGCAATACAAATCCCAAGAAGAAAGAAAGAAGAAGAGAGGAGAAGGGAGTCGTTAAGCCTGGATCCCAAGGGAGGAGTTGGCATGCAAGTCTTATTTTTTACTCAACACTTTCTCTAGATCCCATATTTTGCCTTCAATGCTAGATTGATGACTTGTCCCCTTGTTAGATACATGTACCTTGCCTCTAATGTAAAAATGACTCATTTGTTCTAGGCTCTCAATTTGTTCTTTGCACTTTTCCAAATCTGCATTCCATGAACTTATGTACACTTGAATGTCTCTTTCTACTCCAATAGCATCAAAGTACATATATAGTGACTCAGAGAGGAAGCCCCAAATCTTCCCCACTTGCTCGGAGATCCATTGATCTGTAATGGTGGCTTTTTACTTCATTGTCTATAAATAATCCATCTCTTCCTGTAGGATAGATGTTGGGGTTGATGCACTGAGGTCGTGTTACGTGAGAGGAAAAACCAATTCCTAGAAGAAGTCCTCATACTGGGCTATTTTGGCCCTCAACTCTTTCTTTGTTTTATATTATTTTTTGACCCTCTCCCTTAATGTGTTGGCCACGTTGTCAAGGTTGTCAAGCTCTCCCCATTTGATTTGTTTCCCCAAATTGATTTGGGTCACCCTATAGTCTCTAGGGGTGACCTTTTCTTGATCCTTGTCTGAAGGTGTAATGGAAGCCTTCTCCACCATCTCTCCTTATGTGTATTTGCTGGTGGCGTATAAGGATCACACCTTCTTTGCCTTATAGAGAGGGGTGAGTTTGACCATTACCTCCTGGAGCAAGATTTTCTTGTGCTCCAACTTCTATTTTCTCTTGAATCCAACCTCCAACCATTCTAGCGGGGTTGGGGTGTTAATCTCAGTTAAGGGGTACCCCCGTGAGGTGGCTATTGTCCCACCTAGTGCACTTGTGTGCCCCAAGGTGTAGTTCTCAGTGGTTTCTAACGCATGCTACTATGGAGGAGGGGTTTTTGAGGGGGAGGTGTTGGATTTACAGATGGTAGGACGATAATTTCTATTGTGGATCCTATGCTCATCTATGTCATATCCTACTCCCCTTTCTTTTTCTATTCTTCCTCCTCTTGTTGTCTCTAGAGATCCTTTTTCTTTTTGGAGATATCTTCTCACCTTCTCTTCTCCATTGTCTCCCGTCTTCTTTGGAAAAATTCCTCTTGTTTCATCTTTTCTGCACTCTCATGCTAAGACTTCAAGAGGGCCTCTTTTTATTTTAGTTTCTTCTCCTCTTCGAGGAGGTGCACCTTTTATGCTTCTGCCCTTTCCTCCTCTTCTAACTTCTATAAGAATTCCTTTTCAAATTGCACTTAGGCTACGTGGGCTTGGTGGAGTTCTAATCCTTTTCTTTTCTTTTCCTCCTCCTGCCCTTTTTTTCCCTGGTTCTTTTGCTTCCCAAAGGAGGGCGTCTTGGTCTTTCAGAGTGAAGATTATGTTTGGATCTTCAACCTCTATAGACGCAATCTCCTCATATTCCCTTAGTCTTACCTACTCTAGAATCAACTCCTTGTTGGAATATTTTTCTACTGGGGTGGAGGATCCACTGTCTTTGAGAATGGGATTTATTGTGGAAGATCAAGGATTTCACTTGCTACAAGGATGGGTGTCTGCATCACCCTATAGATTCTTATTTAGGAATAGATAAGGGGGACATCGTCATTAGATGACATCTCCTTACTATCTTCAATCAATACGATTGGTGTTATGGTGGGATATGAGGAAGATCCATCCCTGGTTGGGATTGAAATTTTTAGGGCCATCTGAGGAGGGGCCATCAATGAAAATGGATCTCCTGAGAGCTCATACCCCCTAGGAAGTAGTGGAGGCCACCTTTTGGAAATGATGTATTCTCTCTCCTAGTTTTTGCATTAGTACCTCTAGGGAGGTGCCCTCAAGGGGGTCTTTCTGCTTAGTGGTTTTTCCACTTTTCTTACCTTTTTTCCTTTTCTCCTCTCTTACCCCTTTGGGGCCTTCTTAATTTTTACCTTGTCCTTATGTGTGTCTCTTGGGAGGAGGAGGCTAAGGTACTTATGATTCAATACAATAATATATGCAAAGAGGACCTCTATGTTGAGGTCTTCGGGCTCATTCTAGTTGACTTGAGAGAGAAGGCATTGATCCACTTGCTCTTCAAGGTATGTGAGATCTAGGATATCACCCTGATCGTTAGAGTAGGCCTTTGGGGCATCCTTTTGGAAGCCAAAAGACCTCATCTAGGATGTCATCATTCTACAAAATTTTTGCCTTCTCCTATAAAAATTATCCTTTATCCCTATCCATAATTCTTCAATGACTGGCCTATGTTCACGGGTGAATCCCGAGAGTATCAAGTCTTTATTACCTTTTGTGGGTCGTAGGGATCCTATGTATAATTATATTCTCATAGGCTCGATCTATGCAACTTAACAATTGCATCCTTGGTGGAAAATGGGGTTGTACATTTGTAATGTCACATTGAAAAGGGGAAGCTTACTCTGGGTTTATGCTTGGCTGTCAAAAGAGCCTAAGGCTCCACCACTTGTCAACAAAATTTGAGTAAAATTACTTGGTTAGTGTAGTACCATGGAAGGAGAAATGGATTCACTATGAAACCACTCAATCTAATATATGTACAAGTTTTGAACTGGACGAACTAGATCCCCCATTTTTCTACCAATATCATTGCATCTTAGGAGAATCAAAATCCAACATCTTTGGTCAAATTATTAATCTGCAAAGAAATGAATGTGTCATTGACACACGAGTAGTCAGCTATTGCATTTTCAATCCATAGCTATGCGTAGAATTCCCATAGGAGATTATTCCCTTCTTGGTCACCTATTTTCCTTGTGTGTCTAGGCCTGCGAGGCATGTCCTCATCCTTTCTATGAGCCATACGACGTAGGAGGTCATATGTAACTTGTGTGTGTGTGTGTGAAAATTGTACCTATTCAGAAGACACAACACATCAGTAAAACACTATTGATCAATGACAATAAAAAATACAATAAATAGATGTATCATTAATTAGGTGATTTACTGCCTTCTAGAAGACGCGAGTATGGTATTCTTAGAATTTAACCAAGATCAGTGACAATGCAACACCTAAATGAAGGATTTGAATGCAAAAACTATGAAAATAGATGCAAGATTAATCTATATTTTTGTGATTTTCAATGCAAATACAATATAAGCTAAAATGAGATTGATCTGAAGACTTGATGATAATGAAATGAATCTAGCTATGAAGGCAAAAACTAGGAAACAATGATAGCAATGGATCTCCATAGTGGATGCACAATCTTGCAAGAATTCGACAATATAACGATGTTGTTCTCAAAATTGCACATGGTGTCCAAATTGTAGGACTGAGGCCTATTTATATAGAAATCTAGGGTTTGAGAACTCATGGAAAGCCAAAAATCACTCCTTGATCAACTCGAATCGATTGGCAAGTTATCAAGAAATTAGAAATAGTTATCTAGTAAAATCATGCAAATCAGCTTTTCAACTCATAATTGGAAGTTGAGATCACTCCAATGTGATTTTTAAACTCACAATCACATGTTGAGTTTAGAAAGTTAACAAATTGAGTTCAATAGTTGATTTTGAGTTTAATTGCTTTTATTATTTTTGCATAGATAATTGTGAGTTTATTTAATTTTCCATGTGTTTTATTCTCAACTTAACTGATTTTATTTAAAAATAACTGATTTATGGGTTAATCAGTTATTTAATCAAACTTTATCCAAAATTATATTGTTAAATTTGACAATTTGATTTTAATCAATTAAATAAATATTTAATCGATTATTTTTAGAAATTTTGATTTATTGTCGAATAAACAATATTAATGTTTGTATCAATTTCTGGGTTCGATTGTGTAGAATTTTCCATCAACGTTTCAGATCATACTAAATTAAGAATAATTTTAATTAAATCTAATTAAATTAATTAAGTGGCTGAATAAAGTTTAATTAATTAAATATTCAACATATTCAATTAATCACACTTAGGATATATAAAATAATATCATTCATTGCCAAATAATATTTAATCAGAAATAATTAGGATAAATTAGGAATATTTAGGAATATTTCTTGATGCAGATTTGAAATAGCATCAATTAGGGTTTCGATGATTTGATGTGCAGATGTGCCTTAGATTAGGACTTTAGGATCATTTTCGATCGATTTGTTGATGTAGGAGGTCAATGGTACTGAAGCCCATTTTTGGGGTATTACATTTTGCCCCTCTTTGAATTACTGTGCGAAGCACAGTGGTTCAAAGATAAATTTGTTTTGATGAGATCCAAACTCAGTTATGTGATGGAGAAACTGATCCTGAAAGATTAACCGATTCTGAGAAAGAAATCGATTGAAAGATTTGAAGATGTTGATTCAAGTCCTGATTGATCAAATAATTGAGATGATGTTAACAAATAGCAACTCTGAACCTATGATTACGAAGAAGTGATAAAACACCTGATTCTAAACCTATGATTATGAGGAATTGAATATCCTGACTCTAGACTTGATTGTCCAAAGGAATCGAAAGGATGCCAAATCCGAACCCTTTAGTTACGAAGAATCAGAGAAATAATACATCTGAACTAATGGTTACAAAGAGCTAATATGGTTTACAAGATTAAGAGAATACCAGATTGATATGGATTTTGATGAATCTGATATGCCCCAAGCGACGAGGACATTTGATGAGTCAACAATTAGACGTGGCTATTGTCTTGACTACTAAAGAAAATTTGAAAAAGAACAGATTTGATAATGGTTAATGATATAGAATACCATGCCCCCTTTGGGATTAAAACCAAAATCAGGTGAGAAATCCAATGTGAATGATTAGAAGTATTTTAATCAATTGTAGAAGTGGTTGTACACGCCCGGGGATGCATTCTGCATCGTTTAGGGGTCCTATTGACCAAGTTTGACTAGGTTTGACCATGGTTGACTAAGTTGAAATTTTGAAAGTTTGATGTTAGATGATCAGATAAGTTAAGTTCTGGATTCCTGTGATGTTTTGAAGGTCGATTATGCAAGCAGTCGGCCGTCTTGGGTCTAAAATTTTAAAATGCATTTTTGACAAAGTAAATGATCTCAGATTTTGATTTTGATCTCAAAAATGGATTCAGGACATCGAAACTAGCTAGGGGTGCAATTTTTATGCAAATCGAAGCACTTTGAAAATTTAGGTCAAAACCTATATAAGGCCAAAAGGGGTAATTTTCAAATCATTTCAACCGTTTGACTTTTGAGATTCCGTGGAGCCCTGTGAGAGAAAAAATGGTGGTCCCCATGTCTTCTCACTAATTTGAGCGATCTCAACGATATCAGTGACCTCGGTAGTATGGGCACCAAGTAAGTGGACCTCTAAGCGCTTCTTACATCAATTTAGCACATGTTTTAATTGCTTTTTAGGATTTTTTTGGAATGTTTTTACGCGTTTTAACTTTTACTTCACAGAATGTCATACGACAACTAGTAGCGTGTCGTACGACATTTCATGTCCAAACCAAGTGTCATCTCCATTCATGTATAGTGTCATATGAGAGATACTCAACTCTCTTATGACATTTCATTGGATCCCTCAGTTGTCGTACGATAACTGATGAATTTTCGTATGGAACCCAAATGTCGTATGGGTTGTTGTATAGTGTCGTACGATACTTGACACTAGTTTTAAAATTCTAAAGTGTCATATGAAAAACATCAAGCATTTTTAAGGCATTTAATGAATTTTTCCAAAAAATTTAGCTGCCGAGCTATATTCTATAGCATTTAATGCACCTTTTGATATGTTCAATATCTCATTTTGCATGCATTTATTACCGATTTGGATCAAGTGACTGATGTTGCATTTGTTTTTTATGCTTTTCCTATGAGGTACCCTGGTATTCATGTATGTGTGTCTCATCCAGCCACTCAGAGGTTGTGTTTTTCACTGCCAGATCCATTGAGAGTGCACTTAGCTGCTTGTGGGTTTGAGTATTTGATCAGTTTTCCTGAGATTTAGGTAAATCACAGACTGATCACTGAACTGGTTGAGCAGTTTCACTCAGAGACCTGAGACCTAGACCTTCCATCTCCCGACAGGGGAGATCACTCTTACTCTGGAGGATGTGTATCACATTTTTCACATCCTGTTCCATGGACCACATCTAGATTACTTGAGTTATGGGAACATAGGTTTACAGGCATTTAGGACCTTGATCGGAGCTGATGAGCAGATCTCGCAGCAGATACCCTGGGAGGTACTAGTTCAACAATATAGGCATACACATTGCCTTGAGTGTATTATCACAGGTATGATCGGGGAGATTATCATGTCAGACCGTCAACAAAATTATTTTTTGATGGGGTGGGCACCCATGGTTCTACGTCTCATGGCACAACCGACAGAGTATGGATGAGGTTAGTGCCTACTGGCCCATATATTTTATGAGATGCATGAGGTAGTCTACCATGAGGGTAATACTTTTGCGTCAGGGGTTATAGTTTTGCAAATCTGGGCATGGGAGCATATTCTCATATGTTGGCCCATATGCGATGATGAGATGTAGGCTCAAGAGCCTCTGATATATAGATATTCAAGGTACATCACATAGGTGTAGATGGGAAGGACCGAGTATTGGCGTAGGGTCCTAGATGACATGACCATGGTCATTTGGTGACCTTACTTACAGGGTGAGGCATGGCCAGCTACTAGAGCACAGTTCAGATATTTTTGTCAGAGTAGGATTTTGATTGGCCTCTCTACCAACGTGCTCAAGCAGTTTTTGATTACCATGGTCTAGAGGTAGTATGGCCTCATGCTGGATGTACCACAGGAGTTCACCTCCTATGCTTGACAGGTGAGGGAGATTGGATTGGGGTGGGATCCCAGATTATCATACAACATTTGCAGTTTGGAGTACAGTGGATTGCAGAGTAGGGATTGGGACTATCAGGTACAGGTAGTAGATATAGGTGTCACTGATGCTTATATAGAACATCTTGCAGAGCACCCATTCATGTGATTTTTAGACCTGACAAAGTTGATTCCTATGATGGAGGAGGCAGATGATGTCATAGGGGCGCCTAGGGGGAGATGACAGTGGAGGAGAGAGGTATAGATTTGGTGGCACAACTGGTACCTCCAGTGTAAAGAGAGATAGGGGCTCCACCATGACTGAAGAAAGATGTCAAGCTTGCTCCTATTCCATGAGTAGCTCCATTGGTGAGACTGTCAGTTTTGCTGTGACAGTATACTAGGGGTAAGGGCGGGACTTTAGGTGCCATGGGTAGCACCATGGAGGAGGTTTTGGGAGTAGAGAAGGTCTTAGGAGCTCACCAAGATGTGCAGATGGACAAGGCACAAGATGCACCTAATTTTGATCTGGGGGCAGAGGTTAGACATCGTAAGGCGAGGACAGATGCAGGTGGTGGTGGAGGTGATGAGACCATGGAGGACGCAGCTGAGGAGGTAGACCTAGGTCTGAGATAGACACCTTAGGATATCATACGCATAATACACCATTAGATCAGGGACTTGAGATCCTAGAGATTATTGTTGGATATTTGATTGGCGGAGTGTGACACTCAACTATGGGCTGCTCGAATAGAGGTGAGAAAACTACAGGAAGATGTGGTACACTAGATAGGTAGGGAAGCATACTATGTGTCTGCATATTTTTCAGTTGTGCCACCTAGACAATGGTTACATCATATTCTTAGTATATGCTGGGAACTTAGGGAGCTAGAGCACCACAATCTGATCTACCACTGGATGTTCTAGTAGGAGGAGGCACAACACCTGATGCCGAGGATTAGGCTGAGAGTTGATTGGATAGTCAGCTCACATTTTTGACATTTTTGTTGTACTTGATAGCTCATTAGAGCTCATGCCTTGTATTGTATGCACATTTTGCACCCCATGTACTATATCAACTTTATGTATATATATGTGATCATTTTGGTTTGACTTCTTAGCACTTGTCATTTTGAGTATGATGCTTATCATGTGATGCAAATGTATGCAATGTTCAATGTTTACTTTGCATGTATGATTATGCAATATGAATGCAATGATAAATGTTAGATGAATAATGAAAATGTATGGCTTTATTTATGTTGTATGGATGCAAATGTATGTATGCAATGGATATATGAGATGTGTATCAAATGTAAATGATATGATATGCAAATGTAATGATACACATGGTGTTTTTGTAGGTACATGAAGAGTTCAAGTGCTCAGTCGTTGTAAAAAAGGATGTTAACCCAAAACGATGACTGCTTGTTGATTAGTCAAAGAGACCTTGATTTGACCCTCAATCCTTGTGTTAAGTGAAAATTTGAGAACATCAAGCATAGTGCTGAATTCAAACCATGAAAGAGATGCAACCAGACTAAATACAAAATGAAAATGAAATGCAAACCCAGGACTTAGTCACTGATCATTTTTCGGTCTTTATCATCACTGAATAATTTAGGTAACACTAGATATTCGATACAATGTCCAATGGTTAGACAACCATGAACATATGAATATTGACTTTTAGTTGGAAATGTCGGATTAGATATAAGCACCAAGGCACAAAAGCCAGGATGACCTAAATATCATGTCCATTTTGATTTAGCAATTTGTATAAGCATGAATAGAGGTAAAATGGATTCAACCCTTATTCAAATGTATAGGGGGAAATATGAGATCTATTCTCAAACCCAAATTCCCCAAAGAAGAGATCCAATTTGATCAACCAAAAGGTTAATACACAATTGAATCAATTTGTGAAGAATATGGAAGAGAGAGAGAGAGAGTAAATCCCATATTTCCCTATGGAGGAGGATATATATATTATGTTTGGAAATCTGAAATAATTGAAATACAAATACTAACCTCAAATTAGGGTAGATCTAGAAAATGTTGAATTCTGATGTCTGTGTACACTTTCGGGAAAATCTAAAACCTATCCTAGACTGGAAATACCGAGATAGAGAAAACCCTTAAATCTTTCTCCAAGATGGCTCAGCTAGGGTTTGACCCTCATAAAAGGTCAAATACTACATTCTTTATTTGAAGTTTGATTCAAATTTTGTTCACAGATCTTGAAAGTTTGCCGAAAAGGGTATCCAAATTCACTCTCAAATCTGAAATTCTGCACCTGTACCTATAAGAAAAGGAAGATTTTTGTTGTTTGTTTGATGGGTTTGCCTTGGTCAAACCTTGGTTTGGAATCAACCTTAATATTGAAATTGAAATAGGAATGCTAGCAAGTAGTAGAAAAGGATCTAACAATGAAGCTATGCAATTCAATAGATATGTAGTTGTATTCAAAATGTAAACAAGTATATTGATACGAAAGCTTGAACAAAACAATAAATGTAAATCAAACCTCCATGATTGTATGCTTGGAATCCACCTTGAGGGAAGAATGAAATGGTTCTTGAAGATGAATAAAGGATCTTGAAGGAAGATCACACCATCATGATGGCTAGATCTAGGGTTTGAATGATGAATCTTGAATGCTTGAACCAAATTCCTTCAATGGCTTTGAATGCTTGAAATCCTTGATGTTCAATGGAGAACTTTGATGGAGAAGAAGACTTGAATTCTTGAATGGATGCTCGCTTGATCACCTTGAGAGCTTGAGTGCTTGAGATGTGAATGATGGATATGAAAATGAGAGAGGAAGGCTTCCTTTTATAGTGAACTAGGGCACACTCCTCTAGAGGGGCCACCTTGGAGAATTAAATCCCAATTAGGTCCCAACCTTTAGAAAATATACCTAGATTAAATGCAATTAAAGGATTTACCATCCCGAAACTTGAAATGGCTTACCCGAAGGTGGGAAAATAAATCTCCCGAAAGCCTGATGCCCGGAAATCATGGAAATTAGAGATTTGAAGGAAGGGGGAAAATCAAGGTTGGACCTAACCTAGTCAGGTTTGAGCTTGACCCTGACCTAGTTAGGTTCGAGCTTGACCTTGACCCTGGTCCTAGATTGACTTAGAACCAAGTCAAGAGGTCCTGGGGATGCCCAGAAACTTAGAACTGCCAGAACATGATAGAATGTCAGGGATAAACATAAAATCCTATTATTACTATGATGAAGGCCAGGAGGGTCTATTTCTACATCCTACCTAGAAAATAGAGCCATGGAAGAGGGAAAATCAATAGAATCCTTAAGATCCTAACCCTAATTTCACCTAGAATGAAGCAGAAAAGAAGTGGAAAGTGGGGAGAAAGCCAGATCAAAGAAAAGATCAATTCAAGGCATCCAATGTGACCCCAAACCACTTACTCAGAGGGCTAAACACTCTTATCATGGAAGTGCTTCCATTTTAAGATGATACATTAAGCCCCCACTTTAGCAAGAGTATGGACTCGATGCAAACTCTTGGTAAAGTAGAAGAAAGAGGAGATCCAAGTGGATTCACAAAAAGATAAAATAACACTTAGCTAAGGACACAAGCCCCTAGACGAAGGATTCTAACTCAACATACATGCACGAGGGTGCGAAACAAGACAACTAAAAGAACAAGGGTTAGTACTAAACAACCCAAATCAATTAGTGTAAGAAACCTCGCTAAGAAATATTCCTCATACTAATATCATATTTGGAAAGCTATCATAAAAGCATAAATGTTTACATAAGAAAGAAAAGAGAAACACTATAAATAACATAGCTTCATGATCCTGTCCTACTAGCATGAAAGAAGAAAAGAGAGAAAGGAGAAAGTGATTACCTCACCCAGTAAGATGCCCACCTTATTGTGAATCACCTTGGAGGGAGAGCCCAACAGGTTCACCCATAAACTGTGCTTGCAATTGTAATGCATCTTCTGACAGCTTCCTGGAATACCCATAGATCCACCTTCTTGTATCACTATGAATATAAAATGCGTGTCTCCTTAGGATTTAGCAACTTATGTGCATTACCTTCAGAAGATTTAGCATATAGGTGTGTGTCTTTTCAGGATTTAGCAACTTATGTGCGTTACCTTCAGAGGATTTAGCATATTTGAAAAATTAGAAAAAAATGCATGTCTCCTCAGGATTTAGCAACTTATGTGCGTTACCTTCGGAAGATTTAGCATATAAATGTATGTCTTTTCAGGGTTTAGCAACTTATGTGCGTTACCTTCCAAGATTTAGCATGTAAAATAAATAAAAACTATAGTACAAGGGAGGCCCTATATATGCCCCCCTCCTTAATATGGAAAAAACATACTATTTTGTCATGTTAATGAAAGAAAAGAACAAGGATAAAGCCTTCTTCAACATCAAGACAATATCCATAGACAACACCCAGTCCAAGCCAAGAAGGTCATAGCTCCTATGAGGCCATGGAAGGGATGAATGTAAAGAGATATCATGCAAGAAGTGAAAAGAAAGTAACCCTTATGAGGGATAGCACACTGTTCAGTTTCCAAGGTGAGAGATATATCAACGATGGAAACCCAATGTCAAACAACAAAATAGGGTATGATCAAGGACATGGCTCCTTAATGCCAACAAAATTTTCATGTATGATTGAATGTCACATAATAGATAGATACTGCTTACCCAAGGAAAGAGGTGAATCCCGGAAAGACAGAAGGAAATAGCATCCTTGCCCCCCAAGTGTAGGACAAAGATGGAAGAGGATACCTACTTCACAATGCAAGGAGATATCCTGCCTATAACAATGTATACCATATTCTTAGCGATGGATATTGACCCCTACATCCAAGAATGTAGATCATTGTGAAAAGGATATGTCACTCATGGAAAAGGATCCTCAATGAAAAAGATCTTATCAACAAGACCCCCACCAAAGAGGAGTGCTTTAAATAAAATATCATCTTTCAAAAGGCGAGAACAAAGATTCAATCATCAAGCCCCCTGCAAACAAGAGGAAGAGGAATCTTTGAATGAGGGAAACAACTCCAACACCAAGCAAGGGTGAGAGTTTATAAAGAACATAATTTGTAACATAGAGAAGAAGTGATGACCTAGGACAACAAATTATCATATAAGAAAGTTATCCATAGTCAAAACATCTATCAATATATTAAAATAATATTGCAATATAAACAAATACCACTAAGCTAAGGAAAGTGGTTTCCTAAAGAGAAAAGAGGAGGTACCTTGCCCCCCAGAGACAAGGGATACCTTTGCAAAACAAATGTCTTAGAAAAGATATCTTGAAAAGAAAAATATAGATTCGATGGATAGTTAACAACATAATGCAAAGCCATAGAAAAATAGGAGAAAAAGAATACTAATTAAGCCTTAAAAAAAAAGACCTAATGGATCCTAGGAGACTGGATGAAGATACACCTCTTGCCCCCCAGTCCTGAGACAAGAGGAGAAGAACATCTACATTATATCTAAAGGAGGGGAATCCCCTATATCAAAATTATGAAGGAATTGTAAAACTGCATGAGAGTGCGATATAATTCCTAAAGAAGCTCTTTCTCTAACATATAACTTGAAATATTTACAATCAGCAAGTAAATGTTTGTTACTATAATGAAAAGGACATTTGTATTTGTATAAAGCATCTATCGGCATAGGTCTAAAGATTTATTTCTTGGAATTCATTAGCTCAGCATATACCTTTTTAGCAATTTCTTGACGAGTAGTAGAGTTATCTAATATAGGTGTAGGGAGAAGAATGTGAAGAGGAGGATGATGTTTAGCATAACCTACTTTAACGTGAGACTTCAAACAACCAACACCATACATATCCGGTTTAGGGGGTATATGAACTGGAAACCTAATACCATGCTCATTAACTCCTAGCCCTAAACCTTTATAACCTTGTTTAGTCACCATATTATATCCAGTAGTGTACATATTATGTAAAGTGTCTATAGGAGGTGATTGTTTATCATGTTCATGAGTAAAGGTTGTATAAGGTGGGATAGTAGGTTTTGAAGAAGTTTCTTTACCCTTTCCATTAATGTCATCATGAATAGGAGGAGAAGGTAAATCAAAGAAATCTTGCACATCCGCATCTTGAATGATAGCTTGAATCCCATCATAAGTATGGGAAGAGCGAGGATTAACAGATGGAGAATGAGGTATCGGAATAGGAAGATTAGGATTAGGATTGATAGGATTAGGATTAAGATTAGGAAGATTGGGGGATGGTGTGTCATCTACCAAATTCTTCACATAATCTAAAAGATGAATAAGGCTACCCCATAAATCCCTCAGAAAAGTTTTAAATGTAGGCAGACTAGTGTCGGTCAACTTCACAAAAGCATAAGCAAGAGCAAAGTGAAGAATCATGAACATAAGGAAGTGAATGATACTCTCATAAACATAATAGGTATTATAAAGAGATGTTAAAAGAAGAGTGATAAAGAACATAACCATGCACCAAATCATCTTAACAATCACCATAAAATATTTTTGTATTTTTATTGAATATATAGATTTTTTTGTATTTTTGAATTTTGAAATGCAAGAGCATAAACTAGATCTAAAAAGGCAATCTAACACCAAAAAGAAAGAGAGTAAGCTTGTCGGGTTCACCAAAATGAATAGAGGTAAAATGGATTCAACCGTTATTCAAATGTATAGGGGGAAATATGAGATCTATTCTCAAACCCAAATTCCCCAAAGAAGAGATCCAATTTGATCAATCAAAAGGTTAATACACAATTGAATCAATTTGTGAAGAATATGGAAGAGAGAGAGAGAGAGTAAATCCAATATTTCCTTATGGAGGAGGATATATATATTATGTTTGGAAATCTAAAATAATTGAAATACAAATACTAACATCAAATTAGGGCAGATCTAGAAAATGTTGAATTCTGATGTCTGTGTACACTTTCAGGAAAATCTGAAACTTGTCTTGGACTAGAAAAGTTGAGACAGAGAAAACCCAGAAATCTTTCTCAAAGATGGCTCAGCTCAGGTTTGACCCTCATAAAAGGTCAAATACTACATTCTTTATTTGAAGTCCGATTCAAATTTTGTTCGTAGATCTTAGAAGTTTTCCAAAAAAGGTATCTAAATTCGCTCTCAGATCCAAAATTCCGCACCTGTACCTGCAAGAAAAGGAGGATTTTTGTTGTTTGTTTGAGCGGTTTGCCTTGGTCAAACCCTGGTTTGGAATCAACCTTAATATTGAAATTGAAATAGGAATGCTAACAAGTAGTAGAAAAGGATCTAACAATGAAGCTATGCAATTCAATAGATATGCAGGTGTATTCAAAATGTAAACAAGTATATTGATATGAAATCTTGAACAAAATAATAAATGTAAATCAAACCTCCATGATTGTATGCTTGGAACCCACCTTGAGGGAAGAATGAAATGGATCTTGAAGATGAATAAATGATCTTGAAGGAAGATCACACCATCATGATGGCTAGATCTAGGGTTTGAATGATGAATCTTGAATGCTTGAACCAAATTCCTTCAATGACTTTGAATGCTTGAAATCCTTGATCTTCAATGGAGAACTTGGATGGAGAAGAATACTTGAGTGCTTGAATGGATGCTTGCTTGATCACCTTGAGAGCTTGAGTGCTTGAGATGTGAATGATGGATATGAAAATGAGAGATGAAGGCCTCCTTTTATAGTGAACTAGGGCACACTCTTCTAGAGGGGCCACCTTGGAGAATTAAATCCCAATTAGGTCTGAACCTTTAGAAAATATACCTAAATTAAATGCAATTAAAGGATTTACCATCCTGAAACCCAAAATGGCCTACCTGGAGGTGGGAAAATAAATCTCCTGAAAGCTCGATGCCCAGAAATCATGGAAATTGGAGATTTGAAGGAAGGGGGAAAAATTGAGGTTGGACCTAACCTAGTTAGGTTTGAGCTCGACCCTGACCTAGTTAGGTTTGACCTTGACCCTGACCCTTGTCCCAGATTGACTCAGAACCAAGTCAGGAGGTCTCGGGGATGCCCAAAAACCTAGAACTGATGCCAGAACATGACAAAATGTTAGGGACATACATAAAATCCTATGATTACTATGATGAAGGCCAAGAGGATCTATTTCTACATCCTACCTAGAAAATAGAGTCATGGAAGAGGGAAAATCAGTAGAATCCTTAAGATCCTAACCCTAATTTCACCTAGAATGAAGTAGAAAAGAAGTGGAAAGCGGGGAGAAATCCAGATCAAAGAAAAGATCAATTTAAGGCATTCGATGTGACCTCAAACCACTTACTCAGAGGGCTAAACACTCTTATCATGGAAGTGCTTCCATTTTAAGATGATACAAAGCATCAGAGCATAAACACTATGATGACCTAAATACGCCTTGCATACAAACACACCAAGCAATTGAGAGGTCATTCTTGTTCCAATGTGAAGTACCCACAGTGACCCTTTATCATTCACATCCTTGGGTAATATTGTGTTTCACAATAGGAATATGAAATTACTCAAGAACACAAAGTTAGATCTAACTTCCCTAAAGCATCTGGGTATCAAAGGTCGAGGTACACGTGGCCATCCAATTGTGATGGAGGCACTCATAGTGGACACCAATTCAATCTAGAGTTTTTAGAGTAATTAGATTTTCACTTACAAACAGAAAACAAAATAAAATATTATGCCCCCAATCATCGCTCTCTAAATCCTATAAATGGACATCATCGATGAGATCAAAGTGACATAATATGTAAAAATCTTATGTGAAACAGTGAACATACAAAAAGATCTTAACATATTTTAGAGATTGATTTGTTTAGTGTTGTATTTTGCTTGTGTTGGCGTTAGTTGCAAAATCCTTTTCTGGCAGGGAGACAGAAAGACTGACTCAGATAAAGCTCGAAAGGATACTAATCAGATAGGACTCATATGATATACTGAGGACCATAGTACATGACACTGGTTGTCCCTAAGTTGGAAACTTTTGATAGGATGCAGACACTTGTTGTGTGGTGCACATACTGACTTTATTGAATTGCAAGATATATACAAACTAAAGTAGTATAGAAAGCTAGGAAAATGCCAAGATTGCTTTGATAGATGGAGCATTTTGTACAAGTGGTGCTCATTTTTTGGGTTTTCACCATCTTGGTAGAGATTCTATTTTTGCTACCAAGGCACTTGTTTACTAGGTTTTCACCAAGACACTTTTTCTTTTTCTTCTTTTTTTGTATGTTTCATCTTTTCAATTTTTTTAAATTTTTTTTTCCATTTTTTCCATTTTTTTATGTTCCATCAAGGCGTCTATTGCTAGGTTTTCACCAAGATGATCATTTTTTCATGACTTTTTCAATTTTTAGTTTGTTTTTTAGGATATTTTCCACATGTTGAGTGCTTAAGAAAATAATTTCTTCAGATGAATAACATTGATCGATTCTTAGAGCTTTTCTCCTTTAGTCATTGAGAGTTGACAGGCTCCAGAGCCAAAATAAATAGCAATGAAAAAGGGACCCAGCCAGTTGGGTTCAAACTTCCCTTTACATTCTTGATGGGATTGATTTTTAGTGTTTTTTCTCAAGACTAGATCACTGACCTGAAATTCTGTGTCTGACCTTCTTGTTGTAGCCTCTAAAAATTCTTTTCTGATAGACTCTAAGATGATCATACACAACTTGCCTACGCTCATCTAGTAGTTCAAGTTCTTGTAGCCTGGATACTCTGTAATCATCATCAGTTACCAGACCATGCATTCCGATTCTAAGTGATGGGATTTCAACCTCTATAGGAAGTACCTCTTCAGTCCCATATACTAAAGAAAAATGAGTAACCCTAATGGGCATTCTGATACTCGTTCTGTAAGCCCAAAGAGCTAGATTTATCATTAGATGCCAATCTTTCCCTATTTTGTTAACTGTGCAGTGCAATTTTTTCAATAAGTTCTTATTGGATGCTTCAACTTCTCCATTCCCTTGTGGATAGTAAATAGATGACTAATGTTGAGTTATCTTGAATTTGGAACATAAGGAGTCTAGGTCCTTGTTTTTGAATTGGTCTCCATTGTCAGTGATGATGGAGTGTGGGATACCATATCGACAAATTATGTAGTTTAAAATGAACATTGAGATCTATTTTCTGGTTGCTTGTGTTAATGGAACTGCTTCAACCCATTTTGTGAAGTAATATTTTATTGTGATGATATGGGTGTGACCATTTGATGAATGTGGATATATGGCTCCTATGAGATCAAATGCCCATTGTTGAAAAGGCCATTGTGTTTTAAAGGGAATCAAATCTCTTCCTATCACGTGAATCAAGTTACCATGGACCTGGCATTTCTAAAAATTCTTAGCATATTTCATGGCCTCTTTCTCAATGTTTGGCCAATAGTACCCTACCCTAATGACTTTTTAAGCTAATGTTAGACCGTTGGAATGCGATCCACAAATACCTTCACATACTTCCTCTAATGCGTGTTGTGACTCTTCATGTTCTAAACATCTAAGAAGTGTACCATCCAGACTTTGTTTGTATAGATCATTACCAATGATGACATATTGTGATGTATTGCAGATAAGGTAATGTTTTTCATGATGGTTAAAGGTATCGGGAATAATTTGGTCACGAAGGTGGGAGTATATGTTTTTGTAACGGGAGGAATCATGACCAACAACAGTGCAGATCATGTGGGTTTCTGGGAAATCATAAGAGGGGAATGACAGTGCTTCCACTGGGAACTTGTAGCGTAGCTTATGTTTGGGCTGCTATAGAAGAGATGATAGCATTGTCATGGCATTGATTGCCTTGTTCTCCATTTTGGGTATCTGTTCAAATGTTATAGAAATGAAATATTTCTTGAGATCATCTACCATGCGCTTGTATGGAATGATCTTTTCATCTTTTGTTTGATACACATCATTGACTTGGTGAATGACCAGTTGTGAGTCTCCATGAATGTGTAATTTCGTTACTCTCCATTCGATTGCTATTTTCATTCTATTTAACAAAGCTTCATATTCTGCTATGTTGTTGGTGCAAGGGAACTTGATCCAGAATGCTTTTGGAATGGAGTAACCCTATGGTGTGATGAACAATATACTAGCTTAGAATCCATTTTGTGTATAAGATCCATCAAAGAATAAGCGCCATGTTCTGGAAGATAGCTGCATGATAGAGGAATCATGAAATTCCATCTGCATTGGTTGATCATCAAACATTGGAGCTTTAGCTAGTTGATCTATGATGACTTGTCCTTTGATGGCTTTTCTTTCAACATACTCAATGTCAAATTCTCTCAATAGCATTACCCATTTTGCTAATATACCTGTGAGAGAAGCTTTTCTTAATAAGTACTTTAGTGGATCTATCTTAGCTACTAAGTGTGTAGTGTGAGCCAACATGTAGTGTCTCATCTTTTGTGATGCAAAGATGATAGCT
This sequence comes from Chamaecyparis obtusa, assembly GCA_027943335.1. Classification (NCBI taxonomy): domain Eukaryota; kingdom Viridiplantae; phylum Streptophyta; class Pinopsida; order Cupressales; family Cupressaceae; genus Chamaecyparis; species Chamaecyparis obtusa. The sequence goes on from BSBK01001958.1 coordinate 2,860,629, forward strand.
AGATACGCCTTCTATATCATAGAGTAATTATTTTCATAAGCCACCAAGGTTCTGCTGATATAATATATAGCTCTTTCTCATTTATTCTCATCATGTTGTGCCAATAATGCCCCCAGTGATGTATCTGTTGTGGAGGCATATAATATTAATGGCTTTCCCTGAATAGGAGGCATGAGAATTGGTTGATTTACCAAGTATTGCTTGATATGATTGAAATTCTTTTCACATTCATTGCTCCATTTTTAGGTCATACCTTTATGCAATGTTTTAGTGAAAGGTTGTGATATGTCAACTAACTGAGAGATGAAGCATTTGATGGATTGTACCCTTCCTTGCAAAGTACACATTTGACTTATATTCTTAAGAGGTTGCATCTCCATGATTTATTTGAATTTTGTTGGGTCTACTTCGATACCTTTCTTTGAAACAATGTACCCTAGAAGCTTTCCTGAAGTGACACCAAAGGTACATTTCTTAGGATTTAGTTAGAGACTAAATTTTTCCATTCTATCCAGTATTGTACCCAAGTCAGCTAGATGTTCATATCATTTCATTGATTTAGCCAAGGTGTCATCAACATAGTCCTCCATGTTTTTGTGCATCATATCGTGAAAGATAGACATCATGGATCTTTGGTAAGTAGCACCAGCATTCTTAAGACCAAATAGAATAACGTTCCAGCAGAAAGTACCCCATGCACAAGTGAAAGCTGTCTTTTCTTGATCTTCTAGAGCTATTTTTATTTGGTTGTATCCAAAAAAGCTGTCCATTAGAGAGTACATTTAAAATCTTGTAGTCATGTCCACTATCATATCGATGTTTGGTAGTGGAAAATCATCCTTTGGGCATGCTTTGTTTACATCTCTAAAATCTATGCATACTCTAATAGATTTATCTAGTTTTGACACTGGAACTATATTTTAGATCCATTATGCATAGTCGATGACTTGGATAAATCCATCTTTAAGTAATTTCTCTAGCTCAGCTTTGATAAGGAGTGCAACATGAGGATGCATCTTTCACAAATTTTGGTTGATTGGTTTAACTCCTAGAGCAATAGAGAGATGATGCATAATGAGATTAGGATCTAATCCTAGCATATCTGAATATTTCCATGCAAATTTGATCTTTTTCTTTGTTAAGAACTTGGTAAATGCCTATTTTTCTTCTTCTGACAGAGATTGTGCAATATGAATCAATTGAGGTTCCTCTGTTGTGCCCAGATTGATATATTGAGTTGGCTCTATCAAAAGTGGTGATCTTTCCTATAAATGACTCAGAAGGACATCAAATATCTCATCTTAGGGCACCTCAGAGAGGTTTTCACCTTCGGATATGTCTTTTGTTTTTACTATTTTTGGTTCTGAGACTGCCACATAGTGGTTTTCACCCTCAAAACTCTTTTTCTTTTATTCTTTTATTCTTTTGACTGAGATATTTGATATCTGACTCCATCATGATGATGCTAGTTTCACTAATGGAAGTCATCATGGGTTCTACTGCATTTAGGTAACATGCAAGAGTGTAATCTGTTCAGAAAGTATGGATGTCTTGGCTTGGATTATTTGATGTTTGGTCAATAAGCTTAGGATGTTGGATGGTAAGCGTAGGGAAGGATTGGATAATAGTGTTTACACATACAATTTTGTCATCATTGGTTATGATCTAACTCTCAAATTCAAAGATGATATTACTACTCAAGATATTCAGTTCATTAAGTGTCTCAACGTCATCATTGGATCCTGCATTAGTAATAAGTGAATCAGTTTCATGAGTTCCGTCATCCCATTAAAGATAACCTATGGCTCTTTAGTTGTAGGTTTCACTTTCTCTGAAGGTTTCCCATAAGAATTAGGCAAAAGAGGGAGAGATGTGAGAGATATAATAGGTTCTATTGTGTATTCCCCCATGCATGTATCTTTGATCTTGATTTATTTTTCTATGTCTTCCATTTTAGATGTAGATGCTATGTCAACCTATTTGGTAGAAGACTCTCTGTTGTGTGGGACAAGTTTTTCTGCACTTTCCTTCAAAGCATTGCAAGATGTTGACATATCTGCATGTATAGTGACCTCTACTCCATCATAGGGAAATTTGATACATTGGTGGTACATTGATGGAATAGCTTGCATCTCATGAATCTAGGGCCTTCCTAAAAGGATGTTATAGGCTAGTAGGAGGTCCAGCATTTGACAGGTGATATCTTTGATAATAGGTCCCATTCTGATAGGTATCATAATGACTCCTTTTGAGGATCTTTCTTGTTCATCATATGCCTTGATGGTTATTTTCTTTTGAGGATTAATAGCATCCTTTGAAAATCCCAGTTGTGTAACCAGTTTATAAGAAAAAATGTTTAGACCAGCTCCCCCATCTATCAAAACATGCTTGAAATGACGGTTTTCAATTAGGACTTCAATATGCAAGGGCTAGTTATGCAGATGATTCAGTGAGTTGTCATCTTCCTCTGAAAAGGAAATGTATTGAGGGGAAGTCAATTGACCCACCATGGTCTAAAATCAATCAAGATCAAGATTTTCTGGAACATTGGAATTGAGCAAAGCTTTGTCTAAGATAGCTCGATGAGCAGGAGAGATTCGAAGCAACTCAAATATAGATATCTTTGCATTTGTGTGTTGGATTTGTTAGATGATGTTGCATGATGTCATTTTGGACTCTTTAGAATTGGAATATTTTGGTGTAGTACTTTGTTTAGATGTAATTACAAGATTGAATGGTACCTTTGGGGCATTTGATGAACCCGAGTTTGATCCTGGAAGAGTTACTTGAGCTTGAGATTGAGTGACTGCATTAGCCAATCTATTTTATTTATCCTTTCTAATAATGGTGATAACATTGCAGTTTTGAGATGCACATGGCTCTACCATGTTGATGATATCACTATTTTCAGAGTAGGTGTAATTGACCTTAGTACCCATGTTTGGTTTAGAAGATGAATCTCCTTGATTATGTTTCAGAAAAGGTTCCATGAATGCCATATGATCGTTATTAGATTTATGGTTGTCAATCACAATTTCTCCAACGTCAATTTTGTCTTGAATAAGATATTTTAGATGCATGTAGTTGTTGGTTTTATGACCCTTGTTTCAATGGAAATCACAAAAATCGATCTCCCTCCACCATTTAGGTTTGACTTCGGGGTCATATGGTTTGATCTCAGGTAATGTGATGATGTTATTTACCAATAAGGTTCTCATGGAAGATTCCAAGGACTCACCCAAAGGAGTGAACTCACATTTTGGTTTTGTAACCCATGGCTTGTACTCATTTGACTTTTTAGAAAGCTCAGTTGTCTTATTTTCTAAGGATTTTATATCTTGAGTACCAATAGTGAGGTTAAATGCTGGTGCTTTTTGTGGACCACTGATGTGATCAACAACACCATCTATGATGACATTTTTATTCTTGTTCCAGAATTTGACTTTGTCTTTATTGTTCGAATTGGAGCTTGAATCATACTTATTTTCTTTATGAAGTGATATATATCCCTTGCGAACAAGTACGTCCTCTATTTTCATGGCACTATCCACCATTTTGTCAAATGAGACATGATTTTGCATCTAAAGATGATAGTTGATTTTCGAGATTAGATTATTGATAAAGATTTATAGTTTCTCTTTTTCTAGAATTTTTTGAGGATATAGCGATAATTTCTTCCTCCAATGTTTGAGGAAAGTTAGGAATGGTTCTCCCATTCTTTTCTTTAGGTTACATATGTTAATCATGGTGACTGAATGCTGGATGTTGTAGGATTATTGTTGATAGAACAATTTGATTAACTCCTCAAAAGTTTTGATGGTTGAAGGTATTTTGGAGAACCATGTTAGAAATAGGAAATACTAAGAGGGGGGGGGGAGGGGGGTGAATCATTATTTGACAAACTTTTATTTTTTCCTGATTATGGATATAACAAATTAACTTGAAGCTTGCATAAGAAACTAAACTAAGTAAACTAAATAACAAGCATACCAATAAAGAAAATTAACTCATAACACCATGTTTGTTCTCGAGGAAACCATGGCCAAGGGAAAACCCCAGTGGGAATGATAACCACAATTGATCCACTAATCAAAAGATATCCGGTTAAGGATGTTGACCTTGTTAGAAGTCTATTACATACATATAGTGTCTCTGTCTTGGTTAAAGGACTCTAGGCCTTATTAGAAGCCTCAACCCTGTTCAGAGTTGCTATTACAAAAAAAATGTTTGCAAGATGAGCTCACTACCCAAACATGCAATATACAATAATAGCTTCTGATACAAAGGTAAAATAAAAAACCTTTTATTGCTGCCGAATAGATTTTCTATTCTGATGTAGCTTTGTAGGCTCTTCACTCTCACATACATATAATTCTTTCTTCCTTCTTAAAATATACAAATTTGCATCATATGTCAACTTATTACAATTGCTATATGTATCATGTGTACATTTCACATTACATAATTCTTACGTATATATAAGTTATTACAATTAATAACTTCCAATTGGCTTACAATACATAAACTCTTCTCAAAATATAAAATCAATTTATGCTGCCTTAGGGTTCACATCTAGGCTATTATCCCTACACGGTTAAGTCATTATTTTGATAAACAAATAATCCCTTAACTTATTGTCATCATATTCTGTCTTCTGCTCTATTTAGGTTGGCTCAACATTGTCTTTGTAAATCTTTAATATCTTCTTCCATACATGCCATACATATGTGCGCTCTCATATGTGGCTTTGATATACATAGAATGATCCATGTTCAAGTGCGCATGCACTGAACCTTCTTCTGTGAACATCGCTAATCAAAATTGTCTTCGATTAGATTGGTAAATATTATTGTACTTAGACAATTTTCTAGTGCACTCATACAAGTTTGCTTCCAACTATTATGCTATCTTTATACTGAGTATATGTTGCCATAATGACAACATTCTGATATCTTACTTAGCTAAATTGCCAACAAACCAGTTGATGGCTGCTCCTCCCAAAGATCATGGGAAGAGATGCATTAAGTACGTTGGTTCATGCATGAACTCCATGGATAGAGTGAAAAAATCTCTAACATGATATTGAGGATCTGAATTCCATCGTATTTATCATATTTGGGAAGTTCCACCCTTTTCAGGAATGGTGGCATATACAAGCTTCGATCAAATGGAAATGGACATAGGGCATCCATAGAGAATTCCTTGGGCTCTTTCTATTTTTACAACTTGTTAAGTTTGACTTGCATGGAATGCATCTATTTCATCATGGTAGTGATGGGAGTCTCTTCCTCTTGTGTTACAATGTTGTCAACATTAAAGCTTCGAGGAAGTTTGGCACCTTGTTGGGCTAGTTCGAGAAAGTATGTCTCTTGTCCTCTCGTAGGAAATGTTTCATGAGTTTCTTAAAGAGATCATCATCTCGATACTGTGCAATTTCTGAAGGTGTGGGTTCTTGATTCCCCCCTTCATCAGAGTTGTGACCTTGTGAGCCATGGTTAGCTTCTCTTTGAGACATGGAAGCATGTTGATTAAGATATTGTGTGGATTCTGGAGGGGTTGTGTGACCTCCTTTTAAGTGCAAATTGACAAGTTCATCTTCTTTGTAAAGATTTGGATTGTATAGTTGATGAAGAGACTGAACAATAAGAGAAGATGAAGGTGATGTCTTTGGTTCTTCTCTTGGTTTTCTATGTGAGGAAGCTCTATTTTCCACCATTAACCTTAGGTGAATCTTTTAGAGAAAGATACGAGAATTGATAGGTAATCTGATTTAGGAATATCAAGTGACACAACCTTGTCAAGATTGGATTGAATTGGTGATGAAAAGATTGATTATATATAAATGAAGGATATTGTGCCCAAGATGTATGGGTAGACACCCAAAATATGGTGGACATGAATTCACAACACTTAGCCTTTTGAGATGATGGACTGAGGTTGTTTTGACAAGGTTTTGACACAGGACAAAACATGATTCAGACTGATCAATCAGATGATGAATCGAGAAAAATAGATCACTTTGGGAAAATAAGACAGATATGTTGTTTCTCTACTTTGTACCTGACATAGTGAGTATTCTATCAAAATTTTGACTATTGACTAGTTTTTTGATAATTTTGTGCAAACTATCATCTGATAGTATATAGGCTCGTACGACATAGAATGGGGTCTGACACGACACTTGCAGAATCTTGTACGATAATTGATACCAGGGATTATTTTTGCTTGGGATTCTTGAAAACTCTTGTATGACACTGTATAGATTTCCATACGATACTTGGGGGTTTTGATATGACACTTGCAGGAAATGAGCAATTATTGTATGACAATTGATAGGGTAGGATGATAGTTGACACCAGAAAAGGATTTTTGTTTCAATTTTTCTAGTTTTTGGTGTTTTTCGATCTCAATTGGTTTCTCAAAATTTTTGTCTAGTTTTTTAGATTTGTGTTTTGGATTGTCTGAGGGTGTTTAACATAGCAATAGGCTCACAATCACAAAAAATAGATGGAAACTGACTCAAAGAATCAAACACACCTAGCCTAACCTAACTAGGAGAAGAGATGTATTAATTTCTCGTTGACTTAGGAACACACTCAGAGACTCCTCAGAATATGGTGGTCCAACAATACACAATGGATGTTGAAGCCCATATTAGCCGACTTCAAGTGTCAAGGAGGTCTCGATATGATGAGTGTCTTGGGGTGATTACTATTCACCTTGCACAATGATGCAGGGGCATCCAAGGTTAAGACAGGGCATTCTGTGTCCTGGATGAAAATACATGGAGTGTTTGTATTTTGGCTGGTGTTACTCGGTTGTAGCCTTGATCAATGACCTCGATCATTGAAGGAAGCTCGGTCATTGAAGGAACTCGGTAGTCTCTAGTGCTCAGTGAAAGTGTTACTCGGTCATACCTATGGTGCTCGGTCGACACTGGTGCAAGGTGATGCCTGGCATGCTCGGTTAATTTACTATTGCTTGGTAGTTCTGGTTTATCGACTGGAGTTTTGTGTGATTTATTGAGCCAAATTGGTGAATTTATTATTGGTAGCAATTGTTATGGAGCCGACATGCTGAATTAAATGTTTTTATACATTTGTAAGCCAACTTGTATGACATTTAATTATTTATTTTGGGGAGTTAAGGGTTTCATCTTGCCAACTTGTGGCTGATGATTAGTATTTAAGGAGTGCTTAGGTAGGTGTTTAGGGATAGAATTGGGAGGAAGAACAACTTAGTAGATCTAGAAGTCAGATGCGAAGCTTGAGAGTGAAGTTATGGAAAATTTCTTGATGTTCTTGCAGATCGAATTGTAATCTGATAGTTGTTTGTAGCAGAGCTAGGGGTTTGCATACTTGGAGACAAGGAGATTGCTTGGAGGCTTGTGAGCTCAAGTTTAGATCTTCCTTAGGGTTTCCATCAGCTTTTGATTATCTTCAGAGATGAACTAGCTAAGTTGGTATTGGATCTAGTTGTGGATCTTGCAGAATTGTTTTCTGATTGTAATTGGCCCTAACTCGGAAGGCCTTACAACTGGGCATGTTAATGAAAATTAGTGTTAAACAATTACTTTGTGTTGCATTGTTGAGTATTTTGATGTGTATTCTGTTGGCTACAAGGTTTGGACTGTCCTTCATTGGATCCACCATCCTTGACTGCATCATGTGGTATCAGAGCTAGAGTTGATCTTGTTGAAGCAGAAGGTTGACCTACCAAGGTTGATCTTGCGAAGTTGATCTTGTTGGAAAAGTTGATTGTGCACAATCTAGATTGCAGATTTGTAGCACTGAACTTGAGAAATTGTGCCCTAGTTGTTTGCAAGATTGCAGGTTAAGATCTGACTTGTTGCAACTTGGAAATTGTCACAAGGTGGTCGGTGAGGGTTTGTTGAAGAGGGTTTCTCTATCTTTAAGGATGCCTCCGAGAAGATTGGACCCTAGAGTTATTTCAGATCTTTGTGATACTATTGAATCCCAGATCACAGAGAAGGTGAAATCAGATTTTAGATCTGAGATGGAATTGATGAAGAATGACATGGTCAACAAGATCATGAGAACTGTTGTTGGTATACCTCGAAATGTTGCTACTGAGGATGGCTATGAAGAAGCTGTTGAAGAATTTGAAACTATTGGATCTAGTGGTGATGACTAGAGGAACATATCTGGTGAAGATAGAACTGCACGGTTACCTAGATTTGCTGCTCAGTTTAGTAATTATCGAATGGAAGTTTCTACTTTCTCTGGTACTTTGAAACCTAAAAATCTAATTCATTGGATTGGTGAACTTGAAGATTTCTTTGAGATGGAAGAAATTGAAGATCCTCTTCGGGTGAGATTAGCATAGACAAATTTGAAAGGACATGCTGCTCTTTGGTGGAAAGAACTACAGAGAGACCGAGAAGATGAAGGTGAAACAATGATCAATTGGTGGAGATTGATGGTGACTAAGTTGAAACCTAAGTTCATACTGGTTGACTATGAACTTGACTTGTTTAAGAAGTTGCAGAATCTGAAACATAAGGATTTGTCTGTTGAAGATTATACCGAGGAGTTATACAAACTTACTATTCGGTCTGGACACTAAGAGCTTGGTAAGGAAAAGGTAGCTCGGTATGTGAATGGTCTAAGATTCAATATTTAGGATGAGCTTGGTATGATGAAGATTGATTCTGTTGAAGATGCTTATCAGTATGCTCTGAAGACAGAAGATAAGTTGAAGAGAAAACAACCTAGTAACTTCTGAGGGAAGACAAAGATTGATCACTCGGTGAAGGATAAACCGACTGATGCAGAAGATGAATAGAAACCTATGGAACCAAAGAAGAAGATAGGTAGAGTTATCTTTAAAGGTACTTTCTATAACTGTGGAGAGGAAGGACACCATTCTTTTGAGTGTACACAAAAGAAGGTTGACTGATGAACTGCTGTGATGAATGAGAACGTTCAGAATGAACCTAAATCAGAGAACTTTCTGCTTCAGCGAACATTACTCGATACAAATGATGAAACTTGTCAGAGGAGTAACTTGTTTAGGACCCGATGCAAGACTAAAGGTAAACTTTGTAATGTTATTGTTGATAGTGGTAGTACTGATAAGCTTGTTTTTAAGGACCTTGTTCAGAAACTTGGTTTGAGTAGAATGAAGCATCCTTGTCCTTATAGGATTGGCTAGTTACAAGATGTTCATGATTTGGAAGTTAGAGAACAATGCTTCATTGATGTTTAGATTGGCTAGTACAAGGATCTTGTGCTTTGTGACATTGTGCAAATGAATAGTTGTGATATATTGCTCGGTAGACCTTGGCAATATGATTGCAGAACTATTTATGACTGTGTCCAAAATGTATTTACTATTGAAAATAATGACATGAAGTTTTCACTGATGCCTTTAATAGATACAACGCTCGGTAGGAGAAGCCTGCGTATTGGTAGCCTAGTTAAGATTATGGATCCAGAGAAAATGAATGATCAGTATGGAGAACCGACCTGTACATTGTCAAGAAAGGACTTGAAGAGACAAAGGAAATTGAAGTGGAAGCATTTTCAAGCATAAAAGGTGGAGGACTTGTATGTGAAGAACCAGTTCAGGATTTACGTGCTGAATCCTGAAAGATGTTCTTCTCACATATGAACATCTTTTGGAACCTAGGGTGTCTGATGCAGGGGCATCCAAGGTTAAGGCAGGGTATTCTGTGTCCTCAGTGAAACTACATGGAGTGTTAGTATTTTGGCTGGTGTTACTCAGTTGCAGCCTTGACCAATGACCTCAGTCATTGAAGGAAGCATAGTCATTGAAGGAAGCACAGTCATTGAAGGAAATCGGTAGTCTCTGGAGCTCAGTGAAAGTGTTACTCAGTCATGCCTACAATGCTTGGTCGACATTGGTGCTCGGTGATGCCTGGTGTGCTCGGTTAATTTACTGTCGCTCGGTAGTTCTGGTTTATTGATTGGAGTTCTATGTTATTTATTGAGCCGATTTGGTGAATTTATTATTGGTAGCCATTGTTATGGGGCCGACATGATAAATTAAATGTTTGTATACATTTGTAAGCCGACTTGTATGACATTTAATTATTTATTTTTGGGAGTTAAGGGTTTTATCTTGCCAACTTGTGGCTGATGTTTAGTATTTAAGGAGTGCTTGGGTAGATTTTTAGGGACAGAACTAGGAGGAAGAACAACTTAGTAGATCTGGAAGTCAGATGCGAAGCTTGAGAGTAAAGTTATGGAAAAGTTCTTGATGTTCTTACAGATCGGATTGTAATCTAATAGTTGTTTGTAGCAGAGCTAGGGGTTTGCAGACTTGGAGACAAGGAGATTGATTGGAGGCTTGTGAGCTCAAGTTTAGATCTACCTTAGGGTTTCCATCAACTTCTGATTGTCTTCAGAGTTGAACTAGCTGAGTTGGTATTGGATCTAGTTGTGGATCTTACAGAATTGTTTTCTGATTGTAATTGGCCCTAACTTGGAAGGCCTTATATCAGCCATGTTAATGAAAATTAGTGTTAAAAAATTACTTTGTGTTGCATTTTTGAGTATTCCGCTATGTATTTTATTGGCTGCAAGGTTTGGATAGTCCTTCATTGGATCCACCATCCTTGATTGCATCACACAAGCACTACAAATCCTTCATAGGTAGATCGGTATCAAACTAGCTTAGGCTATTAATCAAGGCATCCGTTCACAACTGTCTCCCATAGTCCTGCAAGAAGGATTGAGGCTGTTAACCCTATGAGTACTCAGATCCATGTAGTCTTGCAAGCAGGATTGAAGTAGCTCTAATCTACACAAAATCAAAGCATGTTCATGGAATAAATCCATGGAAAAAGTGCAACTATGTCTTTCGGGGCTTTAACCTCAAGGAAGCGTCAAATTTTATAGTGGGGTGGAAGAGTTGGCTTAAGACTTGTCCCACTTGGGGTCATTCTCAGGATCTTTTTACCTCACTGGCAGGTGCTCTAAAAGATTAAATGAAATGTGAGGTTGGGGACCATAAGATATGGGTTTCTAATTCTCTGAGAAGAGAAGAGCATAATCCCCTAGCCTTGTCCTTTTACCTATCAAAACATGACAAGAAGAATTAATCCAAATATAGTACGCAAACTGGCACTAGGGAAGATACCTTCTGGGTTTCTAATTCACCTAAGAAGGAGAAGAGCATAATCCCCTAAATATCTGCCTCAATGGAAATAGATGCACGTACCTAATTAACTAGGTGCCTATGAAAAATAAATATTTAAGAAAACAAAATATTTTCTCGACGAAGATTCGACAACTTGCAAAACCACATGTCAAAAATTTTGATTGATCAAAAGTCTTTGACATGCAATTTCTATAAGGGTTTTCTGCAAACAAGGGCTTAGAAGACAAGACAAGAATAGGCCAAAAGGTAGGTTTTTATGCTTAGGTCTTCATCTCTCATCCTTCAAAAAGTGTTAGGATATCTCAAATAATCACGCACCAGAAAATAACAAGTGTTAGGATTAACTATCAGTCAAATCTCAAATCAAAAACCTCAAAAACCAATCAGAAATCCCATACAACAATTGACATACTAGCATGAAATATCGTACGACAATATACCTCAATCCATATGACACTTCAGTTTTGATACAACACTGGGTACATATAGATATAATAATGTGTTACAACTGGTATGACACTTTAGGAATGTCATTTGTCGTACGACAGATAGAGACTTCTGATACGACACTCTACAATTGTCGTACGAGATTATACAAATTTTTTTTAAAACTCGAATCTTGAATAAAAATTGTTAGAAAATAGACAAACTGAAAAATGGAAAGCTGATGTCAGGCCCCATGGTGGGTGCCAAAAATGTGTGTGAAAATTGTTCCTATTCAGAAGACACAACACATCAGTAAAACATTATTGATCAATGACAAGAAAATATGCAATAAATAGATGTATCATTAATCGAGTGATTTATTGCCTTCTAGAAGACGTGAGTATGGTATTCTCAAAATTTAATCGAGATCAGTGACAATGCAACACCTAAACGAAGGATTTGAATACAAAAACTATGAAAATAGATGCAAGATTAATCTATATTTTTGTGATTTTCAATGCAAATACAATATAAGCTAAAATGAGATTGATCTAAAGACTTCATGATAATGAAATGAATCTAGCTATGAAGGCAAAAACTAGGAAACAATGATAGCAATGGATCTCCAAAGTGGATGCACAATCTCACAAGAATTTGACAGTATAACGCTGTTGTTCTCAAAATTGCACATGGTTTCTAAATTGTAGGACTAAGGCATGTTTATATAGAAATCTAGGGTTTGAGAGCTCATGGAAAGCCAAAATTCACTCCTTGATCAACTCGAATCGATTGGCAAGTTATCAAGAAATTAGAAATAGTTATTCAGTAAAATCATGCAAATCAACTTTTCAACTCATAATTGGAAGTTGAGATCACTCCAAGGTGATTTTTAAACTCACAATCACATGTTGAGTTTGGAAAGTTAGCAAATTGAATTCAATAGTTGATTTTGAGTTTAACTGCTTTTATGATTTTTGTATAGATAATTGTGAGTTTATTTAATTTTCCATGTGTTTTATTCTCAACTTAACTGATTTTGTTTAAAAATAACTGATTTATGGGTTAATCAATTATTTAATCAAACTTTATCAAAAATTATATTATTAAATTTGACAATTTGATTTTAATCAATTAAATGAATATTTAATCGATTATTTTTAGAAATTTTGATTTATTGTCAAATAAATAATATTAATTAAGAATAATTTTAATTAAATCTAATTAAATTAATTAAGTGGCCGAATAAAGTTTAATTAATTAAATATTCAACATATTCAATTAATCACCCTTAGGATAAATAAAATAATATCATTTATCACCAAATAATATTTAATAAAAAATAATTAGGATAAATTAGGAATATTTAGGAAAATTCCCTGATGTAGATTTGAAATAGGATCGATTAGGGTTTCGATGATTCGATGTGTAGATGTGCCTTAGTTAGGACTTTAGGGTCAATTTTGATCGATTTGTTGATGTAGGAGGTCAATGGTACTGGAGCCCATTTTTGGGGTATTACAACTTGCGGGTGTTCTAGACATGTAGCAGTTCGGTATGAATGGTATTAGATATAATTTGGGCCTAATGAAGAAAATGATTTTCCCCTTTTAATGGTGGTGATGTAATAATACATCTAGGGGTGATAGTTTTTGGAGTCTTCTTTTCTAAAGACTCGACTCAATAAAGTAATAATGCCCTAAATGGCTAGCTAGAACTTGGCCCATGGGATGACATCAACCATTTTGGCTCCATCCTTCCTACCATGGATAAGCTAGTTATCATTGAGGTGTTGCTTATGTGCAACCTCCACATCCATGTACTATGCCATAACCTCCTCCTCATTTATCAAGAGGCTTCTATCCATGTTTGGTAACCAGAGGACTAGGTGGATCACATTTGGAGTTAAGTTTACAATGTTTTGGCCTTTTGAATTTGTGCACATTCTGGTGGCTTTAGATTAATGGTTGGCCAATGTGAGAATTAGCTTCAGGATTTGAATGGATTACAGGAAGGTTGCAACCTCGAGTAAGGTGAAATGTCAAAGCTCCCTAAATAAGTAGGCCCTGAAGATGGGTTCTTTTTTGTGGCCCTGATGGCTCCGAAATCTCTATTTTTGACATTAGTGTCGATTATGTGCTAGATAAAACTCTCCAACTTGGAGGCCTAGAGTAGCTGCTGACATACATATTTCATTATGATGGGTGTTCTCTCTTGCATTAGTTGTACCTTAGACTTCTTTGTCATAGGAGCCATGGGTGCTTGAGCTACCATTGGAATTTAGTGTATATCCTACAAGACCTAGAAGTGAGGATCAATATCATTATTATCTATAAGTGTGTTACCCTATTGTTTAATGACTTTGAGAATGTAGGTTTGAGACCCAAGGTCTAGACTTTCTAAAGTATGAATACCTAAAGGAGGGACTGTAAGGATGGGATTCCTGAACCCCTGATTCCAAAGATTTCCCTTATTGACTTAAGCTTGGAGTTTCAGGAAAGAGGGATGGGACATGAGGGTTCAAGATCTAGGAAATGTTTACCCCAAAAATAAGGTAGGTTAGAGATGAGAATCATGGACTTGAAATTATGAAATCCCTTTGGCTTGGTTTGCCTTATCCCAACTGTTGATTTATACACCACGAATTGTTATAACTAAAAGATATCAGGGAAAGGGGCCCAAGGATATGGGTTTGGGAATCCATAAATAGTTGGGGATTAATTTTGGGATAAATGAGATTAGATTATTGGACTTGAGGCTCCATAGGTTTTGTGATTATTGACAAGTTTAATTCTTTGAGCATTAGGAAGGGCTTGGGAATGAACCACCTGAAGGAGCATGATTTTTGAGGTAAGCGATGACTTTGAAATCACGTTAGGCCAAATGACATTTTGCATTTAATACTATTACCATGGTGAGATAAAGCAATGCCCTAATGAACTTCATATAACCTAGGGCATGCAAGTAGGACATTATAGAGCCCTAATTTATAAAATTTCTAAATTGAATTCCAAGGCATTGGATTGAGGGCATAGGATATAATTTAACCAATAAAATTGATGAATCTTAAGGTACACAGGACACAAATTTATCAAGGAAATCCTTTATTTCTAACCTACAAATGGAAACTCTAAACTAGAAAAGAAAGAACAATAAGAAAAATGAAGGGCACAGAAAGAATAAACAAAAAATTCAAGAAACATGAAAAAGAAGCTTTCCTTCTTGAACACACGAGGAAAAACACACATAATTTACCAAAAAATAGCAACGAATGAAACACTAGCTCAAACATTCATAAATAAAATTTTCATCAGGGAAGCTAGGTCGTAAGAAATCTTTGTTTGTTGTTTGAACACTTGATGAGTAAAAAATCAACTTTATCTTGGGTTTTTATAGCTTGTTAGGCTAGGTGCATTGAATGCACTTGTACTTTTGTACTAACAAGGGGAACATGGGTGCACTGGGGATTAGAAATTTGGGATACCAAACACTCCAAAGGGTTTACAAAAACTCAACCTCGAGGTCTCAACTATCCATCCAAGGGAAAAGAAAGGAGGACCGAACATTTACCACACAAGTATGCAAGGCATAACAAGTAGTTAAAGGAGAAATAAGAAATGGTGTAATATATGTTGGTTTAAAGTTATGTTATTATAATCATTAATTTTTCAATAGTATTAATACTAGTAGTTACATGATTTTGGGTGTGCAATGATTAGCTGATAGGATTTATATATTTCAAGGGGAGTGGGTAATAATGGTAAGCTTTAACATTGAAAAGGTTTTATATTTTTCATCTTAAATAACTAAATTGTTGAAATATCTAATACAACCATTAATAATTATATATATAACTATACATTCCACCAGAACTTCAAAACTCACACAAATATGCATAATAAAGACAATTCTTTATTGCAAATGAATAACAAAGAACACTAACATTGTTAAACCATAACTATTCATTACATATTAATAATGAATTGCAATGTTACATTGTGTATATTACATCTATTTTAATAATTGATTCTTAGACTCTTAAAGCTAATAACATTATCTCATGTATGGCATACAAATGACATGTCATTTTTATAGTTGAAATTTTTACAATCAATACTAATCTACTATAGATGCTATGGACTTAGGTGTTTGTCGAGTCATAATTATAGCTTGAGGATAACTTAGTGGATAGTTCAATATATTCACAACTCATTGCATAGCTTAATGTCCTAGATAGTAGACAATGTTTTGCATCTAGCTTTAGGTTCCATGCGATTCCCTTCTTCTTTAGCCTATTCTTGTGACAAAACAATTGCTACCCATGTCTCAGGCGAAGACCAATGTGCCAAAAAAGAAGAAGACAAAAATGGAATCATTTGCTCCCCTTTTTAGAAAGAATGTACTTCATTATAGAGGACTCAAAACTTAGAAAGGGAGCCTTTGTAGGTTCATATCGATTTCAAAAGCCCCATTTCAAATCTTCTCACCTAAATTATCCCACTACTTTAATTCTTTCTACTTCCCCCCATTATAACTTATTCACTGTAATGGAAGAGTCAATAGCTTCATTATTCACCCTAATTTTATGAATTCTTAGGAACTCCTATTCTTTCATCACTATATTTTTTGGGCATAATGTCACTGCTCTCATTCTTTCCAATTTCGCCCATGCTAAATCTTAGTCTATCATTGCCTCTGAAACTACATAGTTGGAGGTATCACAATTTAAAATAATGCTAGTGGTATGATGGTATCATCCTCCTTAACCTAATAGAGCACTTATAAGAATTAAAAAAATATAATTGAAAATACAATAGTGCAAATTTCCCTTATTCTTTAGCCTCTCAAAATAATGCCAATTCTTTGAAGAAGAAGATGACGAAAGAGGAATGATTTTATGGAGCTAATCAAACCTAGAAAGGTAGCCTCTACATGTTTGTATCGACTTTAAAATCCCTATTTTAAGGAGTCACATATACATTATTCCACTCCTATAATTATTTCCAATTTCCCCATTCTAATGTAATCACACTTGACAATATACAACCATGCGAAATCAATATTGGTCATGTCTCGTTCAACGTCACAATATCCTGGACATAATGACATACCCCAATGTTGTTAGGGAATTCTTCGGAACCACTCTTCATTAACAATTCTCCTCTCTCATTCTTTCTGATTCCTCCCATCCTATCTCTGACTGCAATTGGTCTCTCCTTACCTCTAAAAATACATAGCTAAAGGTAGCACAATTCACAATAATCCCAACAATACAATGACATCCTCCTCCTTACCTAATAATGTATTTACAAGAATAAACAACACATAACTGAAAATATTTTACTGAATAACTAAAAGTTGTCATCCCTGCTCCATCTTTATAGAAAATCTCTTTGGCAAGTTGCCCTGTCTAACAAAGCAATCCATCATCAAATAAAGCTGATGATTACATATCCTAAATAGATTATAATTTAATTGCATCGATCTCTTGAGAAGTATAAATGATAGAAATCATGCTTAAAAATGTAGAATCATGTCAATCAACACTCATGTCCAAGTGGATGCATCCTTAAAAAAATAAAATACACACAACCACTCTAGAGAGACACACAAACTTCAATCATGTACAATTAATGGTAGTAATGATAAATGAGATTCATTAATATAGGAGTAAGACAAATACAAAATTAGGAACCATATCATTTTTTGTCAGCGATGAGTACTGATGAGTCCAATTATTGCCTCAATTTTTTTATTATCTTTATATTTTGTTGATACTCTGACAAACATTTCTAAGACATTTTATGAATTATACTTATGTGAACCTATGCCAAGTACAGCTAAAGCCACAAAATCTATGGGTAGCTTGAGTGATATGTTTTGTTGACTATTATAAATATAATGCAATACTTCATATAATTATTTCAAGCCGTGTTCTAACATTTAAGTAGGAGTTGAAAATGTTGACTTGCATATGTGTACCGAATGTTACTAACCTTTCAGGCAAACACAGAGTGGTACAAAGAGTGGCACATCTGCATTAAAGAAGGAGCGTTAGAAGACCAACCATGGCAGGAGAATCCAACATGATTCTGATGGATATGCCAAGCTTTGAAGGAGCTGCTGTTCCAGAGAATATAGGGAATTAGTCTTGCTATATTTCCTTAGAACTGTTATTCTATTGTCAGCAGTAATTGTATTATGTCGTGGTTGTTTTATCTCCTCCATATTTGGTGAGGTTTAATGAGACTTTTTTGTTATATTTTCAATAAGCGTCAATCCTTGATATAAAGGGATTTTGACTGATTTAGTAGAAAAAATGAAGAAAGAATTATGTATTCAATATAGTGGAAATTTCTTTGTTTTGTTCTTCATGAGTTATTTAGTTGTTATGTAACTAGTTAAGAATAACTTAATGGAAGAGTGATTTTGGATTATTTGTTTTGTTGATTAGTTAGGAGAAGCCAACCAAGGGGGCCCACTTGGTAGGTGGATTAGATTAAGTAAGAATAGATTTTCTTCCTGTACTTTTCCTATCTTCAAATAGAGTTACTATTTTACTCCTGCAGCATTGCCACTGTGGTTGTTCCTCCAGTATTTGTAGAGATAGGTATAGTGAATGTTTTGAGTTGTTAGACAAGCTTAGATTTATTTCATAAGTTTTTTGTAGTAATTCCATTCAATAGTCAAGTGTGTTTACTTTCCTGCAGCAATAGCATAGATTCCTTTCATGCATTTTATCTTCCTGCATCATAGGTGTTATGACTCCTAAAGGAACTTAATGCACAAACTGTGCTGTCCCATTTCAAGTCTATGTCCCTAGGTTGACAATCTAAATGCATTTCATGATGGGGATAGGTAATCTATAGCATAGATATATTACCCTTAAGAGAGACAATGGCATGATTATCTCTACCTATTGTGAGACTGTTCATTTTTGGTGCCGCTGTTGGGGATGGTGTCAAACTAGGAACCTTAATGAGTCATTTATTTTTTAGATTAGTTTCCTATTTTTAGTCAATACGATGAAGTTGTGAGCTTGCTTCACAAGTCATCAACTTACTTGCATGCATCGAAGAAGGTGATATGTTCATGGCAGATTTCTTCCAAAAGAACCTGTTAAACTGAAAGAAGAGTTTGAAGAGCTTGAATTACCATTTCTTAACGCCAGCCTTGAGTTTGTTGCATCATCTTCAATAGAAGAAGAAGAAACCCAAGAAACATTTGACCTCCATC
The DNA here is from genome assembly GCA_027943335.1 of Chamaecyparis obtusa. NCBI lineage: Eukaryota > Viridiplantae > Streptophyta > Pinopsida > Cupressales > Cupressaceae > Chamaecyparis > Chamaecyparis obtusa. The sequence goes on from BSBK01001958.1 coordinate 2,879,433, forward strand.
CTTTTGTATAAATAATAGCTATTTTCCATAATAATCCCAATCTAGGGTCACCTATTGCTCAGAGCACTCCAGTCAATAATACTTTCCAGCCACAGTTTCAATATCCAACACCTCTAGTAATGGTAGCTCCTACATTTCCATTTCCAATTCCAAGTCTTATTAACAATCCTAACCTCAAGAACATACCTGCTTCAACACTTCCAAAGTTATATGGCCTTGTTACGGAGGATCCTGACACCGTTTTATTTGATTTTGACATACTGTGTCAAAGTACAGTCATAAGCTCAAGCTGTTTCCAACAACACTAAAGGAGTTAGCCCTCAGATGGTTCATGGGCTTAGGAGCGAATGCAATAGCTAATTGGGATGGAATGAGAGATTTGTATCTAAGAAAGTATAAGGAATACTGCAAGGGAAGTGATTCAAAAGGAGATGACATCTTCCATATGTCACAAAGGGAAGAAGAGACATTAGAGGACTACATATCATGCTTCTTATTTAGCTTATAGAAGAACTCACAACATGCATTGTAGGAGGATTCACAGAAGATGATTTTTCTAAGAGGAGTGAATGGAAATTGTCTTGAAGCTCTGGACCTCATGGCTGGAGGTGATATATCTCAATCCTCCGGGGATGACCTTCAGAATATTTGTATGAACTATTCTAGAGCAGTGGTCAAGAAAGGAAGGGGATTTCACTTGGTGCTGACCAAAGGAAGTGGCTCTAGTATTTCAAAGATGGAGATTTTAAACCTGTTATCAGACTTCAAGAAAGACATCATCAATGATGTTGCTACACACCTGGACATGATGACCACCAAGAAGAAACATGTAGACGTAGAGGCGCAGCTGGTTGAATACTATCCTCATTGCCACAAACAAAAGAAGGATTGTCAATGAAAATTGGTCACAAACCTAGAGAATCAACATCTTCCAACTGAATACTTGAAGATAGAAGGAGAGGACGAGAAAGTATTCTTTGTTGCTCAATGTCAGCCATGGGCCATGAGACAAGGTATGCCTCAAGACCCGTTACAAAATTCAAGTCCATATAATAGTCAGTGGAAAAACTAGAATATCCAAAGTCCTCCAGAGTATAATCAACCCACTTGGAATAATGCTTGGCCAAATAATCAACAGAATCAATGGTATCCTCCACAGCAACCGCAATGGTCACAATTTCCAAACCAATGGCAACAACCACAAGGAAATTGGCAGCCCACTAACCAGTGGAGAGGGCCTCAGCAATGGCCTAATCCAAATCTTGGATATCCACCTCTACCACCTCCAACAAATATGTCTACAATAATGCCACCACCTCCAAATTTAGGTCCTCAAAAGCAGACAGAATTACCTACTCAACCTCAACCGAATCCCAATAGTCAACAACCACAACAACAAATGTATGCTACTGATTCTTAGTAGTACCCTACCTATGAACTTGATATAGCTGATATACACCTAAGATTAGGTACTACCTTGCCAGCACCTGAACCACCCCTTATCACTGAAGTGCCAGACCTTCCTGCAGTAGTAGTACTGATTCTAGAGAATGATTTTCCAAATACTGTTGCATTAGAAAATGTTTCCAACTCAGCTAATGCTCATACATCAGTTAAACCACCTTTTCCTCAGAGGCTCACCATGGACAAGCCCATACCAAAAGAAGACCAACCATTTGATATCATTGACTAGATTAAGAACATGCATGTCCAGATTCCCCTGTTTTAAGCAATAAAAGATGTTCCAGTTTATGGAAAAGCAATAAAAGAAGCCTGTCTTAAAAAGCTTGGGAGAAAGAAAAAGGATCCTACAAAAATTCATGTTATAGAACAATTGGATGATATCATGCTAGGAAAACTGGTAATACCAAAATATTTAGATCCAGGGAGTCTAGTGGTGAATATCATCATTAATGGCCAGTCTGTCAAAAATACATTAATAGACTTAGGTGCTGCCATTAAAGTAATGACTAAGGATACTATGAATAAACTAAGAATTGAAGGGTTGAGAGCTACTCCAACAATATTGAAATTAGTAGATAGCTCTACTATTACTCCTGATGGAATGATAGAAGATATAATAGTTTCCTCAGATTCTTGGGAGTACCTTGCTGATTTCATGATCCTTTCACCAAAAGTCAACCTTGCTAGTTACCCTATTATTCTAAGACGTCCATGGTTAGCAATAGCTGATGCAAACATAAGTTATAAATCAGGGAATATGACAATTTCAGATGGGCAAGCCACCAAGAAACTAGCATTATATCCTCCAGCTCAACCACAACTAGATTTGAGTACACCTATATGGCCATACTTAGGAGATGGGGAAGAAGAACTGAATTCTGTGGTTCAGCTCATGATGTTACATAGGCAATCCTTTCTAAAGCTGCAAGAGGAAGATGAAGTCATTCAAAGTATTCTTAGTAATGACCGTGTTGTAATCAAAGATGTATTTGAGAGTTTTGTGTTAGAGTTAAGTACGTATGAAGATAATTTTGAGAATTGTGTATTACCTTTAGAACCCAATATTATCCACCAGTTGCTACCTAGTGAAGTAGACACAAGTCCTATCCCTGAAGTATCCATGCTTGACCTTACAACTACTGTTGAGCTTTCTAAAAGTCATAATCTCCATGTGAATAATAAGTTGCCTCCACAACAAATGGAGAAACTAACTAAACTAATACAAACACATGAGAAAGCCTTTTCATGGGATTATGGGGACATGAAGGGATTAAGCCCAACACTATGTACTCACAGGATATATATCAATGAAGGAAGCCTACCCCTTCGTCAACCTCAAAGAAGGATTAACCCAACATTAAGGGAGATAGTCAAAACTGAATTGCAAAAGCTATTAGATGCCGGCTTTATATATCCTATATCTGACAGTAAGTGGGTATCACCTTTGGTCATAGTACCCAAAAAAGGGGACAAATGGAGGATTTGTGTGGATTACAGGGAGTTAAACAAAGCTACCAAGAAAGATCACTTCCCATTACCATTCATTGACCAAGTACTTGATACTTCGGTTGATAAGAAGTATTTTTCATTTCTTGATGGATATAGTGGATACAATTAGATAACTATTTCTCCAGAGGATTGGGAGAAGACTACGTTCACATGTCCATGGGGGACATATGCATATTCAGTTCTACCTTTTGGGTTGTGTAATTCTCTAGCAACGTTTCAAAGAGCTATAATTAGTATTTTTGTTAACATATCACATGACTGTATGGAGATATATATGGATGACTTTACAACATTTGGAGTGACATTTGATGAGGCTTTAAAGAATCTTGAAAAGGTACTAATGTGGTGTAAGGAGCATAATCTATCCCTTAATAGGGAGAAATTATTTATGACAATGCAGGAAGGAGTGGTACTTGGGCATTTCATTTTAGCAGCAAGAATTCAAGTGGACCTAGCTAAAGTAGAGGTAATACTTACACTACCTACTCCTACTAAACAAAAAGATGTAAGATCTTTTCTAGGACATGCTAGATACTATAGATGCTTTATTCAAAATTTTAGTCAAATTGGTAGTCCTTTGTATCCATTGCTTACCAAAGAAGTTGAATTTAAGTGGACACAAGCATGTGATGAGTCCTTCCTACAGCTAAAGAAACTCCTAACAACTACACCAGTCCTAAAAGGACCAGATTGGTCTATTCCATTCCACATCCATACAGATGCATCAGATTATGCCATAGGTGTTGTGCTAGGACAAAAGCCTACTAACCTTGAGAATGCAATTTACTATATCAGTAAAAGCCTCCATGGCCCTGAATTGAACTACATAGTTACTGAAAATGAACTCCTAGCTGTAGTTTATGCATTGAACAAATTCTGACACTATGTCATAGGCTATCCCATTTTTGTTCACACTGATCACTCTGCAATAAAATATCTGATGAACAAACTTGCTATAATAGGTGTGTGTGTGAAAATTGTACCTATTCTGTAGACACAACACTCAGTAAAACATTAGAGGTTAGTGATAATCAAAATTGTGCAAAATTGAAAACTATCTAACCAAGCGATTTACTGCCTTCTAATAGGTGCGAGATTGATGTTCTCAGATTGTTATTGAGATCAGTGACCTAGACGACACCTAAATGAAGGATTTGAATGCAATTGATCTAGATATGAGATTGAATGCAATTAAGCTATTTTTTTTGATATTTTCTATGCAATAAGAATGATAAAAACTGATATAAATCTATGCTAATATGAAATTGATATGCTAAAATGATCTAACAATGAAGATTCTAACAATATTGATATGAAAACTATGAAATTCTATGCTAAGATATAAAAACTATGCAATTGAAATTGATCTCACAAAGCTTTGAATTCGCAAGTTGATTCCTCAGCCTCCAATTCTCCAGCGTGATTGTGCAAAATATGAGATGCTTGGATGCAAATTTGAGAGATGATTGAGAGATGAATTATGAAGAGATGAGCCTTATTTTTATAGAAATCCAAGGCTTTGGAGGTACATGAGAAAAAGCCATAAATCACTCAAATAACTCAGGTTGATTTTTGAGTTATTTTATAATAAAGATAATTTAATTCACAAAAACATGCAAAAGCTAAGTTTTAACTAAAAATAGAGTTTAGCTTTAATTGATAATTGATAGTTGTCTGCTTTTATGATTGTGCATGTTTTATTTATGAATTAATTTAATAATAAAGTGATTTATTTCCAACTTAACTGCTTTTAAAAATAAAACAATTGATTTATGGGTTAATCAACTATTTTTACCAAACTTTTATTAAAAACTATATTATTAAATAATGACAACTTGCTTTAATTAATTAAATAAGAATTTAATCAATTATTCATAGGAATTTTGATTTATTGTCAAAATTAAATAATACAATTAATAATAGATAGAATTAAATTTAATTACACAATTAAGTGGCAAATATTAAATCTAATTAATTAAATATGAAAATATTCAATTAATCAAACTTTAGGATAAATGTGATTTATTGCCAAATAATTATAAAATTAAAGATAATTATGATGATTAGGAATATTACTAGGAATATTCCCCGATGTAGAATTTAAAATAATCAATTATGATTCGATGATGTGCAGATGGCCTTAGATTAGGACTTTGATGTCGATTTCATTTGAATTGAAGATGTAGGAGATTAATGAACTTATAGCCCATTTTTGGGGTATTACATTTTGCCCCTCTTTGAATTACTGTGCGAAGCGTAGTGGTTCAAAGATAGTCTGTGTTTGATAAAGATATGAAATTGATTCAAAAGATAAACCGATCTCAAGATAGAAACTGATTGAAAGATATTGAGATAGGAGTTGATTGATATTGAATTGATATGAAGATAATAGGTCTTGAATGACCAAAGATAATGTTCACTATAATAGTGATGAACCGATGATTGTGAAAGAGTGTCATAACACCTGATTCCAAACCTTAGGATTGCTAAGAAGTGAGTGACCCGTTCTAGACTTGATTGTCTTAGCAGAACTAGCAGGTATCACATGCAAACCCTTCAGTTATCGAAGAACCAAGGAAAGAACACTATGATCCGATGGTTGCAAAAACTGATATAGTTTACAAGATTAGGAGAATACCAGATTGATATGGATCTTGATGAATCTGATATGCCCCAAGTGATGATAGATTTGCCCCGAGTGATGAGGACTTTTGATTAATCAGTAACTAGACGTGATTGTTATCTTGTTCACTGATGAAAGATATTGATAGATTTGATCGATAGAATTTGATTTATAGACTTTGAATGATGTGCAATACCATGCCCCCTTCGGGATTAAAATTGAAATCTGACAAGAAAAGTTAGCGTTGATAGTTTAGAAGCATGTTAATTGATTTGAGAAGTGGTTAAACACGTCCGAGAATGCATTCTGCATCGTTTGGAGGTCCTGGAGACCGAATTTGACTAGGTTTGACCATGAGTTTGACCATGGTTGACCAAGTTGAAATTTTGATAGTTTGATGTAAGATAATCAGTTAAATTGAATATTGAATTTCTATGATGATTGAAGGTCGCATATGCCAGTAATTAATAATATGAATGATCTCAGATTTGAATTTTGATCCTGAAAAATGATTCTACTTGCTGTTTCGTTGGAGGAACCTTCATGTGAGATTCAGCTCTTGTTAGACTTGAAGATGCGAGTGGAGAATTGTTTAAGCATTGAAGTTTGTTTATCCATTGTGAGATCATGCAAAGATGAAAAATGCAAAGAAGCATGCAATATGAAATGCAACCTAAGACCTAGGACCTAGTCACTGATCATGTGTCGATTTGTTATCATCATTGAACTTTTAGGTAACCAGATAAATCAATACAATGCCCACTAGCTATGAAACCATAGACATATGAATATCAATTTGTATGCGCAAGAATCAATACAACACCCACTGGCTAGGCAACCATGGACATCTGAATATTGATTTTGTTTTCGGAATGTCAGATTAGATATAAGCACCAAGGCATAAACACCAGGATGACCTGAATATCATGTCCATTTTGATATAGCAATTTGTATAAGCATCAAAACATAAACGTCATGATGACCTGAATATGCCTTGCGTTGCAAACACATCAAACAGTCAAGAGATCATTCTAAATCCAATGTGAATTACCCGTAGTGACCCTTTATCGTTCACATCCTTAGGTAAGATCGCTTTTCACAGTAGGAGAAAGAACTCACTCAAAAAGACAATAGTGAGATCAAAATTCCTTGAATTTTCTGGGTATCAATGGTCGAGGTACGCATGGCCATCCAATTCGAGATAGAGGCTCTTACAGTCAGACACCATTTCAATCCAGAATTTCCAAAGTTGTTAGATTTTCACATACAAGCAGAAGACAAAGAAAAGATTATGCCCCCAGTCATCACTCTCTAAATCCTGTAAAGGACATCATCGAAGAGCTCGAAGGGACACAATATGCAAAAAAAATCTCAATGTGAATCAGTAAGCATACAAGGAGATAAAAGAATGAAAAGCACAGATTGTTTTCAGTTTGTGTTTGATTTTTGTTGTAGATGCAAAATCCTTTTTGGAGACGAGACAGACTTGACTGACTCAAATGAAGCTTCAAAGTACTCTGAGTGGATATGACACGTCTAAGATACATTGGAGACTATAAGATATGACATTGATTGCCCCCAAGTGTTAAACATTGATAGGATACAGACGCTTGAGCTGGTTGGTGTACAGACCGACTTATTGAAAACTGAAAATGTTGAAACAAACCGGGAGATATGTACAAACTAAAGCAAGACTGAAAGTTGGGAAAGACCAAGATTGTGCTGATAGATGGAGCATTTTGAACAAGTGGCACCCGTTTTTGGCAGAGATTCTATTTTTTCTACCAAGGTGCCTGTTTCCAGGTTTTCACTAAGGCACTTTTTCTTCTTTTTCATTTTTTTGTATTTTTTCATTTTTTCAATTTTTTTTTTGATTTTTTGATATTTTTTGATATTTTTTTACTTTTGATATTTTTTACTTTTTTTGTACTTTTGATATTTTTAAATTTTTTTGTGAATCATCAAGGTGCCTATTGCTAGGTTTTCACCAAGATGTTCATTTTTTTTTTAGGACTTTTTCTGATTTTTAAGATTTTTTTAGGACATTTTACCATAGACTAAATGCCTTGGGCATAGAATTTCTTCAGATGGAGAATGTTGATTGGTTCTCAGAGCTATTCTCCTTCAGTTGTTGAGAGTTGATAGGCACCAGAGCCAAAAGTAGCAGTGATGAAAAAGGGACCCAGCCAATTGGGTTTGAACTTTCCCTTGCGTTCTCGATGGGATTGATTTTTAGGATTTTCTCTCAAGACTAGATCACCAACCTGAAATTCTCTGTGTTCGACTTTCTTGTTGTAGCCTCTAGACATTCTCTTCTGATATACTCTGAGATGATCATACACTGCTTGTCTGCGCTTATCTAGTAGTTCAATTTCTTGCAACCTAGACATTCTGTAGTCATCATCAGTTACTAGACCATGCATTCTAATTCTAAGTGATGGGATTTCAACCTCAATAGGTAGTACCGCTTCAGACCCATAAACTAAAGTGAAAGGTGTAGCCCCAGTAGGTGTTCTGATACTTGTTCTGACACTCATTCTGATACTTGTTCTGATACTTGTTCTGATACTTGTTCTAATACTAGTTCTGATACTGATTTTGATACTGGGTCTGATACTGATTCTGATAATTGTCCTGATACTAGTTTTGATACTGATTCTAATAATTGTTTTGATACTGGTTCTGATACTTGTTCTGATACTGGTTCTGATACTGGTTCTGATACTTGTTCTGATAATGATTCTGATAATTGTTCTGATACTTGGTATACTTGATAGCATCTTTTTCCATTACAAACACCCAAGCAAGATTATATCGTGCAGTCCCAATGTCTAGCAAGGTGGAGAGCAAGAGGGATCAACTAGTTGGTAGAAGAGATGGAAGACAAGATAATGAAGGAGAATGAAGGGAAGAAATCCTCAAGGGAAAACTCCTCAAGAATACTCAAGCTAGGGAAAAATTGTCATATAAAGCACATTTGGACAAGCAATGAAAGACCAGCATAGGATAAGTCACAAAAGTGTAATGTCAAAGAAGGACAGGATGTAGTCCAAATGAGTAGACATGTCAAGAGGTTTCAAAGCATCGTGTTTCACTCTTTCTTTGTTATTCTTTTTTTATTAGATCAAGACCAAAGGGGAAAAGGATAATGATAGGCAAAAATGAATGGAGGAAGATGGACATGAAGGCTAAATAGGAAGGGAATGAAAGCAAGATCATCATAAGATAGCTCACAAAATGGCCAAATGCTCATGTATAGATCAACATTGTCAAGATCAAAGAGAGAAGATGAAATTGATGAAATATGTAGAAGAACTACGCATGATGCCTGATTGCCAGGTTTTCATCATGGTACTTATCCAAGGTGCCACAAGAGAGTGGTTTTCACCATAAGATGAATTTATTTCTCTTTACTTTTGCTACCAAGGTGCTTGTTTCCAGGTTTTCACCAAGACACATTTTCAATTTTTTTTTTTTGAAATTTTGGAAGAAGGCAAGCTTTTTAGATAGTGCTCCTTGAAAGGATAAACCATGATATACCAAGGATTCAAATGATATGCTCAAAGATGCTGATAGGGAAAGGGAGATGGAAGAGAAAAATGAAAGATAAGGTTTTATGTAAAGTGAGTGAGGTTGGAAGATAGGAGGAATAGGCAAATGAGGAAAAAGGATAGAAGGTAGAAGGATAATGCATGGAAGGATTGTGAAAGGGTAGATGGAAAGGAAGGCAAGTTCAACCTCAAAACATACCTTGAAGGGTGGTGAGAGAATGGAGGAATCATGAATGAAGGAATACGTGAAGGAATATGGCGAATGGATAGCAGAGGTTGTAGTTTAGGCACATGAAATGGAAGAATATTTTTGGAGGGAGATGAAGTGGAAGCCTTTGGAAGCTTGAATGTCAATTTCACTTTTTTCTCAACACCAGACTCTTTCAAGAGAGAATTTGGAATCCATATAGCTGTAGGCTTTTCATTTCTTTTTGATAATTTAGAGAGAATATCTTCAATAATAGATTTTGGAACCCATACTTGTCTTGTAGTTTTCTTCTTAGATATCTCTTTTGACTTTATGTGTCCATGTCTATTAGAGGAGACATGGTGATATTCTTTTTTTGATGGATTCTTGTATTGCTTATTTTTCTTGTTTTGAACATTCAAGTTACTTCCAAAAGACTTGGGACTTGTGGAGGAAGAAGGAGGATATGACTGGTTTAGATGGGTGGGTGGATGAAAAGGATTCAAGGGTGTGAATCTATGTTGATCTTGAGGAAAGATGGGAGATGGAGGGATGTAGGGACCCAAGATGGATGTCAAATTAGGAGAGTTAGGAGGGGAAAGTGAAGGGACATAAGGACCCAAGATGGAAGGCAGACGTGAAGCCTTTAGTAGTGGTGGAGGAGGTCCAAGGATGGATGTGGAAGATGAAAAAGGATAATCAATAAGTTCATCAACATTTATATGACAACCAAGGATATCAGCATCTTTAGAGTGAGCATTAGGATTTTCAATAGGATCATGAACATCTTGAATAGGAGCACCTTCTTTGATAGGATTGTTCAAAGCTTGCAAAGATTTAGGAAGAGTAGAAAGTGGAAGTGAACATGGAGTGGTAGAATAAGAAGATGGAAGAATTTGATCTTGACAAGGATCTTTGGATAGCATAAGCTCATAATTTTTCTCTTGATTTTCAATAGGCTTAACATTGGAAGTAACAACACCATTTTTACCAACCTTAACGAAAGTATCATTTTTGGAAATTGGAGGTGGGGTAAGGTTATTTTGATTGTCAACAAGCTCAACAGTGTAAGTAGTAGCTTGATCTTGCTTAGGCGAAGACTTAAGACATGGTGGAATGCATGAAAAAGGGGGTACAAGATCAAAAGAACTCTGAGGCGGATAAGAGACATCGTGAAAAGGAGTGGATGACATGGAGGGTTCTTGATCTTGATCTTTCTTTATGTTCTTTTCTTGATCATTTTTAGAGTCCTCTTGACATGGAGCCACTTCTAAGGACAAGGAAGCATGTTGGGATTGTATGGATGACTTTGGAAGAGATGGTGGAGGACTAGCTGAAGTAGGGATTATAGCATATGAAGGCTTAGGCTCTTTAGGTTTATCATTATTGAAAGTCTTTGCAGCCAAGTGAAGGTTAGCTTGAGTTTCTTTAAGAGGTAGCCCTGGAGGATAACTATAGGGAACCACATGAAAAGTATCAAGGCTTGTATCGGATGAAGGTTTTGTGAAAGATTTGAAAGACTCGGAAGCTTTAAGAAATGTACGGGTATTGGAGGAAGTAGGGGATGGAAGGGAACCATCACTAGACAAAGGTTCAGCATTAACATGATCTTGCTTGAGAGTGTAATCTTTATTTTCAGCTGGAGAGTTCTTAGAGGAGAGATCCTTATAGTATTGACGTTTCAAGCTAGCACGATGTATTTTATAGTCCTCAGCAGTAGTAGATGGATCATAATCAAGGTATTGTCCACAAAAGCCATTAAAGTCTCTTTCAAAATTAGAATCATATGGATCACCATCACGATCTATCCAATGTGATGGCCCATTTGTAGTAAGCAGGAATGAACGATGAGGAGGACTCTTAGGAACAGAGGTGTCATAGGTATCATTACATTGTCTGTCGTCATAGTCATCATAGTCTCCAAAGCTAGATGTGTCACTCTCCGTGGAAGAGGTATCATATTGCTCAAATTTTTTTCGAGGGCATGGTGACATGTACAAGTCTTTATCAAATGGAAAAGAGTATAAAGGTTCCTTTTCTTTCTCAAGTTTGTCAAGCTGGACTTGCATAGCTTGCAGCTGCTTCATCATAGCGGCAATTAGAATTTCTTCCTCATGTGTACTGATTCTTTGAGACATGTGTACTGATTTTCAATAGCTACTGATTTGTTCTTGACACAATGATATTTTTGACAGATTTTGGAACTAGGCTGGAAACATTGGATATCTTGCAATTTGACAATTTTTGACAACTCTCTCAAATTTTTCCAAATGACACTCTGCAGACTCGTACAACACTGGGTAGTCTATGAAACGATAGTTGCTAAACTCGTATGATAGTTGGGTAGCAATGAAATGACAGTTGACAAAACTCGTACGATAGTTGCTAACAGGGTTTTGACTTTCTTGAATTTGCTGGTTTGAAAACTCGTACGACACTGGGTTCTCAATCGTACGAGAGATGGGCAATACTAAAATGACACTTGACAAAACTCGTATGACTTTTGACTTCTTGAAATGACTTTTGACTCCAGAAAGATTTTACGTCAATTTTTGCAAAATTTTAGGTCTTCAATTTTGGATTGTTTGCAAATTGTACTGTCCAGATTTTGAAGGTTATACCAGATTTGATCATTTTTAATAGCCAAGTAGATAAACAAGCACACAGAACAACAAGCAAGTGAGTCCAAGCACGTCTGAAAATAATGAACAAGGGCAAAAGCAACCTTGCGCATGAACAACAAGTGACCAAATTAGGATAATCCCTGAGAGTACTAATTGTGTATGTTCTGAAAAGTTTTGCAATAACACACATATACCTGAGAATGAAAAATTGGCCTCTCTAGGGTTTTTAGTAATGGCTTGACTCTACAACTTTTATGATTCAAAGGGGTGAACTCCAATCCCGGCGCACCAGGGTTTTGACACAGTCTGAGAACTTAATCTTCAAGAGTTGCTAGGGAGATCTAACAACCCAACAATGAACCATACCCGTGGAGATTTCTTCCACAAGGATATTTATAAAGCGGCTATCACTACCATGGCGAAAATGGCTATTACCACTTGAGGTTCCGTCAACGCAGTTTGCCCTGTGAAGGGATTATCTGCTACGGTTAACCCTCTCTAAAGATGACTCACAATAGTATACCACAAGGGGACTTGGCTCTAGATCCAAGGTTTTTGACACCTTTTCACTTTTAACCCAAACAAAGCAAGCAGATTAATCCGACACGCTAAGACAAAGTTTTGCTTCACCAAGGTCTATGAGGCCAAATCCACATGATCTATCAACCTCTCCAGGGAGAGAATGCATCAATCAATAAGAGAAGGCACACTAACCAATTTTGATTCACCAAAGCTCATGATGTCAACCCCACGTGATCTATCAACCTCTCCTGGGAGAGAATGTATTGATCAATAAGAGAAGACACACTAACCAAGTTGAATGTGAAACACACTAAGTATCCTCCCTACCTACAAGGATTCTATCATCAAGAAAGATTTTGCTAGGAATCCAATCTCTCAAGAATCACGAATAGTGTTCATAGGGCCTAATTACTATGTGAGCACAGATATATTCCTGAAGGCAAATCTACCAAAAGTACCCAAAAAGCAGAAAGAGGAAAACTTAACACTTAAAGAGAATATGAGATGAGTCCACAAGGTGGAACACTTAACACCTCACACAAGCTGAAAATGAGTCCCCAACTTAGAAAACAAGTGAGTTCCTAAAAGCACAAAAGGGTTGCCAAGTGGAACACTTAACGCTTCTGTCTAGTTGACCCCTCCCCTTTATGGCACTGAGATTACAACCACGCAGTGGAAATGAGGGGCTGGCGGATTAGCGAGTCCAATAACCCAAGATAGCAATCAAGATCAATCACACGTATTCTAAGACTACTTAATGAATCCTTAAGGGATCACAACCTAGTATCAAATTATGCAAGTGTGTAGAAATAGATCAAAAGCATGAAAAGATGCACACAAGCTTGACACATAAGAGATTTAGTTTAAGTCCCAAATTGAAATGTTATTAGATGAAGGAGAATACCTGGGATCCTTGTAACGCGATTAGTAGATTTTACCTGATTTTTAGCAATTTTTGTTGAGCTTTACTATGCAAGCAAGCTACGAACTCTCCAACAAGCCAACAAGCAAACAAGATATGCAAGGTATATTCAACTTATGAAAACCGTAGGGTTAGATCTAAAAATTAATTGTTAGGAGCAATAATAACCAGAAATTAATCCAAATGATAGTGGGTGCCATAAATGTGTGTGTGAAAATTGTACCTGATCTGTAGACACAACACTCGGTAAAATATTAGAGGTTAGTGATAATCAAAATTATGCAAAATTGAAAACTATCTAACCAAGCGATTTACTGCCTTCTAATAGGTGTGAGATTGCTGTTCTCAGATTGTTATCGAGATCAGTGACCTAGACGACACCTAAATGAAGGATTTGAATGCAATTGATCTAGATATGAGATTGAATGCAATTAAGCTATTTTTTTTGATATTAAGAATGATAAAAAATGATATGAATCTATGCTAATATGAAATTGATATGCTAAAATGATATAACAATGAAGATTCTAACAATGATATGAAAACTATGAAATTCTATGCTAAGATATAAAAACTATGCAATTGAAATTGATCTCACAAAGCTTTGAATTTGCAAGTTGATTCCTCAGCCTCCAATTCTCCAGCGTGATTGTGCAAAATATGAGATGCTTGGATGCAAATTTGAGAGATGATTGAGAGATGAATTATGAAGAGATGAGCCTTGTTTTTATAGAAATCCAAAGCTTTGGAGGTGCATGAGAAAAAGCCATAAATCACTCAAATAACTCAGGTTGATTTTTGAGTTATTTTATAATAAAGATAATTTAATTCACAAAAACATGCAAAAGCTAAGTTTTAACTAAAAATAGAGTTTAGCTTTAATTGATAATTGATAGTTGTCTGCTTTTATGATTGTGCATGTTTTATTTATGAATTAATTTAATAATAAAGTGATTTATTTCCAACTTAACTGCTTTTAAAAATAAAACAATTGATTTATGGGTTAATCAACTATTTTTACCAAACTTTTATTAAAAACTATATTATTAAATAATGACAACTTGCTTTAATTAATTAAATAAGAATTTAATCAATTATTCATAGGAATTTTGATTTATTGTCAAAATTAAATAATACAATTAATAATAGATAGAATTAAATTTAATTACACAATTAAGTGGCAAATATTAAATCTAATTAATTAAATATGAAAATATTCAATTAATCAAACTTTAGGATAAATGTGATTTATTGCCAAATAATTATAAAATTAAAGATAATTATGATGATTAGGAATATTACTAGGAATATTCCCCGATGTAGAATTTAAAATAATCAATTATGATTCAATGATGTGTAGATGGCCTTAGATTAGGACTTTGATGTCGATTTTGTTTGAATTGAAGATGTAGGAGATTAATGAACTTATAGCCCATTTTTGGGGTATTACAATAGGAAAATTAGCAAGATGGCTCTTACTATTGTAGGAATTTTATATAACAATTGTTGATAAGCCAGGGAAGGCCAATGTAGTTGCTGACTACTTGTCTAGACTACAAAATGCTGATGAAGACACTACTTAGGTTGAAGATACATTTCCAGATGAACACTTATTCCATATAGCAATCAAAACCCCATGGTATGCAGACATAGCCAATTATCTTGCAGCAAATAAGATGCCACCACAATTTTCTCAGAAAGACAAGAAAAAGCTTGCAGAGATAAGCTTTCAGTTTTCATGGATAGATAACAATCTATTTTACACTGGTCCAGATCAGATTATGAGAAGATGTATGAGAGAAGATGAAGTATATGATATACTTCATGCTTGTCACGATGAGCCTTGTGGAGGTCACTTTGCAGTAGAACGAACAACCCTGAAAATCTTAACAACAATATATTATTGGCCTTAATTACACAAAGATGCAACCAGTTATACAAAAAAAGGTGATAAATGTCAGAGGATGGGTCTTCCAATGAAATTAGATGAGATGCCACTTAATCCACAAGTAGTAGTGACACCCTTTGATAAGTGGGGTATGGACTTCATCAGACCAATTGATCCTCCATCAAATGGAAAATCCTACATCTTGGCTTGTACAGATTACCTGAAAAAATGGGTCGAAGTGAAAGCTATGCAGAATGCAAGGGATGAAAAAGTAGCAAAATTCTTGTATGAAGAAATTTTTACCAGGTATGGAGTCCCCAGAGAGCTTGTAACACACCAAGGTGCACATTTCACATCAAACCTAATCACATAGCTAATGAAGGAGTATAGCATAAGGCATCGGAAGTCTAGTCCTTATCACCCGCAAGAAAACGGAAAGGAAGAGGTGACAAACAGAGAAATAGAGGCCATATTAACAAAGACAGTACAATTGCATCGCAATGATTGGAGCATTCGATTAACAGAAGCAGTTTGGGCTTACTGTACCACATGGAAGACAACAATAGGGTTCACACCATTTGAATTGGTGTATGGAAAAACAATAATGTTGCCCATAGAATTTGAACACAAAACATTGTGCACAACACTTGAGCTAAACACCAATCTTCCTGTAGCACAAATAGAATGTCTCCTCCATCTCAACTCCTTGGATGAAATGCACAAGTCAGCATTGGAAAGAATAGAGCTAATCCAGAACCAAAGGAAAAGATGGCATGATTCACATATCAAGAACAAGCAATTTCAAGTAGGAGATTGGGCTTTATTATATGATTCCAGATTCAAGGAGAACTGAGGAAAGCTACAAACTAGATGGCTCAGACCCTATGAAATTCAATATGTCTTTGATAATGGAGAAGTTCAGCTGACCACACTTGATCCAATACAATTTAAGTTTCTAGTCAATGGACACCGCTTGTGCCTGTATCACAAGCCTCAATCCAAAGAAGAATTCTTGAAATAGCTCAACATGCACAGTTTAATAGCCCCTTAGGAAATAGTTCCTGTAGTTGAAGGTGAAAGCCTTCCTCCTGTAGCATCACCATGACAAAGGTTCGCTAGCACTCATAATAAAAATTCATTTAATGAGGTATACTTCTTCATTCACTTTCTCTTTTCTTCTCACCAACTCATCTCATTCCTATTTCTAACACCCACTCAAATTCCATGTCACCCACAAATTATATTTTCAAATGCTTTCAATAAAATGCAACATCAACAATCTTATGTGGCCGCCAGAATCAACACTCTCATCAGCTCATAGTCATGTATGGTAACTAATCCCCAAGTACAAATTTCTAACTCCTTACTTACTTTTAGTGCACAGGTTTAATTAATTATATCTAATACTGCATTAAATGCATAATATACACATTAAGCCAGTTTTCCAACCTCATGCTAAATTTAACAAGTGAGGACACTTGTTCAACTTTCATAGGGGGAAGGGGAAGTGTACTAACTTCCAAGTGTCATTCCTAAACTACCCTTGTCATACCCTGTCACATCAGTGTTGTACTTAGGCTGCGTTCCATTAATTCTTTTAATCCTTCACACATTTCTCGTACTTTCAAATTCTGATTTCCTAAACTTGACATGACTTCAAAAGGATCATAATTAATTTGTGAGGTAACTCTCACTTAAGGTATTGATTTCCTCTGAAATCAATTCCATTATTATAGTTCATGTCAAGTAAAACAAAGGTAATACAAGCAAAAATATCGATATTTTCAAGAATCACAATTGCATTTCAAAAGAGGGAATTTGCAGAGAAACTGAAAGCTTAGCAGTGGGTTGGAGAGCTGAAAAATTAGAGATTGGGAATTATTAAGATGGGTGGACAATTACAAAGACATGAACCAATTGTTTATGGTATTTTTCTGGTGGATGTTGAGGTAGTCCACAGGTTCAATGCATGCGGCTGGCTTGGCTATTTTCTTCAGCTGATAGAGTTTAATGAGGAGGTTGGTACAGAATTTATGGGTACATTTGAAGAAGGAAAAGAAACTATATGGGGATTGATAGTTGTTTCTACTAAAGAGAGAATTGTGGAATTTACATGGTTACCAAGTGTGGGAGAACATTATCCAAATGAGCATGACGCCAGGTCATCTCGAGCCTAGTTCTCTAGGCCAGGTGATCCTCCGCTTGAAATTACTAAGTAGGGGTGCAACAGATTGTCCCTTCCACAACCATTTCTAGAAGTAGCTACGCAAATCATCAGGTATTTAACTTGTGAAGGAAGATTTTCAAACCTGCATGCTCATCATTTTAAGGTGCTTAGCTGTATCAGGCATAAACTTCAGGTTAATATTACCAATTTTCTTTATAATATGCTAAGTATCAGTGTCGATGAAACTCAAAAGGGAAATGTAAACTCCATTAGTCACCATGCCCTAATCAAGCTTTTGGTTGAAAAATCTCTTAGGGATGTTTCCCCCATGTCATGGGCAGAATTTGCCCAATCCAAAACTTTGCAACCCCAAGTAAATCCTATGGCCCAACCTCTAGAAGATGTAGTAGAATCTTTTGACCCTACTAAAGAAGTAGATTTGAAAGAAAAAGAACTGGAATTACCGCTAAAAAACCAACCTCCTGAACCTACTCTAGAAATTAATGAACCCACTTCTTCCTCAAGAAAAAGAAAGCAGAAAGTTAGAAAAGAAATCCCTAACTTAGAAGGAGAAATTTCAAACCTTGCAATTCAAATTAATAAATGAAAATGGCCGAGTCTTGCAGTAACTACTCCTACAACATCTACTCCTATAGCACATAAACCAAAAAGGTCTCGCCAACCTAAAAGTGTAGTGGTTGAAGAGGAAAATATGTGTAGAAGCCCTCGCATGACAGGACAGGTGTCTCCACCTTCTCCTCAACACCCAGATGTTCCAGCACCAAAACCTGCTAAAGAGCCCTCTATTGAATATATTCCTAATGACTCCCCTACGTAGGTAGAACCCCATCATATGAAGGAGCCTCCAAATTAGCAAGAACCTAGCAGTAGCATGCCACATAATGATCAAGGAATGCCTGAACTGAGCCCTGATGAAATGCAAGAGAGCATTCCTGTGAATGTTCAATCTACTCCTCCTTAACATCTTGTATATTCTAATGTATCCATTATACCTTACCAATCAATGTGGTTTATTGACTTCTTCTAGCAGACTACCAAGGAGAAGAAAAAGAAGGCTCAAATGCAAGAGTTCCCTTCATCAACAATTCAGTCTATCCTCTTTCATCTATACAACCATTTTATCTTTTAGAAAACATGGTGGAAGTAGGAAAGAAATCAAATGCAAAGGGAGATGTTTGAGAAGGATGAGGAAATTGAATCTCTCAAAGAGTAGCTAAGGAAACAGAAAGAGCAAATGGACAAGGCCTTAAAACTAGTTGACCAGGTGATAGCTTGTAGACCACCACCTAGGGTATATGCTATTTGCTTAAAGGAGAAATTTATTTTGTTCCAACTTATGATGACAATGAAGGACATTGATTGTGAATTCAAGTCGGCTCATGAATTCTATGGTTTGTATTAGACTCTATCATCATGGCAACAAAATCTGTTATGTGAGTTTTATTTGTGCAATTTTATTATCCCACATGAAACAAAGTGGAATCCTCTACTCTATATAGGGGCCATTCACTTAAGGGCCTTGATGTCATGGATGCATAATGAGACAAACTATGACAGACAACTGAACACCTACAGGGATCTGGAGAAAACTAAACCTTTTCCATTAAGGGATGAGTCACATAAGCCTGATGTTCTTTTGAGGGATTGGCTCAATTTGACTTATGGGAGACCAAAGCCAGAAATCAAGGAGAAAGTATTTGCATTGAGGGATAAAGTTTACAGAGATTATCAGACATTGCCCAATTTTACAGCCCAAAGAGCTCTTTTAGGAGTCAGAAGTAGGTGGAACAAATTGCCATAAGCTTTCAGAAAAGTAGAACCACATAGCCCAATTAATTATGAAGCAGCTATCCACAGAGTGGCTAATTACATGAAGTTGGGATGACAACCCAAAAGGGAATTATGGATGCCTTTATCCTTCATGCCACCTACACTCTTTTGGACCCTATATGACATCAATGCTACTAGATTGGATCAGTTAGTTGAGGAGCATCAAGAAAATTACTTGGAATGCACAAGGGGGTTCTACTACACTTTCATAAGTGGAAAGAAGGGGAAGAGGACTGTTGGAGATTTCAGGACCATAGAAAGGAAATACAATGCTTGAGGACAAGCATTCTATTAGTAGGGGGCATATGATGATTCCAATTATAGCCTCAATTTTGTTATGATCTTTATATTTTGTTGATACTCTGACAAACATTTCTAAGACATTTTATGAATTATACTTATGTGAACCTATGCCAAGTATAGCTAAAGCCACAAAATCTATGGGTAGCTTGAGTGATATGTTTTTCTGACTATTATAAATATAATGCAGTACTTCATATAATTATTTCAAGCTGTGTTCTAATATTTAATTAGGAGTTGAAAATGTTGACTTGCATATGTGTACCGAATGTTACTAACCTTTCAAGTAAACACGGAGCGGTATGAAGAGTGGCACATCTACATTAAAGAAGGAGTGTTAGAAGACCAACCATGGCAGGGGAATCCAACATGATTCCGATGGATATGCCGAGCTTTGAAGGAGCTGTTGTTCTAGAGAATATAGGGAATTAGTCCTGCTATATTTCCTTAGAACTATTATTTTGTTGTTAGCAGTAATTGTATTATGTCGTGGTTGTTTTATCTCCTCCATATTTGGTGAGGTTTAATGAGACTTTTCTGTTATGTTTTCAATAAGCATCAATCCTTGATATAAAGGGATTTTGATTGATTTATTAGAAAAAATGATGAAAGATAGAATTATGTATTTAGTATAGTGGAAGTTTCTCTATTTTTTTCTTCATGAGTTATTCAGTTGTTATGTAACCAGTTAAGAAGAACTTAATGGAAGAGTGATTTTGGATTATTGCTTGTGTTGAGTAGTTAGCAGAAGCCAGCCAAGGGGGCCCACTTGGTAGGTGGATTAGATTAAGTAAGAATATATTTTCTTCCTTTACTTTTCCTATCTTCAAATAGAGTTACTATTTTACTCTTGCAACATTGCCACTGTGGTTGTTCCTACAACATTTGCAGAGATGGGTATAGTGAATGTTTTGAGTTGTTAGATAGGCTTAGATTTATTTCATAATTGTTATGTAGTAATTCCATTCAATAGTCAAGTGTGTTAACTTTCCTGCAGTAATAGCATAGATTCCTTTCATGCATTTTATCTTCCTGCAACATAGGTGTTATGACTCCTAAAGGAACTTAGTGCACAAACTGTGCTATCCCATTTCAAGTCTACGTCCCTGGGTTGATAATCTAAATGCATTTCATGATGGGGATAGGTAATCTATAGCATAAATATATTACCCTCAAGAGAGACAATGGCATGATTATCTGTACCGATTGTGAGACTGTTCAAGTACTATCATTCCTCTTTAAAAATCATGGAAGTATGTTTCCATGCTTTCTTCCATGTAGGTTGTTATTAATGAGTCCTACTTCCTAACTTCTCAAAAGACCGTGCCTTGAACAATAAAAAACTCCATAAATTTGAGTGGTTGATGATTTCTTGACTCCTCAAACCATGCCAATTGAAGGGTGCATGAATTTTAATATGCCTTGACTAACCAACTACAAGGACATGAACACTACACACAACTATGATAAACTACAAATGATTGAATATCTTGATGAAATGAATGGACAAGTAAAATATAGTGATTAGAGATCACCGAGCTACTATAGTAATATGTAAGGAAATTAAATTAGTCAATGTATTGTCATTGATGTCAACTAGTTTTGACTATACTTATCATGACAATTACAAACATATGAAGAAGAAAAATGGTAAAGGAATGAGATAGCTACATGAAGATGAGATGTATATGAAAGATATGGCTAAGGTATACATTGGGTAACTTATTGATGAGTCTATGGCATCATATTGTTGACTTGATTGTATTACATGAATTTGTTATGTATTGAAGATCAGAACTGAATAAATTTATGTGGTCAGTAATTAAAGATTCCCGTATACATCAAGGTAGTATAGTGTATACCGAGTACAGTATTAACCAAGTAGGTATTCACTGACACATTTTGGTATTGACCGAGTGAAAGAAACAAATAAAGTTTATAATAGCTGACTGAATTGATAAGCTAGACAATTGCTTATGATTCTCAGGTAGAAGATAAAGTTTTTTATGATCATCTAACTGCTAACAAAATTTAGGTTTGATCAAATGGAGAAAGATGGAACGTGTTATAGAAAAATCTGCGGAGGAAGGTTGAAGCAGATAAAGGAATGACGGAGATCAAGCTGAGACAAAATCCAATGGATGATAAGAAAATAGATTCTGAAGTCTATTTAAAGAGACATGAGATTCATTATTGAGTCTAGAGATTATTGACATTGCAGGAGAATTCGCATGAAAGGACTATTTTCATGCACTGCTGATTAAACTAGTTACAGATAGAACCAAGCTGAACTGCAGACATTACCGAGCGTCATGAGATTATTCACTGATTTGAACAAGTTGGAGGATATGAAGAATTGAATTGAATATTGGTCAGAGGAGGTATTTTGAGCTTAGCATAGATCTAAAAATTTGCAAATATTTGTTGTATTTGAATCATATCATTATTGTACCAGTTTAACCATTATTACAACAAAATCTCTTAACCGAGTGGACTTAACCATCTTTTTGTACATTTAATGAATGTTTTTGGTTTCCTTGTTGACCCCATAGTGAATGTTGGTCAAGGGAGAACTATTAGTGATAAACCCTCTAACTAGGTCACACCTTACAGTGTGTTTTGTAACCTTTGATTGGGTTGGCTCCTAACCGAGCTCACTTAAGATGAGTGAATTATTTTGGGTTACCGGTCCCAGGTGGTTTTTCCCTTAATAGGGTTTCCACGTTGTAAATCTATTTGTTATGTGTATTTGATATGATTGGATTGTTATTTTACTTTACACATTTCATAACTAGTCAGATAGGTAAACACAATATGGAATTGACTGTCCATCGGTAGATGAAGTGAAAGTTATTGTTGATATCTTACCAAGTTGATAATTTGATTGAAAAGTTTGAATATATACATATGGGAGATTTGGGATTGTAGGATAACTAGAGCTAACTGATTCCCCCCCCCTCTCAATTATCTAACCATTGGTATCAGAGCACATTCATTTCTTGGAAGGAAGATTTAAAGGACTTAAGCTAAAGATCACAAGATGTATAAGAGAGAGGTGCCAAAGCTGAACAAAGACAACTTCTCAACATGGAAAAGTAGAATGAAGTTGCATATATCTAGAATTGGAGAATATGCAATATTTTACCTGGACAATGCTTATATTCAACTGGCAATTGGACCTTTGACTGTTGATCAGTTGAGAGATAGACATGAACATAACATGACAATAATAGAGATTGCTTCTGCCTTAACAGATGTTGAATTTGAAGATACCAAGACATGCACTAATGCTAAAGCAATGTGGGACAAACTTGCACTAGTTCAGGGAGGAGATGTGAACATGATGAGAGAAAGAGCTGAGAGTCTTAGTGTTAGGAATAATAGTACACAATACAATTGAGGCGGGGGGGGGGGGGGGGGGGTGGATCAGTTGTATGATAGATTATTAAACTTTAAACTTTGAATAGAAACAATATCATATCCAATGAACACAATAAATTCCAACACAATATTTTGGTGTCGAGGAAACCCTATTAAAGGTAAAAACCCTGGTGGGAATTAGCACCCACAAATGATGTACTGAGAGTATAGTATCCTTGTTAGAAGATTTAGCTCTGTTAGGAGCTTATTGAAACATTAGAGTACACAATCCTTGTTAGAGGATAGACCCTGTTAGGAGTCAAGAAAGAAGGGTTGGCTCACTACCCAAAGAAGGTTAAATCCACCTTCAGAACTCACTCTTCGCAACATAAGTGTATATGAAGAAATAAACAATATTTTGAATTGTCCGACAACAACTGTCTTTGCTTGATCAGTTCCAATGAAGTAAACCAGTTAACCTCTGCTCTACATATAGTAGACACAAGCTTGCAACTTTTATAATCTTCTTTACATCACATATATTCTCACCAACTCTTTTCCAAAGAAAATATCTTACATATATAACCTATTACAATTTGCATGATCAGATCAGCCCATAAGGATTTCCTAATCTACAAAAAATTACATAGACCCTTGCTAAGATACACATGGTATCTAAAACAAGTATACAATGATTACATTACAACAATTAAGGACTGACATCCTTAATTCACATTCTCCAACCAAAATGCATGCTACATTTCTGAAGTCAACTCATAAATAAGTCTTCTCCAGAACACACATCACAACTGACGTCATCCATCATTTCGTACCTTGTGTTGACCAATGAACATTCTCTAGTACCTTGTCTTTCATCCCTCAAGTTTTCATACACTAAATCCATATCTTCTGTAAGATATACTAAATACATAGAGACTATTTCTGTCAACTTCCTCTGTCACAGTCTAGTAACCAGTCTTCACCAAATCATCTGTAACTCATCTAATATGTAACATTACATGATGCAATCTTGGATATAAGATCACAACATTATCCAAAACTCTTATCTGACTTTTCATGAGTTGAAACATTATACAATGTCCGTACATTGTAATAACTAGCCTGTTCTCTTCATAGAAACATATGTTGAGATCAGTGACAAAACATAAATGACAATAGTATGGATACCCATTCAGTAATGTAGTGATTAAAAATATAAAATGTATCAACCATCTCCCCATACATTAGCAATATCCAACAATCTCCCCCTTTGGCATTGATGTCAACATATGGGAAAATCCATCATCCCAAAGTTATATCAATCCAAAGCTCTGCAACCAAACAATACTCTCATAGTACACCTCCATACAATCTCCCTATATAGTAGGGATTTTCTCATAGAAACACTCCCCCTTTAACAACAATTTCAAAGGGTGTCATAAGTCATCAACTTTCCTTAACAACTTTGATCACTCCCCCTGAGGAGTAGATCCATACATCAAGTCCAGAATATGATAAGGCTTTGAAAACATCTAGACTAATGCATCCTCACATCATTTAATTCTGACTAGGAGGGGCTTGAACCCCAAGTATACCTCCGAGATATTCAAAGGTATCTTTTGGCAACAACTTTGTGAAGATGTCAAAAATCTATTCCTTTGTGCTAACATATTCCAACTTTATTTCCTTCTCTGCCACCTTGTCTCTCAAGAAGTGATACTTGATAGAAATATGTTTAGTTTTAGAATGCATCACCGGATTCTTTGACATATTCACTGTACTGGTGTTATCAAAATGGATAACCACTAGCTCATCAAAAGTGATTCCAACATCCTTCAACATTTTCTTCATCCAAACAATTTGAGTGTAGTTAATAGTAGTAAAAACATACTCTGATTCCACAGTAGATTGAGCTATACAATCTTGCTTCTTACTTAGCCATGAAACCAATTTTTTCCCAAGGAAAAATGCACCACCACTAGTACTCTTCATGTCATCAATATTTCCTACCCAATCAGCATTAGTATAAGCATGAAGTTCAAAATTATAATTCCTATAATACCATAGATCATATTCAATTGTACTTTTTAGATATATGAATATCCTTATCACAACAGCTAGGTGTGTCTCTTTTGGTTCTACCTAATATCTAGCCACAATTCAAACAACATTAGCAATATCTGGTCTGGTATGAGTCAAATATTGTAATCCACCAACCATTGATCTATACTTGGTTTGAAATACACACTAATTCTCATCATTACTTGATAGCTTATTACCGGTCACCATGGGTGTTCCCACTGGTTTATAGTTTTCCATTCCAAACTTCTTTAACATTTCTTTAAGATACTTAGTCTGAGAGATAAAAATTCCATTCTTGTTCTGAATAATTTGCAGTCTAAGAAATAATTTCATTTCACCTATCATGGACATCTCAAATTCATTTTCCATCTCTTTCAAAAAATTCTTACACAAATCATCATTGCCTCCAAAGATAATATCATCAACAAAAACTTCAATTATCACAACTCCATCTTCACTAGTTCTTAAATATAAATTATTGTCAGCATTACCTTTTCTAAATCCAAGGTGAAGTAAGTATTTGTCTAACCTTGCATACCAGGCCCTTGGAGCTTGCTTCAGTCCATACAGTGCCTTCTTCAACTTTTATACCATTTTTCTATCTTTGGATAGAGGAAATCCATCCGATTGTTCTATGTATACCTCTTCTTCAAGATCCCCATTCAAGAATATAGATTTCACATCCATCTGATACACCTTGAAGTCTTTATGTGCAACATAAGCCAAGAACAATCTCATAGCCTCTATTCTAGCAACATGAGAAAATGTTTCTTTAAAATATATGCCTTCTTGCTATGAATAACCCTTACATACCAATCTTGCTTTATTCCTTACAATAGTTCCTTCTTCATTCAAATTGTTTCTGAAAACCAATTTAGTTCCTATTATATTTTTGTTTTTGAGGTCTAGGAACCAATTCCCAAGTGTTATTCTTCTTTATCTGATCTAACTCTTCCTTCATAGAATTTATCCAAGATTCATCTCTACATGCTTCATCTGTAGTCTTTGGTTCAACTTGAGAAATCAAACAAATTTCTTCTCTAGCCTTTGATCTAGTCATTACTCCTTGATTAGAATTATCAATGATTTGATTTTTAGGATGATTGTTCTTTACATACCTTAGAGTTTTAGGAACCTCGGTAGCCTTATTTGTGTCAACATCACAAGTCTCATTTTTACATTCTACCTCAACAAGTTCTTCTTCTTCTGCAACAATAGCCTCTTTGATCTCTGTAATCTGATTACTATCATACACTCTCTCTTGTATTTGAAACTTCTCATCTATCCTTACATTGTTTCTTTCAATCATCTTTTTCAATCTTAGATTGAAACATTTATAAGCCTTTCTCTTAGTAGAATAACCAAGGAAAATTCCTTCATCACTTCTAGCATCAAACTTCCTTATTTCATCATCTCTCTTGATATAGCACTTACTACCAAATATTCTAAAATATTTTACAGTAGGAGTATGATCAAACCGTAATTCATAAGGAGTCTTACTTGTACCTTCTCTAATTTGTATTCTATTCA
Source organism: Chamaecyparis obtusa (assembly GCA_027943335.1). Lineage (NCBI taxonomy): Eukaryota > Viridiplantae > Streptophyta > Pinopsida > Cupressales > Cupressaceae > Chamaecyparis > Chamaecyparis obtusa. The sequence continues at coordinate 2,906,013 of BSBK01001958.1, forward strand.
ATGTGTACACTGCTATCCGAAAAACCTCTCTCCAATGCATATGAGATACATTTCCTTCAAGCAACATTGTCCTAGCAGCAAAAAGTATGGTTCTATTTCTTCGCTCTGTTATCCCATTCTGTTGTGGAGTCCTAGGAGAAGATGTCTATCTTTTTATTCCATGCTCTTCGCAATATGAATTGAATAAGTCTGAAGTAAATTCTCCACCTTTGTCTGACCTCAAACACTTTATCTTTAAACCTGATTCATTCTCTACTTTTGCCTTGAATAACTTAAATTTATCAAATGCTTCTGATTTCTCTTTCAAATAAGTAACCCACATCATCCTAGAAAAATCATCAACAAAAAGTATGAAATAGCTTTCGCCATAGTATGATCTTGTCCTTGTAGGTCCACATAGGTCTATATGTACCAGATACAACTCTCCTTTTGATGTATATGATTTTCTTTTATAAATACTTCTAGTCTATTTTCCCATAACACATTCTCTGCATATAGTGTTAGATGGTTTCACAATCTTTGGCAAATCTCTTACTGCATTAGCCAAACTTTCCTTCACAATGGTATCAAAATTAACATGAAAAAATATTCTATGCCATAACCAACTATCATCTACCTTTGAAACAAAAAAAGAGGCTCCAGATGTATTTAATTCAAATACATTACCTTTAGATTTAGTACCGGTTACAATCATCTTTCCTGCCTTACTTTTGATAAAACATTTACCATCATTGAATTGTAACTGAAACTCTTTTTCCATTAACTGTCCAAGACTCAACAAGTTATGCTTAAGTCCATCAACAAGTAGTACATTATCAGTGTTAGTCTTTCCTTCCAAAGTAATAGATCCTACACCTATGACAGGTTTAGGAAGATTGTCTCTAAATCTTACAACACCACCATCATACTTCACTAATTTAACAAACTTGTTTTTATCTCTATTCATATGATGTAAACAACCAATATCTATAATCCATTCAATTTTCTTATCAACATGAGATACTAAAGCCTTTTCCTCATATACTGGTTCATCTCTAATAGAAACAAATCCAATCTTTTCATAATCTAGATCATCATCATCAAAAATGCCTTCACTACCATAATAACATTTCTTATCCTTCTAAGACTTGAAAAACTTAGGCTTATACTTAGGAACTCTTGTAGGACATCTAGATGCAAAATGACCTATCTTATTGCATGAAAAACATTTCAAGGGTAACTTTCCTTCAAATTTTCCCTTACCTCTCTTTTCTCTTCTAGAAATCAGTGCTACAAGTTCATCCATCTTCCTTTCCTCTGCCATTATTTGTTCCCATTCCTCAGCATAGTCACCAAGCTCTTGTTTTAAGTCTTCACTACAGGTGCTCAGAACTGCAGACATCTTCTTGTCTGCAGATGCCTTGAATGCGGATTCAACTTTTGGTATAGATTCTCCCATCTCAACAACTTCAAAGGTAGTTAGCTTTGCAATCAACATTTGTCTACTAAAGTTTGGAGTCAAAGGTATAGTTTCTTTAATATATATAGCCTTAAACTTGTAAGCAGGTGTCAAGGATCTAAGGATCTTTGCAACGACTTCTTCGTCATAAGTTCCTCTAAAGTTTCTAATTCCAATGAAAACTTCTGTAACCCTTTGAACATAAGCCCTAATGTTTTCATCATCATTCATTTGTAGCTTATTCATCTTTTTTTTCCAGTTCTCTAACTTATCTTGCTTGGTATACTTGTCTCCTTCATATAATGCTTCCAATCTTTTCCAAATCTAGTGTGCTGAATCCAAGTCTTTGACATTCTCTAGTACCTTTTCTTTCATCCCTCAAGTTTGCATACACTGAATCAATATCTTCTATAAGATATACTAGAGACACAAAGACTATCTCTATCAACTTCCTCTGTCATAGTCCAGTAACCAGTCTTCACCAAATCATCTGTAACTCATCCAATATGTAACATTACATGATGCAATCTTGGATATAAGATCACAACATCATCTAAAACTCTTATCTAACTTTGCATGAGCTTAAACATCATACAGTGTCCGTAAATTGTAATAACCAACCTATTCTCTTGATAGAAACATATGTTGACATCAGTGAAAAAACACAAATGACAATAGTAGGAATACCTATTCAGTAATGTAGTGATTAAACATATAAAATGTCTCAACCATCTCCCCATGCATTTGCAATATCCAACACCTAGAGGAAAGTTTGATGACATGAAGATGAAAGAAGGAGAGAACATTTCACAGTATAATAATCGAATCAAGGAGACTGTCAATGCTATCCAAGGAGTAGGAGGTGTTATTGATGAAGACACTGTTGTGAGTAAAATTATTAGAACCTTTCTACCTATCTATGCTATTAGAATCTCTGCAATCCATGAAATGAAATCAACTCTAGGTAACGTTCTTACACTTGATAGACTAATTGGTAAGTTGACTTCTTTTGAGTTGAATAACTATGATAACAATATTGTACCGAATGTTGAATTTGCATTTATGTCATCTTTGAAAATTGGCAAATCAAGTAGTCAATACATGATAAGAAATGAAAGTCACAGTGACAGTGATGAGGATGAACTTGATGAACTTGAAGCATTAATGGCTAGGAGACTACAAAAAGGTAAAGGAAGATACAAAGGGAAATTACCTTTGGTATGCTTTAACTGTAAAGAGATCAGTCAAATTGTAGCTAGGTGTCCTTGTTATACACTAAGTTTGCACCCTTGTTTCAAGCTATCGTAGTCTTGATAACCTAGTATAACATGGGAATCATCTCTAGGTTGTGGGACCTATGCTAACTGAGATGAGACCTCCAAGTTCTAGGCTAGTTCTTCTTGGATAATCACCTTAATTTGCTTCTAGACATGAAAAGTAAATCTTTTGAGGGAAAGGGATAGAAGGAATGCTTGGAAAGGGAAATGACTGAAAGCAAACTACCTTCTAGGTGATACACCGAAATTAGGGTTTGGATCTCAGTATAGAGGATGAAATTAATGAAAAAATTAGGTCTAGGAGGTCACAACTCACTTAATAGGCTTGCATAATTTTTTCATAGGAGGGCCTAAACATAAGACACAACCTATGACCTACAAGCAAACATTCACTTCTGCAACTCAGTGTAGGATTGAGACAAGACTGTTAGGGGGCTGAAGTATGCCCACAAAAATATCTAAATCAGATCAAACACAATAACACACACAATTACAAAAATTAAGAGGAATTAGGAACCCTAAGTTATCACTAAAACATCATATACTTCAATTCAATAAGAGGTAATTCAAATAAGGAAGCATAGGGACATGAAGAATTGTCACAAAATACCTCTGCAATATCTAAATTATCAATGAAAGATTATAGAATGTGGAAAACCAGAGGGAAGGAAGAAATGCCATAGATAGCTTTCCAAGAAAGAGACTTTCTTCTTTACAAAATGTGAACTCTGAGCACTAAGGCTCGAAAAATATAATATATACATACTCAACTACACATAGGCAAGAGTCAAAAACCTAATTAGGGTTACATGGTTTTTAAAAAAATGCAATAATCAAACCCTAGCCCATCAAATCTAATCATAAATACATCTCTGTAACACTATGGCTAATCAGATATTTGTGCCCATCTCTGTACCTCATCTGCCTGTGGACAAGCAACCTGGACTCATCAACTTTCCTACATAAAGTCTCGCCATGAATGCTCAAATTGGTACTCTCAGAAAGCAAGAAATGATCTGTGACGGCTACGTAGGTCTTCACATCATTTTCCCCAACTGCAATCCTCCTTGAAACATAAATTTTAGCTACCCATTTTGTCGCAACTAACCATTGGATCAAAACCTAGCCAAAAACCCTACAGTGAAATATTTAAAATTTGAATATCAACGGCTAACAGGTGGCGCCACACTTTTCTTCTATCGATGGCCATCATTTAAATCTCAATCTACTTTTAAAACATGACCGTTAGATCTTTTTATTTACTTGGGAACTGTTTATCTACAGAATTAACCTCAAGTTCACCTCGGGTTACCTTTTCCCTTTCAGTCGCAGAGTCGTTTAAACCTTTAGTTGATCCCGGTTAAGTCTGGCGAACATAGAAAGGATCTTTATTCACAAATTCATGGAATACTCTTAACCCTGGGCCCAGAACCACCACATGCCACTCTTTTATTCACCCTTGACTGCTCTGTAGGCATACACCTCAGAAAGTTCTGACACGGCCCTACTGCAGCTTAGATCCCAATCTAATGGTGGGCGCATGATCTTATATGTCAGAAAGATCCCTTGCACTTTTACACCAGCCATAGATCTTTATTAGACCAGGAACCCTCTGAAAAATGGACCCATGAATTGCAGAAGGAGCATCGGATGGTTGTTGCAAGATCGCAAGGGCTTGGAAGATCCCTTGCGATCAAGCGATAACCATAGATCTTCAGTCTAATGACATCCCTGCAGATACTTTGACATGGTCCTACCAAAAGAGCCCAACTGTCATCTAACTGACCAATGAAGAATGAGCATGTCAAAAACTAAGGACCCACCTGACAGAGCCCGGAGATAAAGTAAGATCAACGGTTGTCGCATGATTGCAAGGAATCTTCCAGGCCCTTGTGATCATGTGACCACCATTGGATTGAAAGGAAAGGCACCCCATTAGGCCCCTGCTGACCTGTCTCCATGTTGTACTCTCACCAACCAATCAAACGCCACCCCCTCGGATACACATAGCACATTTCCTGACAATGGCCCCACTGACAAACAACTGAATCACCAATCGTTGATGAATTAGAAGCTGCCAAATCAGATGAGGTGGCACTGGTCCCACTGATAAGATACTGTGCTGAAGGAAAAGGAGTATTGATGATCGTCACAAGATCTCATGGAATCTTTCAAGGCCATGAGATCATGCGACAACCATAGATCTTGAATCTTGATTTGGCCTCTGAACCAAGACCACCAACTGAAATGGTAACTACTCGCCAAATCGCAAAGTGTTAAGGGGTTAACCACCAGGAATTGGAGATTTGGTGACTGAAGGATTTTAAAATGCACATGAAAAATGAAGGGACTTAAGTGGCCGATAAGGTAACAAAGGAATATAACAGGCCAAAGGGTTTTCTAACACAATGGCTAGTTTTATGAATATTTTTTTAAGGACTTTTCACCTAGCCAGGGGCCTAGAAACAGTTATAGAGACCAGAGGGAATTAGATAAACCCATGAAATTTTGTAGAGTGCTTGGAAGAATAAAAATGTAGACCTCGAGATGGGAATTGGCCAAATTTGCATGCTTCATGAAAATTGGGATAACAGTCCTAACTGAAAAGATGATGACAAAGACAATGAAGCATCCGGTGATAGAAAGTATGACGAGAGAGATAATTGAGATCGCAAAGGTAACCAACATTATGACAAAAGAAGTAACTAAGACTATAAAGATAAAGGAAAGAAAGCATGTTACATTTTTGAGGATGATGATGACACCAACACTGACACTGACACCGATGAAGACATTGAGGTGGTATTTGTATAAAAGAAGACTCAGAAGAAGAAGAAAGGTATGTTGAAACAACACTTATTTCTCAAGTTAGCAAGAATGATACATGGTTTATTGATAGTGGCTATACTCATCATATGACTAGTGATGAAGAAAAATTTGAATACCTTGAACATTATAATGGAGGATCTCTTAAAATGGGAAATGATACACCTTGTATAGTAAAAGGAAAAGGATCTATCTTGTTGAACAATAAGATTTGACGTGAGAATGCATATTGGGTCAAGGGAGTTAACTACATTTTTTTTAGTGTAGCACAACTGAATAACTCAGGTCACCGAGTTGCATTTGAAAATAGAAAGGTGAAAATCTATGATGAGATTAGAAAGTTGGTCGATACTGGTGAAAAATCAAAAGGTAATCTGTTCTATCTTGACAATGCTGAAACTTCTTGTTTAATGGCTAGAACTAAAGATGTGTGGTTGTGGTAAAAAAGGTTGTGTCATGTGAATGTTGAAAACATGGTTAAGATTAGTAAGAAAAGAAAAGTTAGAGGCTTACCGAGCTTATCTAAACCTAACCATGTTATGTGTAAACAATGTCAAATGGGAAAAATGTCAAAATATAGTTTCAAGAGCAAGACCTATTCATCTAAAGCTATTTTGGAGTTGGTTCACAATGACTTATGTGGTCCTATGAGAACTTAGATTTATTATGGTGACATATATTTTATCTTATTTTTTAATGAGTACTATAGGATGATGATAGTTATGTTTTTGAAAGAAAAATATGAAGCTTTCAAGATGTTTAAATGATATAAAGCTAAAGTGGAAAAAGAAAGTGGAAAAGAGTTAAAATGCTTAAGATCAAATAGTGGTGGTGAGTTTATTTCTGATGAGTTCACTATTTTTTGTAATGAGAATGGAATTAAAAGACAGGTTTCTGCACCAAGAACACCACAACAAAATGGAATTGCTAAAAGGAGGAATAGATCCATAGTTGATTGTGCTAGAACATTGATGATTGAGAAATATGTTGCAAAAATGTACTGGAGAGAAGCTGTTAGCACTTATGTATACACATTGAACTGAGTAAAACTAAAGAAAGATTCAAACAAGACACCTAATGATTTATGTTATGGGTACACATCGAATGTAAGTTATTTCAAATTATTTAGAAGTAGACGTTACATTATGAAAGATGATAGAAATATAAAATTTAATTCTAAAGGTGATGAAGGAATATTCTTAGGATATTCTACTAAAAGTAAAGCTTAAAAATGTTTGAATAAGGTTTCTAACAAAATGATTGAAAGCGCAAATGTGAGAGTTGATGAGTTTAATGAGAAAAATGATGAAGAAAGAAAAAAGGAACTAGAAGACTACAGTAGATTCACATACATTGAGCAACCTAATATTCTACCTGAGCCATAGGATGAAGTTACCAATTAATAGGATAATGACACTGAGCATCAGCCTATAGAGACTGAGAATCAAGAAGTAGCTATCGAGGAAGATCTTGATCCTACACTGACTAATGAACAAAAAAGAGAACAAGTGTTAGCAAAATTTTTGAGAAGACACCATCCACAAAATTAGATTATTGGTGACAAGAAATCTGACATGATGACACAAAGTAATTTGAGAAATAACACATGTTTATTTTGTGAATTTGAATCTAAAAATGTTAGAGATGCACTTGAGAATGATGAATGGATTAAAACAATGAATGAGGAAATTGAGTAAATATGGAAGAACAAAACATGGACATTGGTACTGAGACCGAATGATAAAAATGTTATTGGAACCAAATGGATATTCAGAAATAAGTTGAATGAAAATGGTGAAGTCACTAGGAACAAAACAAGACTTGTATGTAAAGGATATGCACAAGAAGAAGGTATTGATTATGGTGAGACTTTTTCACTAGTTGCAAGACTTGAAGGAGTTAGAATATTACTTGCATATGATGCCTACAAAGGATTTAAAGTATATCAAATGGATGTTAAAATCTACATTTTTGAATGGGATACTTGAGGAAGAAGTATACATTGAACAACCTGAAGGTTTTCTTGATCCTCATTAGAAAAACATGGTATGTAAGTTGCACAAAGCATTGTATGGACTGAAAAAGCACCGAGAGCATGGTATGAGAGACTGCATTCGTATCTTATTAGTATTGGATTTGTAAGAACAAGTGACAATAAATATTTAGATTTTAAAGGTGAAACTGATGACAAGATTCTTATTGTTGAAACTTTTGTTGATGATATCATATTTGGAGGACATGATAATCTATGCAAATAATTTTCTGATGAAATGGGAAAGGAATTTGAAATGTCAATATTTGGAGAGATTAAATTCTTTCTTGGTTTGCAAATTCTATGACAAAATGAAGGGATATTCATAACACAATCAAAGTTCATCAAATAAGTGTTGAAGACATTTAGAATGAAAGATTCAAAACTAGTAGGTACATCGATGGTCACAATATGAAAATTAACAAAGGATGATCATTCAACCGAGGTAAATCAAACACTATACTGATCAATGATTGGAAAAATGATGTATGTTGTGCATAGTAGATCGGATATTGCACATGTAGTTGGGATTGTAGCAAGATTTTATGCTAATCCTAAGGAATCACATATGACTGTTGTTAAGAGGATTTCGAGATACTTGAAAAACATAGAGAATTATGGTTTATGGTACAAGAAAGAAGACAATTTTGAACTACAAGTTTACACCGATGCAGATTGGGCTAGAAATATTGATGATCAGAAGAGAACTACCAATGGAGCATTATTTTTTGGAGAAAGATTAGTTACTTGGATAAGAAAGAAAAAAGCATGTATTTCTCAGTCTACTTCCAAAGAAGAATATGTTGCTGCTGCTGCTAATTGTTCAAACATTGCATGGCTAAAATAACTTTTGAAAGGGATGAATGAAGAGATCACTGATCCAATGCTAATATATTGTGACAACACAAGTGCTATAAACATTTCTAAGAATATAGTGATGCATGAAAAGACAAAGCACATATATATTAAGTATCACTACTTGAGGGAACAAGTACATGAAAAATAAGTGAAACTAAAGTTTGTGAAATCAAAAGAGCAACTTGCAGACATATTTACCAAATCCTCACCTAAGGATACATTTGAGTACTTGAGGACTAGACTAGGGGTTCATCCCCTATCTATCAATCACTAAGGTGATCAGGAGGTTGCATCAACCTATACTTTATCAAAATATCAAATGATGTTGATGCATATTGTTCACACTTTAGGCTTCCTAAGGTTGTGAAAGCTGGCACAGAGAACATTGTATATTGGTACATGAAGGTACTTGATCTAAACCAAACACTAGAGATAATATTTTGGCTACTATAGAGCTATTTATTATTTTTGGCATTATTGTCAAAGGGAGAGAAGGAATCAATGAAATATCTATCTAGTGGGAGAGAAGAATCATAAAGGGAGAGAAGAATTAGAGAAAAGAAGATCAAATCGGCAGGAAGAGTCTACATGAAATATTGTGTAGTGATTAAACATGTTAAATGAACAAGATAGGGAAAGCTTACCGAGCTACAACATTTATCTATAGAGTTGTAGTATAGATGTTTGGTATTCTATGACATATTTCATATTTGTGTTGCCATCAATGTCAAAGAAAGAGATTGATAAACTACAATTGATTGAATATCTTGATGAAATGAATGGATAAGTAAAAGATAGTGATTAGAGATCATTGAGATACTAAAGTAATATGTAAGGTAATTAAATTAGTCAATGTATTGTCATTGATCTCAACTATTTTTGACTATACTTATTATGATAGTTACAAACATCTAAAGAAGAAAAATGGTAAAGGAATGAGATATCTACATGAAAATGAAATGGATAGAAAGATATGGCTAAGGTATACATTGGGTAGCTTAATGATGAGTTTATGGCATCATGTTGTTGACTTGATTGTATTACATGAATTTTTTATGTATTGAAGATCAAAACATAACAAGTTTATGTGGTCGATAATTGAAGATTTATGTATACATCGAGCTAGTATACTATATACCGAGTACAATATTAACCAAGTAGGTATTCACCGACACATTCTGGTATTGACTGAGTGAAAGAAACAAATAAAGTTTATAACAACTGACTGAATTGATGAGCTGGAAAATTTCTTATGATTCTGAGGTAGAAGATAAAGTTTGTTATGGTGATCTAATGGCTAGCAAAATTCAAGTTTGATCAAATGGAGAAGGATGAAATGTGTTATAGACACATCTGTTGAGGAAGCTTGTAGTGGTAAATGGAACGATGGAGATCAAGAGGAAAAATCCAACAGATGATAAGAAAATGGTTTATGAAGTCTATTTAAAGAGACATGAGATTCATTATTGAGTCTAGATATTATTGACACTGCAACAAAATTTGCATGAAAGGACTATTTTCATGCACCGCTAATCAAACTGGTTACAGACAGAACTGAGATGAACTACATGCATTACCAAGTGTCAGGGAATTATTCACCAAGTTGAACAAGTTGAAGGATATGATGAATTGAATTGAATATTGGCTAGAGCAGGTATTTTGAGCTTAGCATAGATCTAAAAATCTGCAAATCTTAGTTGTATTTGAATCAGATCATTACTATATCAGTTTAACCATTGTTACAACAAAATGTCTTAACCGAGTGGACTTAACAATCTTTTTATATTTCAATATGACATTCAATGAATGTTGTTGGTTTTCTTGTTGACCCCATAGTGAATGCTGGTCAAGAGAGAACTTCTAGTGATAAACCCTCTAACTAGGTCACACCTTATAGTGTGTTTTGTAACCTTTGACAGGGTTGGCTCCTAATCGAGGTCACTTCAGAAGAGTGAATTATTTTGGGTTACCGGTCCTAGGTGGTTTTTCCCCTAACAAGGTTTCCACATTAAAAATCTATGTGTTATGCGTATTTAATATGATTGGATTATAACTTTACTTTACACATTTCATAACTAGTCAGATCGGTAAACACAATATTGAATTGATTGTCAATCAGAAGATAAGTGAAAGTTATTGTTGATAGCTTACCGAGTTGACAATTTGATTAAAAAGTTTGAATATATACATCTGGGATATTTGGGAGTATAGGATAACTAGAACTAACTGATTCACCCCCCTCTCAGTTATCTAACAAACTGATAATAACAACTTACACTATAAAGCTAGTTAGATGACCAAGGATTTATTGAACTTTCAAAACAAAGAATAGGTTCAAAAACCCATTAACTACCCAATTGGGTTCATAAAATGGAAAAATGACTGAGCACATGTGAGACTTAGTGAAGTTGTAAGGAAAAGTTCAAAACAAAGGGGAATATTCAAACAAAGGCTTAGGATTTTTTAGTTTACATATTTGTCTATCAAATCTATGACAACTTAAACCACCACTGGGGTCAAATATATAATGATATTTTACACTAACCCTCTAACCATCTTACAAGGTGAAACTACCTTTAAATAATATACAATGGATGCAAACCATGTTTTCTTTTAACCACAAAGAAAATAAGGCAGATCTTTTAATTAGACAACTCTAAAAAGACAATGATGAAAACTGAATTATAGTAGAATAGAATACAAAGATTCTACACAACACCAATAAAATTTACAACATTAAAATAGACATCATTGCAAATACCTGTTCAAAGATAAATCATCCACAATGTGTATAATTTTTTTTTTGATTTTCTAATAGATACCAGAGAAATCTATCTAATCATGATATATTCCACATGAGAATAGAAGGTCATTCATTCACCATAACAAATAGTTTAAGATTCATGGACCTCCATTGATATATATCAAAAGTTAAAGCATAAAAAATTTCTAATTATCACCATTCATTCAAAATATTTAGTCTAATCCAAGTATCCGTCTTTTAAATAATGACCATTTTAAAGATACATTTAAAAATCACTTAAAAATAAAACAAAAATGGCCCTTCATAGCCCATAGTTTTTGGTCTCAACATAAAAGGAGGTTATGAAATATCATTAAAGAAATCTTAATTTGGGAGGATTGCCTCCTCATATCCCACTCTTTTCTTGGCTCTCGGTGCCTCCTACAGTACTTTGTTTCCTTGAGCTTCTTGTATTTCTTGTTCTTGTACCATTTCCCTATAGTTCCTATATTTGTAAAGGATGGGAGCCAATTGTTTAACATTTGGGAAGTTAGTGATATGACCTCTTTGTTACCATAACTGATAACAATGTTGAAGATTGATTATCTGATAAGGCTGATGATGAATAATGACCAATATTAGAGGAATACATGATAGTACGTAGAAAGATTAGATCTATTATAATCTTGTCATTGATGTCAAGCAATTGATTTCTAATTTATATTATGTTGCCATATCGTTCGGTAATAATATAAGATGAATGAGTTAAGGAGAAGTGGAAATAAGAAGTTGAGAAGTTATAGAACTTAAATGGACAACTGATATAGATCAGACAATGATTAGAGTATGTTGATATGATTATTTTCTACCTAACATATGATTATGTTAAGTCAGTAAAGCATGCAGATAAAGATTTGACAACTCGGTAAGTAAATTTGTTTTGGCTATCGAGATGGAAAAGTTACTTGGTAAGGTAAATGTAAAAAGATCGTCACTCAGGAAAGAATAAAGGTTTAGGCATCAAGCGATGTAACCAAAATTCTAACAAGAACACTGAGAAACAAAAAGATATTAAATATGGATGGAATCGACATTTAATGATTAGCTATGATGAGCTGGATGATCATGATGATGAGGAGAGTTAGTTACAAGAGATCTACGGTTATGAAAATTCAAGATGAAGATCTATGGCAAGATCTAAGTGGCAAAAAGAGGTGGAAATAGTTATAAGAAAAATTCAAGTTCCTAGGTGAAAAGGAAACGTGTTATCGAGATCTAGATCCGATGTATAATGAATTGAACGGTCAAGATTGACTAAATAAAAATGTAATAGATAAGATTAAGAGTCAAAAAAATCTATATAAAGGATGATCTTATATGGACAAATGGATGGGAAACTAAATAGTTGAAGAATTACTGACTATTGTAGAGAAGAAGGAATAGAGAGATTCTGAGTGAGAAAATAGTGATTTGATGAAGTGTTGATGCAAGTGGATTATGAAGAATTGAAGAGAAGATTGAAGAGTGCACAAGGATCTAATTGAAAAGATAGTTACACATCTACAGGTCAATTTTTATTACTATTTCTTACTAGCATTTGTAACAGAGAAATCTCTTAACAGAGTGGACTTAATAGTCTTATTGTAAATCCTTGAGAAAGGTGACATTCTAAAGAGTGTTTAAAGCCCTCTAACAAGGTCACTCCTAAGAGGGTGAATATCCTAACAGATCTAGGTAAATGCCTTAATTGGGTCAGACCTAATAGTGTGTTTTGTAATCTTTAACCAGATTGGCTCTTAACCAAGTGTACTTTAGAAGAGTATGTTTCTTAGTGGGTGACAATTCCCACAGTGGTTTTTCCAAAAGCTGGGTTTCCACATTAAATATTGGTGTTATAAGTGAATGATTTGTGTGTATGATTTACTGATTGATATAGTTTATTTACTATTGTCAGCAAATAGTGAACTGTGATGTTACCAAGTAGTTATCAAGTTAATCAGAGAAAATTTTATTAAGGTATTTGTGATCAGGATTACTGATTCACCCCCCCTCTTTGTAATCCAACAATTGGTATCAGAGATAAGTAGTCCAAAGAGAAGTTTAAAGACTTGAGTAAAAGATCCGAAGATGTATAGGAGAGAGGTACTTGAGTTGAACAAGGAAAGTTTCTCTACATGGAAAAGTAGAATGAGATTGTATCTATCTGGGATTGGAGACTCTGGACTGCAACCGATTGATAATGAATACACTCCACTGCCTACTGGACCTTTAACACTTGATTATATGAGAGAAATGTAGGTAAACAACCTGGTTATGGTAGTGATTTCTTCTTCCCTATCTGATGCTGAATTTAATGATATCAAGGATTGTGTTAATTCAAAAGAAATGAGGGACAAACTTACACTTATCTATGGAGGAGATCACCATGTTAAAAAAAAAGGTTAACATCATGAGACAAAAATATGATGAAATAAGGATGAAAGATGAAGAGAACATCGCACAATATAGCTTCCGAATCAAGGAAGTTGTTAGTGCCATTAGAGGTGCTGGTGGATAATTGACTAATGAATAAGTGGTAAGTAAAATATTAAGAACTTTGTCTTCTAAGTATGCTATTAGAGTATCTACATTTCAAGAATTGAGATCTATGCCAAACAATATTGTTACTCTTGAAGCCCTAATTGGTAAGTTAATTGCATTTGAGATAAGTAATTATGATAATAGTCTACCGACTATTGAGAAAAATTTCAAGTCATCTATGAGCATTAGAACATCAAGAAGAGAAAGAGAAAGTCAAAAAAATTCATATGGAAATGAGTATGAAAACATCCTGACCGAAGAGAAAGAACAAGAAGAATTTAAAGCACTAATGGCTAACTGACTACCTAGAGGCAAAAGAAAGTATATAGGTGTGTCATCTTAAAATGGAAGCACTTCCATGATAAGAGTGTTTAGCCCTCTGACTAAGTGGTCTAGGGTCATGTCAAGCACCTTGATTAGGCCTTTGCATGGATCTAGTTGTTTCTCCCCTGTTCTGATTCTCTCTCCCTGTCTCCAACCTCTTTCTGACAGACTTTCTTTGAGAATTTGAAGGCTTTGACTTTATGGGTCAAGGATGACTTGAAGGGTCAAGGAAAACCTAGACCTTGACCTATGTCAAGGATGATCTTGACCCTGACCTAGGGCAGAGACTACCTCATCCGTGAACCCAGGTCCAAATTTTAGCTTCTGGAAGTCTCGGTATGTCAGGTTTTAGAAAGTTTTATTTTCCCCCTTTCGGGTAAGCTATTTTAGATTTTGAAATGGTAAACCCTTAAATTTAATTTAATCTAGGTCCATTTCTAGGGGTTAAGATTAATTGGGATTTAATTCTCCAATGTCAGCCTCTCTAGAAGTTTGTGCCCTAGATCACTATAAAAGGAAGCCTTTCTCTCTCATTTTCTCCATCCCTCAAGTGCAATCAAGTTTCATGAGAACATCCAATTTTCATAAGCATCCACTCTCAAGTGCAAGTAAGAAAGAAGGAGAAGGAAATAAAGAAATCATTCATTCATCTTCAAGCCAAGCATTCAAGCATTCAAGCATTCATCAAGGAGATTCATTGTTATCCATTGAAGGATTCAATCTCTATGGAGCCCTCTTGTTGAAAATTTCTCCATCCACATACATCTAAGCCTCTTCCTCTACAAAGATCCATTCAAGATTGGTGTTGAAGATCTAATACCATTGATTTGAGACATCCTACATATTTCTACATTCATTTGGAGCATCCCTACTTGTGGATTCAAGGATTCGAATCCGCTACAAGGACTTCAACATAAGCAAGGTGAATAGTTCCATTTACTTTGTCTATACATATTGCAATTTCAGTTCAATTTCAAGGTTAATTCCTAAATTGGGGTTTGAATAAGGAAAACCCCCCATCCAAACAAAAAAAACCATTTTTCTTCCAGATACAAGTACATGACAATGAATTGAAGTTCAGATCTGGATACCCTTTTCGGCGAACTTTTGGGATCTATGAACAGAATTTCCATAGGAGCTGTTCTAGGTTAGGGATGACCTTCAGTGGGGGGTAGGATTCTACCTCGGGGTAAGACCTTGCTTCGCTATCTGGGTCAAAGTTGACTTGACCTCAGAAGGACAAAAGTTTTCTAGGGTTTCTCTGTCTCGACATTTCCAGTCTGAAATAGGTTGCAAAATTTCCTGAAACTGTGCACATACATCAGAAATCAGCATTTTCCAGATTTGCCCTATTTTGAGGTTATTATTTTCCTTCTATTCATTTAATATTTCAAGTACATAATTTTTATATTAGATTATAGGGTTTTCTCCTTTCTTCATGTTCTCCATATTTTGATTCAATTGTGCATTGATCACTTCTTTGTGATTAATCCATTTGGATCTTTTGTTTTGGGAGTTTGGATTAAGGATAGGTCCTATATTCACCCTTTTATATCATATTATCTTATCTACCACTATTCAACCTTATTCACACTTTCATACCATTCATTTCACTTCCATCCATATCCCATAATTATCCCATCCATAGGGGTGAATCCATTTCATCTCTATTCAAAAGGCAAGTTACTATTGAAGTGTTTCAATTGTAATAAAATTGGACATATTGCATCTAGATGTCCTCACAATGATAGAAATGATAAGAATGATAAAATAGACATCCCACACCAAAGATTTAGAGACTTTAAGGACAAAGGTGAGAAGTCTTTCTAACTTGCTAAGGAAGGTGTAATTGATGATGAATATGATGATACTGAGGAAGGATATGAAGTTGTTTTTGTTATTGTAAAGGAAGAATCAGATGAGGAAAAATATGAAGATGAAAAAGCACTTGTTTCTCATGTAAGTAAACTAGACCCTTGGATTATTGATAGTGGTTGTTCACATCATATGACTGGTGATATGGACAAGTTTGAGAATCTAGAATCTAGTATGATGGAGGATTTGTCAGATTTGGCAATGATGCTCCATGCCCTGTGAAAGGAAAATGATCTATTGTATTAAATGAGAATATGAAATGCAATGATGCATATTGGGTTAAAGGACTGAATTATAATCTATTGAGTGTTGCACAACTAAGCAATACTGGCCACCGACTAGAATTTCAAGATAGAAAAGTTAAGATCTATGGTGTTGATGGATATCTAATTAAAACTGGAGGACAATCAAGAGGTAATTTATTTTATCTTGATACTGATGCAAACAATTGTTTATTTTATAAAAATAAAGATGAATGGTTATGGCATAAGAGACTATTTCATGTGAATTCTGATAACTTGATCAAAGTGTGTAAGAAGAGTAGTGTTAGAGGACTACCGAGATTAAGTAAACCCAATAAAGCTATGTGTAAAGAATGTCAAGTTGGTAAGATGACCAAGTCAAGTTTTCTAGGAAAATATTATTCTACAAATGGTCTTTTGGAATTGGTTCACATTGACTTTTGTGGCCCTATGAAAGTTCAAAGCTATTATGGAGATCGATACTTTATTTTGTTTGTTGATGATTATTCAAGAATGATGTCAGTTATGTTTCTAAAAGAAAAATCTGATGCATTTTAAATGTTTAAGTGGTATAAGGCTAGAGTTGAGAATGAAACAGGTAAACAAATGAAGTGTTTGAGATTTGATAGAGGAGGTGAATTTATCTCTGATGAATTTACTATCTTCTGTAATGAGCATGAAATTAAAAGACAAGTGTCTGGACCGAGGACTCCATAATAGATTGAGATAGCTGAGAGAAGAAAAAAATCTATTGTAGACTGTGCTTGAAATTTTTTGATTCATAAGAATATTGTATAAACATTTTGGAGAGAAGCTATAAGTACCACAGTTTACACTCTAAACTGAATATAGCTGAAGAAAGACACAAACAAGACACCCTATGAATTATGGTTTGGGTGCATACATAATGTAAGTTATTTCAAAATCTTTGGAAGTAGGTGTTATAAATTGAAAGATTTTATAAGTGGAAAGTTTGATTCTAAAGGTGATGAAGGAATATTTCTTGGTTATTCTTCAAAGAATAAGCCATATAAATGTTTAATCAAGGATTCTAACAAAATAGTTGAAAGTGAAAATGTAAGATTTGAGAGTTTATTGAAAATAATGATGAGGATAGTAAAAAGGAACTTGAGGATTATAACAAATTTATTTATGTACAAGATGGTAATTTGGTTGGTACAATCGAACAACAACAAGCAGGAACTAATGAACAAGATGACCCTCTATTGAGAGATGACAACAATGATGAACAAGAGCTACCAAACCTATATTGGAAAAGTATGTGAGAAGACACCACTCACCGAGTAGAATCATTGCAGACAAGAATGCAGGATTTATGACAAGAAGTAAGTTAAGAGATAACAATTGTTTGATTTGTGAATTTGAGCCTAGTTTGATAAAAGATGCACTAGAGAATGAAGATTGGATGAATGCTATGAAAGAGGAAATAGATCATACTGAAAAGAATAATACATGGTCACTAGTACTGAGACCTAAGGATACAAATGTCATTGGAACTAAATGGATTTTCAGAAATAAACTCAATAAGAAAGGAGATGTGCTAATGAACAAAGCTAGATTAGTCTGTAAAGGGTATGCACAAGAATAAGGTATTGATTATGGTGAGACTTTCACCCCTATTGCTAGATTAGAAGGTGTTAGAAAACTACTTTCATATACAACTTACAAAGGATTTAAGTATATAAAATGGATGTTAAATCTATATTTCTGAATGGTATTCTTGAAGAAGTCTACATAGAATAGCCTGATGGATTTGTTGACAAGAAAAATAAAAATATGGTCCACAAACTACATAAAACTTTATATGGATTAAAGAAGGCTCCTCAAAAATGGTATGAAATACCACACTCTTATTTAGTTAATAGTGGATTTGAAAGAATTACTGATAACAATAATTTATACTTGAAATGTGATAAATTTGATAAAATTTTGATTGCTGAGATATTTGTTGATGACATTATATTTGGTGGTAATAAGATAATGTCTAAGTCTTTTGCCAAGGAGATGAGAAAGGAATTTGAGATGTCTATGATAGGAGAGATTAAATTCTTTATTGGACTTCAAATTCAACAAGTAAAAGATGGGATCTACATCACTCAATCTAAGTATATCAAGGAGATCCTAAAAAAATTCAATATGGAAGATTCAAAACCAGTTGGAACACCAATGACTACTAGTTCTAAATTGATGCAGGAGCATCCTGGGTGTAAGAGCATTCTTGCATCACCCAAAAATATTTTTGTTTTTGTATTCAATAAGGGCTATCTTGTGTAGAGCTGCTATTTATGGAAACTTGCTATTTTTAGTAAGTTGGTCATACGATGTTGGAATGTTTTGATTTTACATGTGGAGGTTCATCTTAGTCATATCAGCTTGCCAGTAAAGTTTCATGGCTAGATCAGGTCTAGTTTTGAAGATATTGAAGATTTTTGATATTGGTAGCAGGGTACAGAAACTTTGAACTCAGTTTTGAAGGCTTTAGAGGCCTTAGATGAGGTCAAAAATTTGGGTGACAAGTGCTTGCATGAGTAAAGCCTATAGAGCGCTTCGTGGCCTTTTTGAAATGGGGTTATAATAGTCCATCGGGTCAACTGGTGATGACTTCTGGTCTCCGGAAGTCGGGTCACATGAAATGGCAGAAAATAATTTTCCTTCAAAATTTTTGTTCGGGTTTCAAAAGTTATTTTGAGCCGACTTTGATGTAACAAATTGAAAAATAAAATTATTCTAAGTTTGGTCGGCCCTAAGGGCTAAATTTCTAGAACCTTCTCAGGCAGTGGAAAATGCCTATATAAAGAAGGCCCATAGTGTTGTCTAGGGCAGTTCTGGGTAGAGATCTGGGTATTGATTCAAGGCTTTGTCCTACAGAATATTGTAAGGGAATGCCCATTGTTGGTTTTTCCCTTTGATCTTAAACTTGTAGATTTATACTTTGATGGATAACTAAATAATACTTTGACTCTATCACCACTCTAATGTCTACAAGGAAGAGGGCCAATTAACAAGGATCAACAATGAGATCCTCCTACACTTTGAGCCTTAATGCTCAGGCGGGTGTACCCTTGATTCACTTCTTCAAAGGAATCACAAAATATTATACAACTATACCCCTTACTAACTGATTGAAAGATTTTATCATTTAATTTGTGTGTGTGATTGATGATGATGGACTACCTCTAGAGAAGAGATTAGTGCCTTAACCCAAGGCATAGAGTCACCTAATAGCATACATCAACTGAAAACCCTAACTCAAACACACTTGAATTTAGGATAAGTGCTTTTCCTATTATCCCCCTCACTCACATATCAGGACATCAAATCCTTATCTATCCATGAACTCACTAAAACTACCTCAAAGACTTTAATCCTAACTTTGTTAGGAACTTAAAGATAATTTCAAGATACTCTTTGTTTACCATATGCTAACCCACTTTGTGAAATTAACATATATGAGCTCAAGAACAAAATAAGAAGACATACACAAATATGAAATTGGAATCCAAATGTATTCTCATTAAAATTTTCAGAATCAATAGATTATCAAACAACAAAATGCTAAAGAAACAGACCCAAAATCCAGGCTCTCCTTGCTCAGTATAATACCATCAACAACAACCCTTACAAAATACAACTTTTTTCAATATATACCACAACTAGTCATCTTGAAATCCCAAAATAGGATGCAACAAGCTACGAATGACTAGGGTTAGGGTTTCACCCACTAGACCAACTAGAAATAGTAAAAAATTTATTACAATCGAGGGAAAAACCAAGTAGCCTAGAGAAAGAAAATCCAAGAATGATCTGTATCAACCTAATTAGACACCTGCAACATGCCCTGAGCCACAAATTTATCCATTTCCTCACGGTACAAACACCTTGCAATCAATCATGGAACACCCTGGATCACACTGCAACAGTCGACAAAACTGATTTCACCAAATTCGGCCACTTAAACAATAAATTTTAGTCCTTTCTGTCACTGGAAACCCTCTGGAAATTTGAATTCAAAGTGCAATGGTCATTTCAAAGCACCAACAGAAAATTGGTGGTTCAAATTTGAACTTGGATCAACTTTATGTCTAGACCACTAGATTCTATTCATTTTGCGGGCTTCATGACTTAACTTAACAGATATCCTTGGGTTATCTTTTAGCGACCATGCGGAAAGGCAATTCCTTATTTGTGAGATGAAAAACTAACTCACCGCTTAACCCTGTGACTTAGCGAACAAAGGAAACTTAACTCATCCTAGCTACATCTAGCGAATTGGCGACCAAAGACAATCACTTGTTTGCATAATACTTTAGGGCTTCATTATTTTATCTGGAGACTCAGTGAATACACTATTCACGTATTCACCAAAAGATTTAGAACCCCACCATAATATTTCACAAATGAACAAATATATAGAAATTTATCAGTGTCGCTAAACCTTTTGTCTGAGCAGCCAAAAACTTTGATACCCCTGGGCTCGCTTGCAAACTGCCACACGTCATCATACCATACACTACTTCCACCCAGTCACCATTGACATAGGACCCACCTTGAATTCTCTTTACCAGGCAAGATCAACGGTTGTCTCTATACCGCTGGATTAACCATCAAGCATCTCATCATGGTGGAATAATGACAGCCACAAGATCTTGACTCACTTTAACCTCCCAAGAACGACAGGTCCCACTGACACATCACCATCCTTAGACCCACGTCAACCAATGAAAAATTGCCACCTAAACACACCTGGCAATGGACCCACCTACTTTCCTTTTGGTCAAATGCCAAATCAATGGTCGGTGCAAGATCTGATAGGGGAGGAATATTCCTTGCACTCTTACGCCAACCATAGGATTAAAAGGAGACTGAGACGTTGGGCCCGCCTGACATGTTATATCCAACTCACTACTTTTGACCAATAAAAGGCTACCATATGCGCTTACATGGAAAAGGGCCCACCTCAAAGAAATGTTGTGTAATAAGGAAAGATCAACGGATGTCGTAAGTTCACAAGCCTCTGACACACTTCATGAGAACTTACGCCCACCGTCAGATTCAGATGGAAAGAAAAGTCGGGCCCGCAGACCACATGAACACACGACTAAAGAAAAGAAATCACCATGCCAATTCGCCAGTAGTTAAGAGATAAGCCGCTAGGAACAGGAGAATATGTGAACACTATGTTCACCCAATTGCCAAGACAAAAGATATAATCACCGGGAACCAAGCGAACCAGTGACAAACATGCATTTGCTAAATCGCTAAACAAAAAGAGGAACCACCTGAGGATTAAATGAATAAGCGACCAATGAGGAAAAGAAATGCACAAATGCATTTTAGATCACTTAAGTGGCCCGAAAAGGTAAAGAAAAATTAGAATAGGGCGAAGGCATTCTTAGGATTTTTTCACTATAACGGCTAGATTTTTGAATTTTCTAAGCTTAGGGTTTAAGGCAGATACCAAAATAATTGCAGAGACCAGGGGAAAATTGCTATAGCCATGAAATTTTTTGCAGGTACTAATAGTGGCTCTATCTGGGGATGTGTGGCTCTTGCAGGCACAACAAGAATCTAGAATCACTGGTTAAAGCAAACCACCTATTGGGCAAAACTTTGAACAACAGGACAAAAACCTACAAACTAAGCCAGAACAGAATAGGGAGTAGGCAACTATTTACAAAATGTACAATATACACAGACCTAACTACTGTTCATGGAAATAAAATACTTTCAACTGAAGTATTTCTTCAAGAATTGTCCATGAACTGGCAATTCCTGAACTTCACCATTCAATTCTTTGACCATATATGAATCTTGGCCCCATTTCTCATGAATTAGATATGGCCCTAACCAGAGTGGATCAAATTTTCCATGCTTTCCTTTATCCTCCAGTCTGGTATTCCAAATTAACACCGAATCACCAGGCTCAAACTTCCTTTCAATAGTTTTCTTGTCATACAAATTCTTAACCTGTAACTGCAGGTTGGCATTTCTTGCAACTGATTCTCTTCTAGTCTCATCTAACCTAATGAGGTCCTCAATTGTCAACTACATTTCATCATCTATGTCATCATCATTTAACTGAAAAAACTTATACATTTCCAATAAATTATTCTGAGGCATTCTTGCATATATTCCATATACTAGGTCAAATGGTGCACAACCAATTGCCTTCTTCACAGTCACCTTGTCAGCCCATACAAGTAATGTCAGTTTTGAATTCCATGCCTTCTTATTCTTTTCAAGAATCCTCCTTAGGATTTTCATCAGGCTCTTATTAGATGATTTTGCCTATCCATTTCCTTGTGGATGATAAGGTGAGGAATTTGACCTTTGAATTCCTAGACCTTTGCAGAATTCTTTGTACTCAGCAGGCCTGAAGCACATTGCATTATCACTAACTATCTTCTCAGGGAAACCAAACCTTGTAACAATATTGTTCAGTAGAAAATCAATTACCACCTTACTAGTTGCATTTCTTGTAGGGATAGCCTCTACCCACTTAGTAAAGTAATAAGTGGCAACTAGTATCCAAGAATGTCCCCCACTAGACTTGTTTGGTATCTCCCCAATGAAATCTATTCCCCATTGTTGGAAAGGAGCTTGTACTTCTACTAGCCTTAAGGGCATATTACCTAAAAATTTAAGCTTACTAGAGAACCTTTGACAAGCATCGCACCTCCTTACCAACTATTCTGCATCTTTGAAGATTATGGGCCACCAAAATCCTACTCTCAAGATTTTATGAGTAGTGGTCTTACCCATATAATGCCCTCCACAAACTCCCTCATGCATTTCTTTCAATAGTTTGTTAGCTTGATTCTCATCCACACATTTCAAAAGTATGCAATCTAAATTCTTTCTATATAATTTACATTTCATAATTACATACTTGATGGCCTGTAATTTCAATGTCCTCTTCTTATTGTCATCCATGTCTACTGGACATTTCATATTTCTTAAGTAATAGATGATATCTTGATACCAGATACAATCATCCAAATCACATGTATAATCAATTTTAGAATGATTTACTTGATTAGTATCAAGATTGGATTGAGTCATCAATTTTTCCAATCCTTGTCCTCTAACCAGTTTGGTAATCTAGATGTCAATGTTGAATTCTTGGATCCTATTGATCCATCTGCATCTTCTCCCAGACACCTCTTGCTGTGAGAAAATATCTTTGACTGCTAAACTTGGTACAAAGGCAATCACAACTTCTCCCATCAAATAACATCTAAAAGATTTTATAGCCTTGAACAATGCATATGCTTGTTTCTCATTTATGTCATACTTCAATTCAGCAGCCAGCAAAGATTTACTGAAAAATGCAATAGGTTGCTCATAACCTTCATTATTTTTCTGCAACAAAACTGTAGCAATAGTATGAAAAGATGCAAAAGAGAAGATATGCATTGGGATACTATAGTCAGGTGCCTTAAGCATAGGTGCATCATTAATAGCCTGCTTGATATTCTTGAAAGCTTCATTAGGCTCACCTTCCCAATTTATAATATATCCTTTCTTTAACATCTTAGATATTGGTCTAGTGACTTCAGAAAAATTTGTTACAAACCTTCTCAAGAAATTTACCTGACCAAAGAAGGACTGAATTCCTTTAACATTCTTTGGCCTTTGAATCTTATCAATAGCTGCTACCCTTTTAGGGTCAATCCTAACTCCTTGCTTCCCAACTAAGTGGCCAAGCAACTTACCCTCGGTGACACCAAAACCACATTTCCTTGGGTTTAATGAAATGCCATATTCCAAAGCCCTCACAAATATTTTCTCTAAATGAGTACAATGGTCTTCTTCCTTCTTGGAATAGGCAGTTAAATCATCTTGATAAACAACAAGGTAATCATCAATAAAATTTGAAAAGGCAACATCCATTTCCCTCTGAAAAGTAGCACTAGCATTTGTGAGACCAAAAGACATTCTCACATAAACATATGTCCCCCAAGGTGTAGTGAAAGCTGTCTTAAACTATTCTAATTCTTTGATAATTACTTGATTATAACCAGAGAAACCATCCATCATAGACATCAATTCTAATCTGGTCACTCTCTGCAACATAGCTTCCATATTGGGCAGACAATAGTTATCCTTTAATGAGCTGATGTTCAAATTCCTAAAGTCCACACAAAGTCTGATGTCACCATTCTTCTTCCTCACAGGAACAAGGTTTGAAATCCAAGAAGAGTTCCTAATAGGCTTGATAATTCTAGCATCTCTTAGCTTCATTAATTCTTCTTGCATCTTGGGTGCCAAAGTAGGATTTATAGGCCTTTGTTTTTGCCGAAAAGGTTTAGAATCTTCTCTCGATGGAATAATATGCTGAAACAAATCTTCTCTATAAACCTTTAGGTCATCATATGACCATGCAAAAACATGCTTGAATTTTCTCAATAACTCAATCAAAGATTTTCTCACATTGTGAGACATGTCCCTACCAATGTATACCTTCTTAGGTGCCTCATGTGTTCCAAGATTTATCTCCTCTAGATTAGCATGATCTTCTCTTTTGATATTCTTTTGAACTCTATCCTAGTTATCAAACATAGTCTCAAGAACAACAAGTCCCTTGGTCACCTTGTTAGTTTTTAGTTGAATAAATTCATTACCAAGGACAAATTTTTCCTCTGCAGTCTCAAATAAAGTAGAACAATCTAATTCTTGACCATCATACTGATCTTCACAACTCATAAATTTCAAGATGTCTTGGTCATCCTCAAAGACTTGCCAATTCTCAACATTGTTTGGTACACTTGGCCTAGTCTGAATTTCAACTTTAGAGATACCAGTAAATGTAATATCACTGGGATTGATTGCTATATTGGCCAACAAATCAGCCATCTTATTGTTACTCCTATCCTTCCACTCAATATTGAAGGCATCAAAACACTCAATCAAATCCCATACAACATTTCTGTACTGTTTCAACCTTTTGTTCTTGGAAGCATACACTGACCTAACTTGGGACACCACCAATTCAGAATCCCCAACAACACTTATGCATTTAATTCCATGCTTTTGTACCAATCTTAGTCCTAATAACAATGCTTCATACTCTGATATATTATTGGTACAAAAGAAATTCAATGTGAAAGAGAACTTGTAAGTGTTACCATCAGGAGAAATAAGTAAAATACCCGCTCCTGCTCCATCCTTGCAATTTGCACTATCAAAGTACATTACCCATAAATCACCCTTCACAGAATTAACACTTACCTCAACAGAGATAGGTGACAAAATAGGTTCCTTCTCAAGTATAGGGATCTTTTCCCTAAAAGCATTAATATTAGTATCCATAAAACATGTAGTTTCATTGTCAATATTTCTTTCAATCATGTGGCATACTCTTAGCTCTCGCTCAATCTTGACAAACTCATCATCAATCTTGAAAGTGGCATAGGACAGATCACACTGTAAACTTCCACCCATGGCAGCACTCCACCTTCTAGATAGCAGCATCCCATAATGAGGAGGCATATCCACCACCAAAACACTCATTGTCAACTCTTTCTCTGCATATGTTGCCAGCCTATATGGCATTGCATTGATAGTGCCAATAACTGGTACTTTCCTCTAATCCATTGCACAACATCTGCCTTGAACTGTATCAACTTTAAGGGCCAATTTTTCCATAATCTTAAAAGGCATAATAGTATTAGAGGCACCACTATCAATCATTCAATTTCTTAATTTCATTCCATTCATAAGGACATTCAAAAAGAATGGATCTATGTTCTCAAGGCTAGCATTGATAAAACTGTCCAAATATATAGGAGGAATTTGAGATACAATTCCTTGAGCAGCAACAGCTTTCAAAGCTTTATCCTAAGATCCATTGCATACAACATCATTGTTATGAACATTATCTACCCATGCAATAGCTCTGTCTTTGTGTTCAGGGATCCTCAACAATTTTGACAATGGAACCTTAACTGTAATTTGGGACAATACAGATAACATATCAACAGGAGTAGAGGGAGGGATCTCAGTCTGCACTGCTTTAGTATCCTTTTGCTTATCTGATAAATTAGGTGTATTAGCTGCCCTCATTTTTTCATTCCTAGCCATTGTGTTAACTGCTTCTTAATCTCACTAGAAAATCTTTCAACTCAAACTCCCTTAGGCTCACAATTCTTACTTTTTACATTCTTGAATTTCACCATGTGATCACCTTTTGATTTGTTCTCATTAGGTTCTCCAGAGTTGATACTCTTTCTAAACATTCCTGCAACTTTTCCATTTATATCCCTTGCCACCATACCCCTAGTTTGCACTTGGGCAATCATTTCTGCAGTAATCCTATCCATCTCTTCTCTAGAAGGTCTTCTTAAATTTACTGGCTTAGAAGAAGAGTTCATGTTACATGTCTTCTTATCAATGTCTTCACTATCAGAAAAAACCTCATGATGAAAAAGGGCCTGATTGTGTCTCTTCACATTTACATCTACTTCTTCATCAAAATCAGAATCATCTTCATATCCTAGATATGAAGTAGCCATGTTGCATCTAACATCATCTTGATCTTCTTCTTGATCTATCTCCTCACTGCGACAATCTTGATTTGCAGCCATAGAATGTGCAACCACACAATGCTCTGCAGAATGAGGGGACTGGCATGCAACACACCAAGATATGTCCTCCATGACATTTATTGAATCTTTTTGTAGAGGGTTAGGGACACCTTTGTCATTGTTTCCTCTTGCAACAAGGACAACAGGCTTGCCATCCTTCCATTGGGTGTTGTAGGGGTAGTTCTGCAATCTATTCTGCTTATTGAAATTGTTGTTGAACTGAAGCCTTTCATTGGTAGGAGCACTGATGTTCCTATTTGTAGGTGCCTTCAAATCCTTCAATTCATTGACCACCTTATCTAATTTATCTTCTTCTTGCCTCCTAGTTCCAACATTCCTATCATTTTCTTTTTTGTATTTCTTATCTCCAAACAACATTGGATCATCTCTCTTCCCACCCAACTTCCCTGATATTTTCATATTGTTCTCAATATTGACAGCAATCCTAAAAGAATCTCTAAGAGTTTTTGGTTCCTTTTCCCTCAAAAAAAAACCCATCTTTCCATCAAATGCATTGAAGTATGTAGTTAGACAAACATTGTCATCTAACCGCATAACTTGAAATAACTTATGCATACCCTTTTGAAATCTCATATTGAAATCAATTGTAGACTCATTCTGATTTTTCATTATGGTATTGAATTCATTCAACATGAAACTAGCATTAGGTCTATCACCATACTACTCTTTAAAACATCTCTCAAAAGAATCTCAAGTATCAATACATTTATCAGGAAGTCTCTTAAACCAATCTCTAGCATCCTCCACTAAAGATTGAACAAATAATTTCATGACTACATCCTCATGCTCAACCTCATAATCATTAAGCATATCAATAAATAACCTAAGATGTTCCTAACAACTAATAGCATTGTTACCTGCAAACTTAGATACCTTATCTCTTATATCAGTTGGAAAAGCATTCGGGTAGCCAGGTATTCCATCAAAACTAATTTTCCTATAGCCTTCTAATTGCATAGGTCTTCTTTGAAAACTTGAACTAGTGTTAACCCTAGGATCAACATTTATATTTGCATTTCCATCTACTTGTGCATTTGAATGTTGTCTAGGATCAACACCTATCCTAGCAGATGAAGAAGGAATTGAAATAGTAGTAGCATTACTAAGTGGAACAGTAGTAGTCATAGATGGCATACCTAGTTCAGTAGCAGAAGGGCCATGAACATTAGCTGATGAAGCTTTCAAGAATTGGATCTTTCTTCTCTTTTCTACAATGGAGGCTTCAATTTCATCCCTCTCTAATTCTTTTGCAAGGTCCTCATCTTCTTTTCTTCTTCTTTCTATCTTTGTATCTTTATTTGAATTGGGTGGTGGGACCCCTAGTATTATCAATGATTTTCTTGCTTGATGTCCCACCATCTTTTGCTTTGCTCTCTCACGAGCGGCAACAACAGGCCTAGTGATCTCATGCCCATCTTTATCTTTAGGGAGTGAAGCATAACTTTGAACCTGTCTAACCATAGGGCCCTCCTTATCAAATTCATGATCTTGCAGTAAGCACTCTTGCTCACTCCTGAAAGCATCAAGATCACCGAAGACATCATGTTGGAAAGTCTTAGGAGCAAAAGCAAGCATCTTGTTTCTCTCCTTCATTTCATTAATATTTCTAAGGAGAGACTGCCTCTCTATTAGAGCATTCACCTTTTCAGCTTCTCTCTCCTCCTGTAACCTCTTATGTATGGCATCCTGCTCTGCCAACTGTAACCTTAGTGCATTTAAATCATCTGGGTCTATCACAATGTCATCAAAACCTGATGGCACATCCATATCAGTGAGATTTTGATATGGGAAATGGACTTGCATTGGTCTCATGGGCTCCCTTCTAAAATTATTCTCATCAAGATCTAAATCAATCTCAAAACCCATCTCTCTGGCTTGTTCATCCTAATCTGCAGGCAATGAACCCTTGTCTTGAAATACAACCTATGGGGTATCATAAAATTTATCTTTAGAGTGACCACCATCTGATCTAGAAACTCTGTCCTGTGAACCTTCCTCACTTGAGTAAACATGTGGTGCTCTACCCTTGGTATTTCTTTGTTCTCTTATGGGAGCACTAGTAGACTCACCATTTCTTCTGATCCAACTCTTCTTCTCCTGTCTAGGTAATTGTTCCAGAGTGACCTCCAGATTTTTTCTGGCAAAGGACCTAGTATTCCTTCTTTTGTCCATGTTCAACTTATGACACTGGTTCTAACCTTTTGAGTCGCCACCCACCAAAGTGGGAAATCTTTAACTAAATACAACAAGAAAACAAGAATGCACTTTGAAAACTTTTATCTCTAGACTCTCCCCAGCAGAGTCACCATTTTGTTAGTTTTTCCCTTTGATCTTCAACTTGTAGATTTATACTTTGATGGATAACTACAATAATACTTTGACTCTATCACCACTCCAAAGTCTACAAGGAAGAGGGCCAATTAACAAGGATCAACAATGAGATCCTCCTACACTTTGAGCCTTAATGCTTAGGTAGGTGTATCCTTGATTCACTTCTTCAAAGGAATCACAAAATATTATACAACTATACCCCTTACTAATTGATTGAAAGATTTTATCATTTAATTTGTGTGTGTGATTGACGATGATGGACTGCCTCTAGAGAAGAGATCAGTGCCTTAACCCAAGGCATAGAGTCACCTAATAACATACATCAACTGAAAACCCTAACTCAAACACACTTGAATTTAGGATAAGTGCTTTGCCTATTATCCCCCTCACTCACATATCAGGACATCAAATCCTTATCTAGCCATGAACTCAATAAAACTACCTCAAAGACTTTAATCCTAACTTTGTTAGGAACTTAAAGATAATTTCAAGATACTCTTTGTTTACCATATGCTAACCCACTTTGTGAAATTAACATATATGAGCTCAAGAACAAAACAAGAAGACATACACAAATATGAAATTGGAATCCAAATGTATTCTCATTAAAATTTTCAGAATCAATAGATTATCAAACAACAAAATGCTAAAGAAACATACCCAAAATCCAAGCTCTCCTTTCTCAGTATAATACCATCAACAACAACCCTTACAAAATACAACTTTTTTCAATATATACCACAACTAGTCATCTTGAAATCACAAAACAAGATGAAACAAGCTATGGATGACTAGGGTTAGGGTTTCATCCACTAGACCAACTAGAAACAGTCAAAAATTTATTACAGTCGGGGGAAAAACCAAGCAGCCTGGAGAAAGCAAATCCAAGAATGATCTGTAATCATGGTAATCCCTGAGAAAGTACTAAAAACCATGAATTCACCATGCATATCAACCTGATTAGACACCTGCAACATGCCTTGAGCCACAAATTTATCCATTTCCTCACGGTACAGACACCTTGCAATCAATCATGGAACACCCTGGATCACATTGCAACAGTCGGCAAAAATGATTTCACCAAATTCGGCCACTTAAACAATAAATTTTAGTCCTTTCTATCGCTGGAAACCCTCTGAAAATTTGAATTCAAACTACAACAGTCATGTCAAAGTGCTAGCAGAAAATCAGCGGTTCACATTTGAACTTGGATCAACTTTATGTCCTGACCACTAGATTCTGTTCATTTTGTGAGCTTCATGACTTAACTTAACAAATATCCTTGAGTTATCTTTTACCGACCATGCAAAAAGGCAATTCCTTATTCGTGAGATGAAAAAATAACTCACCACTTAACCCTGTGACTTAGCAAACAAAGGAAACTTAACTCATCCCAGCTACATTTGGCAAACTGGTGACCAAACACAATCGCTTATTTGCACAATACTTTAGGGCTTCATTATTTTATTTGGAGACTCAGTGAATACACTATTCGCGTATTCACCAAAATATTTAGAACCCCACTATAATATTTCATTAATGAATGAATATATAGAACTTTATCAATGCCGCTAAACCTTTTGTTTGAGCCACCAAAAACTTTGATACCCCTGGGCTCACCTGCAAATCGCCACACATCATCATACCATACGCTACTTCCACCTATTCACCACTGACATGGGACCCACCTTGACTTCTCTTTACTAGGAAAGTTCAACAGTTGTCGCTATACTGCTAGCGTAGCCATGAAGCATCCAGAATAACGACAACCACAAGATCTTGACTCACTTTAACCTCCCAAGAATGACAGGTCCCACTGACACATCACCATCCTCAGACCCACGTCAACCAATGAGAAATCACCACCTGAACACACCTAGCAATGGACCCACCTGCTTTCCTTTCGGTCACATGCCAAATCAATGGTTGGCGCAAGATCTGATAGGGGAGGAATATTCCTTGCGCGCTTACGCTAGCCACAGGATTAAAAGGAGACCGAGATGTTGGGCCCACCTGACATGTTATATCCAACTCACCACTTTTTACCAATAAAAGGCCACCGTCTTTGCTTACATGGAAAAGGGCCCACCTCAAAGAAATGCAATGTCATAAGGAAAGATCAAAGGATGGCATAAGTTTGCAAGCCTCTGACACACTTCATGCGAACTTACGCCCACCGTCGGATTCAGATGGAAAGAAAAGCTTCACATGCAGACCATGCGAACACGTGACTAAAGAAAAGAAACCGCAATGCCAAGTTTCTAGTAGTTAAGAGATAAGCCACCAGGAATAGAAGAATATGCGAACACTATGTTCGCCCAATCACCAAGAGAAAAGATATAATCACTGGGAACCATGCGAACTAGTGACAAACATGCATTCGCTAAATTGCTAAACAAAAAGACTAACTGCCTGAGGATTAAATGAATATGTGACCAATGGGGAAAATAAATGCACACATGCATTTTAGATCACTTAAGTGGCCTGAAAAGGTAAAGACAAATTAGAACAGGGCCAAGGCATTCTTAGGGTTTTTTCACTATAACGGCTAGATTTTTGAATTTTATAAGGTTAGGGTTTAGGGCATATACCAAAATAATTGTAGAGACCAGGGGGAAATTGCTACAGCCATGAAATTTTTTTTAGGTACTAACACCCATGTGGCTTTTCATATTGTAATTCTAAAAGTTTGTAATTCCACATTTGTGGAGATAATAAGAAGCCAATTGTCTGTTCTTGCATATTGTTGTTGTTTTTGTATTTTTGTTATGTGTTTGTGGTATTAAGGGGAGCACCCTTCATCATAAATTATCTAATGAAGATGATACAAAGGAAGTGAATGAGACTCTGTACCGATCCATGATTGGTAAGTTACAATATGTTGTCCATCGTAGATCTGACATTGCACATTCATTTGGCATTGTTGCAAGGTTTTTATCAAACCCCAAGGAAACACATTTGTCTGTAGCTAAGAGGATATTTAGATATTTGAAAGGGACTGAAGATTTTGGTCTGTTATACACAAGAAATTTAAATTTTGATCTTAAGGTATATACTGATGCTGACTGAGTAGGAAATATTGGTGACGGGAAAATCACTAGTGGCAAAGCTTTCTTTTTGGGAGAAAGACTAGTGACATGGTTAAGCAGGAAACATAGCTATATTTCACAATCTACTACTGAGGTTGAGTATGTGGAAACAACTATGAATTGTTCTAATATTGTATGGATCAAACAACTACTAGAAGGTATGCATAAAGATATTATTGATCCTATTACAATCTATTGTGATAATACTAGTTCTATCAACATATCAAAGAACCTTGTGATGCATTCCAAGACTAAGAATATATCTATTAAGTATCACTACTTGAGAGAGAAAGTACAATATAAGCATGTGACATTGGAATATGTGAATTCTAACGAGTATAAAGATGATATATTTACTAAACAATTACCGAAAGATTCTTTTGAGTATCTCTAAGGTAAGTTAGGGGTTCTTTCTCTATCCAATATACATTAAGGAAAGATGCATGCTGCATCAATTCAAGAACTCAATAAATATCTATCTTGTGAGTTGATGCTAGTAGTTCACTCTTTAGGTAAAGCCTAAAGGTGTGAAGAAAGTTTATGACTGCAATGTAAATCTATATACTTGAGGTATATTTGAGGAGTTTATGTTTCTTTGGTATTTTTTTTAAAGAGGGAGACAAATACATAAATTCAGATGTTAGAGGGAGAATATTATGGAGATAAACAAATTATAGTGAGGGAGATGAATATATTAAGAGGGAGACAAATAAGATGAGTATAGAAGGAAGATGAGATGAATAAGAGAATGTTGTTACAAGTAGTGGTTGCCGTTGCACCAAAAGATCGACCTGTTAATGACCTATACAACCACTAGACTTATAGAAGACACATGAGGTTGTTAAATCATGTCACAAATCCCAAAGGGAGACATTGGAAGTTAGTCCAACAATCCCCCTTAGCGTCACTTGAGGGGATTTAAACTTGTGACCAAGCTCTGATACCAATTGTTAGTAATAATAGTCCACAATACAACTGAGAGGGGGGTGAATCATTTGTATAACAAATTATTAAAATTTAAACTTTAAGTAGCACAATATTAGATCCAATGAACACAATGAATGCCAACACAATAACACAATATTTTGGTCTTAGGGAAATCCTGTTAAAGGTAAAAACCCTAGTGGGAATTCTCACCCACAAATGATGTACTGAGAGTATAGTTATCCTTGTTAGAAGATATAGCCCTATTAGGAGCTTATTGAAACATTACAATACATAGTCCTTGTTAGAGGATAGACCCTGTTAGGAGTCAAGAAAAAAAGGGAGGGATGACTGCCCAAGGCTCACTACCCAAAGAAGGTTAAATCCACCTTCAGAACTCACTGTTCGCAACACAATTGTATATGAAGAAATACACAATCTTTGAACTTTATGGCAGCAACTATCTTTGCTTGATCAGTTCCAATGAAGTCCACCAACAAACCTCTTCTTTACATACAATAGACACAAGCTCACAACTTTCACAACCTCTCTATATCATATGCTTCTCATCCATATCTTTTCAAAAGAAAAGACCTTACGTATATACCTTATTACACTTTCACCATGATCAGGTTGGCCCATGAGGATTTCCTAATTACAAACAATTACATAAACCCTTGCTAAGATACACAAAATATCTAAAACAAGTATACAATGATTACATTACATCATTTAAGGACTGACATCCTTAATTTATGTTTGCCAAACAAAACACATGTTTCATCTCCTGAGTCAGCTTCTAAATAATCCATCACTAGAACATACACCAAAGCTGACATCACTAGTCATTCCATACCTTGCACTAACCAAAAAACATTCTTTAGTACCTTGTCTATCATCTCTCAAGCTCACATACCTTTAATCCAAGTCATCTGAAAGATAATAGAAACACAAAGACTACCTCTGTCATTTCTCACTGTACAGTCAGTGACTAGTCTTCACCAAAACATCTGTAACTCATCCAATATAAAGAAATAAATGATGTGATCCTGGATATAAGATCATAACATCCTCATGAACTCTCATCTATCTTCATAACATCTAAAACATCCGTACAGTGTCCGTACATTGTGATAACTAGTCTAATTCCCTCACATAAATATATGTTGACATCAGTGACAAAACACAAATGACAAAAATATGAGTGCTCATTCAGTAACATAGTAATTAAACATATTAAATGTCTCAATCACCTCCCCATGCATTAGCAATATCCAACAATCTCCCCATTTGGCATTGATGTAAACATATGGGAGAATCTTATCCCAAAGTTATATCAATCCAAAGTCTTGCAACCAAAAAATCTCCCCATACAGTAGGGATTTTATCATAGCAACACTCCCCCTTTGAGAATAATGGAAAAGGGTGCCATGAGTCATCAACTACTTTTCAACATCTTTCTTCCATGATCACTGCTCCTGAGGAGTAGATCCCTACATCCAGTCCAGATTATGATAAGGTTCTGAAAACCCCTAGACTGATGCATCTCTACATCATTGAATTCTGACTAGGAGGGGCCTGAACCCCCAACATACCTCTGAGATATTCAAAGGTATCTTTCAGAAGTGGCTTTGTGGAGATGTCGGCAATCTTATCTTTTGTACTCATATATTCTAATTTGATTTTTTTTTTGCCACCTTGTCTCTCAAGAAGTGATACTTGATAGAAATATGTTTAATTTTGGAGTGCATCACCAGATTCTTTGACATATTCAATGTACTGGTGTTATCATTGTGGATAACCACAGGCTCATCAAAAGTTGTTCCAATGTCTGTCAGCATTTGTTTCATCCAAACAATCTGAGTGCAATTTATGGAAGAAACAACATACTCTGATTCAATAGTAGATTGTGCTATACAATCTTATTTCTTACTTAGCCAAGAAACCAACATTTTCCAAAGGAAAAATACACCACCACTAGTACTTTTTTTGTCATCAATATTCCCTTCCCAATCAGCATTAGAATAAGCATGAAGTTCAAAGCTATTAGTTTTGTCATACCATAATCCATAGTCTATGGTTCCTCTTAGATACCTCAGTATCCTTTTCATGATAGCTAGATGTGTTTCTTTAGGTTCTACCTGATATCTAGCCACAATTCCAACAACGTTAGCAATATCTGGTCTAGTGTGGGTCAGATATTGTAGTCCTCCAATTATTGATCTATACAAGTACTAAAAAACACACTTTGATTCATCATCAATTGTTAGCTTGTTACCAGTCACCATAGGTGTTCCTACTGGTTTACAATCTTCCATTCCAAATTTCTTAAGTAATTCTTTGAGATACTTGGTCTAAGAAATAAAAATACCATTCTCATTCTGAGTTATTTGCAATCCAAGAAAGAATTTCATTTCACCTATCATGGACATCTCAACTTCACTTTCCATTTCTTTTGTAAATTTCCTACATAGATCATCATTACCTCCAAAGATAATATCATCCACAAAGACTTCTATTATTAGGATTCCATCTTCACTAGTTCTTAAATACAAATTACTGTTTGCATTACCTTTTCTGAATTCAAGCCAAAGTAGATAATTGTCTAACCTTGCATACCAAGCCCTAGGAGATTTCTTCAGCCTATGCAGAGCTTTCTTCAATTTGCACACCATGTCTTTATCTTCGTATAGAGGAAATCCATCTGGTTGTTCTATATAAACTTCTTCTTCAAGATCTCCATTCAAAAATGCAAATTTCACATCCATCTAATACACCTTGAAGTTTTTATGTCCAGCATAAGCCAAGAATAATCTTACTACCTCTATTCTAGCAATAGAAGAAAATGTTTCTTCAAAGTATACGCCTTCTTGCTGTGAGTATCCCTTGCACACTAGTCTTTCTTTGTTCCTTACAATAGTTCCTTCTTCAGCCATCTTGTTTCTAAAAACCCATTTTGTTCCTATTACATTTTTGTTTTTGGGTCTAGGAACCAGTTCCCAAGTATTATTCTTCTTTATCTGATCTAACTCATCTTTCATAACATTTATCCAAGATTCATCTCTAAATGCTTCATTTGTAGTTTTTGGTTCAACTTGAGAAATCAAACAAATTTCTTCTCTAACCTTTTATCTATTTAGTAGTCCCCAACTAGTATTGCCAATAATTTGATTTTCAGGATGGTTATTCTTTACATACCTCAGCGTTTTAGGAGTCACAGTAGCCTTACTTGTGCTAGCATCACAAGCCTCTTTTTCACTTTCTACCTCAAAAATTTCTTCTCCTTCTATAGCAGCAGTAGTTTCTTTTATCTATGCAATTTGATTACTGTCATACATTCTTTCTTGTATTGGAAACTTCTCATCCATTCTTACATTGTTACTTTCAATCATCTTTCTCAATCTTAGATTGAAGCATTTCTAAGCCTTTCTTTTAACAGATTAACCAAGGAAAATTCCTTCATCACTTCTAGTTATTAGAATAACTAAGAGGGGGGTGAATCAATTATCCACAATCCCAACCAAAAAATGTATATCCAAAAAATATTTACTAAAACTTCTGCAGCTCGGTAAACTAAAATAGTATTCTGTTTGTGCTTTTACCGATTACTAGTTAATAACATGTAATGATTACCGACTAAATCCAATATGCAACATGTAAGGTATGATAAAAAAACAATCATCACAATCAACACATAACACAAGAGATTTAACGTGGAAACCCCATGAAGGGGAAAACCACCTGGGACCAACAACCCAAAAATTGTTCACTCTTCTGAAGTGAGGTCAGTGAAGACCCAACCCTATTAAGGGTTACAAAAACACTGTGAGGTGTGACCTTGTTAGAGAATTTTAGACCAACCGTTATCATCCAACCAACATTCACTATGGGGTTGACAGGATAACAAATGTACACTCTATGAATGACATTACAAGACTTTCTACTCCACTTTGTTAAGAGATTTCTCTGTTTACAATGGTTAAAATGTAACAACAGTTGATCTGATTACAACACAACTTCAATTGTAGATTATCAGATCTATGTTAAGCTCATTCAAATCCTTTGATCAATATTTCAATTCTATTTCAATCAATATTCAGTAACTTACTATCATTCGGTAATAGCTTTCTGATGCTCAGTAATCTCTGCAGTTCGGTTCTCCTTAGCTGTTGATCTTCGTAAAAAACATTATCCTCAGCTTTGATTTTAGGGTACTTTAAAACTCATCAACTTCATCGGCTAAACTAGTCATTTAGTTCTTTTCTCCTGCTCGGTTGACAAAGAAATGTGTCAGTGAACACAAGCTCAGTTTGTACTATGATCGGTATACACTACACTATGTTAGTGTATACTGAAATGGTTCTTTAACGGACAACACTACCTTGTGCATTTTTCTCTATCCTCCATCATAGATGAATGCAACATAATCAAGTCAATAATATAAGGTCATAGACTCATCAATAAGTTACCCAATGTGTTCCTTATCCTTTTTTGTCATATCCATCTTCCTTATGTAGATATATTTACTTCTTCATCTCTTTTCTTCTTCTTCTACATATGTTTGGGTATTAACTTACAAGATAAGTACTGTCAAAACTAGTTGACATCAATGACAACATATTACTAATTTAATCATCTTACATATCTAATCAGCAACTCAGTGATCTTAAATCACAGATCTTCAAGTTATACAATGTATTCAAATCAATTGTAGTTCATCAATCTCTCCCTTTGGCATTGATGGAAACACAAGCAATATGAAATATGCCATACACATACCAAACATGTATTCTACAACTCTGTCAACAAATGCTATAATGGTACAAGCTCTCCCTAGCTTAATATGTTTAATCACTAGGTTACATAAGAGCATTTGCAAGTGTAGATTAAGTTCTATAGATATGATCTTTTTAGCTCCCTTTTCTGTGTCTCTCTCCCTTTGTCTTTGGATCCATATTCTTCATATTGAACTCTCTCCCTTTGACAACAATGCCAAAGAACAATACAAACATACAGCTCTGTAGTAGCCATGTAAATCTTTGTTGTGTAGTGTATTCTTTGTATCTCGGTATACTATTATGAAAATTTGTTCTAGTACTTCAACCTTTCACAACCTTAGACATAAATCCAATGTGTGAACTCTGTTGCTTCAACATGTATGATCTTCTGATAAGATTAGGCTGATGCAACCTCCAGATCTCCTTAGTGACCGGTAGACAGGGGACGGACCCCAAGTCTAGTCCTCAAGTATTCATATGTATCCCTCGATAGAGGCATTGTAAATATGTCAGCAAGTTATTCTTTTGATGTAACAAACTCTAGCTTAACTTGCTTCTCTTGTACTTGTTCCCTTAATTAGTGATACTTAATTGATATATGCTTTGTTTTAGAGTGCATCATCAGATTCTTTGAAATATTAATAGCACTAGTGTTATCACAATATATAATCACCAGCTCTGTGATTACCTCATTCATTCCTTCTAACACTTTCTTGATATATGCAATATTTGAATAGTTAGTAGCAACATACTCTACTTCAGCTATAGACTGAGAAATGAAAGCCTATTTCTTACTTGTCCATGTAACAAGTCTTTCACCAAAGAAGAATGCTCCTCTAGTGGTACTCTTTCTATCATCCACATTTCTAGCCCAATCAACATCGGTGTATACCTTCAGTTCAAAATTTCCTTTCTTAGGATACCATAGTCCATAATCTTCAATTTTCTTTAGGTATCTTAAGATTCTCTTTGTAGTAATCATGTATGACTCTCTAGGGTTTGCAAAAAATATAGCAACTATTCCAACAACATGTGCTATATCAGGTCTATTGTGAACTACATACATTAACTTACCAATCATGGATCAGTACAATGTTTGATTTACCTCAGTAGTTCCATCTTCTTTAGTCAGTTTACATCCAATAGACATCATTCCCTTAGGTGTAGCATCATCCATGCCAAATATCTTCTAGACTTCCTTTATGTATTTAGATTGTGTGATGAATTGACAATAATTCTACTGAATCACTTGTAAGCCTAGAAAGAACTTAATCTCTCCAAACATAGACATTTCAAATTCACTTTTCATTTCATTAGCAAATGACTTACAAATTTGATCTTGTCCTCCAAATATTATGTTATCCACAAATATCTCGGCAATCAAGATAGTATCATCAGAATTTCCTTTCATGTACAGATTACTGTTCTCACTTGTTCTAACAAATCTAATACTCAGTAAATAGTTATGCAGCCTCTCATACCAGGCTCTCGGTGCTTGCTTCAAACCATATAAAGCTTTATGTAATCTACATACCATATCTTTGTTTTCTGGATCAATGAACCCTTCAGGTTGTTCTATGTAGACTTCTTCTTTAAGTATCCCATTTAGAAAAGCTGATTTGACATCCATTTAGTAAACTTTGAACTTTTTATGTGAAACATATGTAAGTAACATTCTAACTCCTTCTAATCTAGCAACATGTGCAAATGTTTCACCATAATCTATTCCTTCCTCCTGTGCATATCCCTTGCATGCTAACATAGCTTTGTTCCCTATTACCTCGCCATTCTCATTAAGCTTGTTTTTGAATATCCACTTAGTACTGATAACATTCTTGTCTTTAGGTTTGGGTACTAAACTCCAAGTTTTGTTCTTCTCTATCTATTTAATTTCCTATTTCATTAAATTAACCCATTCATCATTTTCTAATGCAACTTTTACATTCTTCGGTTCATAATCACAAACTAGACATGTACCTTGTCTTGCTTTACTTCTTGTTTGCATGCCAGCTTGTCTGTTTCCAATGATTTGTGTCTCAGGATGATGTCTTCTGACAAATTTTGCTAGTATCTGATGTCTTCTTTCTTATTCATCCTGTACAGGTTTATTTGCTTGCTCGGTGGGTGATTCCTACTTGTCGGTTTCTTTTTGTTGATCCTCGGTATTATTTTCCTTCTAACTAGTTGTCACAGTCTGTTGCATCGGTAGGTACTCTGGTTGTTCAATGTAACTGAATCTATTGTAGTCTTCCAGTTCCTTTGTGCTTTCCTCTGCATTCTTATCATCAAACTCATCAACTCAAACATTAGTACTCTCAATCATTTTATTAGTTACCTTGTTAAGACACTTGTATGCTTTACTCTTAGGGGAATATCCCAGAAATATCCCTTCATCACCTTTTGAGTCAAACTTCCCATTTATTTCATCTTTCAGAATAAAGAATTTACTTCCAAAAATCCTCAAATAACTTACAGTGGGTTTGTGACCAAACCATAACTC
Organism: Chamaecyparis obtusa; assembly: GCA_027943335.1. Classification (NCBI taxonomy): domain Eukaryota; kingdom Viridiplantae; phylum Streptophyta; class Pinopsida; order Cupressales; family Cupressaceae; genus Chamaecyparis; species Chamaecyparis obtusa. Next base: position 2,946,458 of record BSBK01001958.1, read on the forward strand.
ATAGGGTGTCATATTAGTGTCCTTATTCAGTTGTACTTGATTCAGAACATAAAAAGCTATGCTGACAACTTCCCTCCAGTATGTTTGAGCAACATTCTTTTGTAACATCAGTGTCCTTGCACAGTCAATGATTGACCTATTCCTCCTTTTAGCTATTCCATTTTTTTGTGGTGTCCTCAGTGTAGAGACCTATCTTTTAATACCATGCTCATTACAAAGGTTAGTAAACTCATTAGAAATAAATTCACCACCTCGGTCAGATCTCAAGAATTTCAATTCTTTACCTGTCTCTTTCTCAACTTTTTCTTTATACCACTTGAACATCTTAAATGCCTCTGATTTTTATTTCAAGAACATGACTATCATTAATCTAGTATAATCATTAAAAAAAAGAATAAAGTATCTATCTCCATAGTAACTTTGAGTTCTCATAGTACCACATAGGTCGGTATGCACTAACTCAAGTAATTTCTTTGTTGAATAATATTTGCTTTTGAAACTAGATTTTGTCATTTTACCTTTTTGACATTCATGACACATAACATGATCAGGCTTAGATAAGTTAGGAAGACCTCTAACCTTTTTCTTTTTACTGATCTTAATCATGTTATCAAAATTCACATGACATAACCTCTTATGCCACAACCATGCATCTTCATCTTTCATCGTTAAACAAGAAGACTGATCATTATCAAGATAAAATAGATTACCTCTCGACTGTGTTCCAGATCCAATAAGTCTTCCTCCATCATCATATATTTTCAATTTCTTGCTCTGAAAAGAAACTCAGTGGCCTGAATTGTTCAGCTGTGCCACACTTAGCAAATTATAGTTTATAGCTTTTACCCAATAAGAATTATCACATCTAATTTTACCATTTATCATCAAGGATCCTTTTCCTCTAACCATACAGGGTGCATCATTACCCATTCTAACAGATCCTCCATTGTGTTGTTCAAGATGATCAAATTTCTCTTCATCACCAGTCATGTGATGTGTACATCCACTATCTATAATCCATGTATCATTCTTATTAACCTCAAAGATAAGTGCTGTCTCTACATACCTCTCATCTTCTTTCGATTCATCCTTCATTGCAACTAATACTACCTCCACATCTTCATCGGTGTCGGTATCGGTGACATCTTCTTCTGCAATGTAGCACACCTTCTTACCTTTGTCATTATTATCTCGATTATCTCTATTGTAGTGTCGGTAACTTCTATTGCCTCTTCTCCCATAGCTTCCTTTGCCAGATCGGTCTTTGTTTCTGTCATCATCTTTCATGTGTGGACATCTAGCAGCAATATGACCAACCTCTTTACAATTAAAGCATGCTAAAGGTAATTTACCTCTATACCTTCCTTTACCTTTAGGTAACCTTCTGGCCATAAGAGCTTCAAGTTCATCAAGCTCATCATCAGTATTACTATCACTATCATCATTCTTATTTCTACTACTAGACTTACCAATCTTCAGAGAAGACATAAAAGTGGATTCAACAGACAATACAACACTATTGTCAAATTTATTCAGTTCAAAGGTTGTAAGCTTGCCAATCAGATCATCAAGAGTAAATTTGTTACCAGATGCAGACGTTGTTTCATGAATTGGATATATTCTGATTGCATAAAGTGACAATAAGGTTCTGAGAACTTTTCTTACCACTGTCTCTTCATCAATAACACCATCAGATGCTCTAATAGCATGTACTACCTCTTTCATTTTATTTGTATACAACACAATATTTTCACCTTCCTTCATCTTCATATCATCAAATTTACCCCTTAAGCTTTCAGCTCTGGCTCTTTTGACATTCACATCACCACTATAAACTTGAGCAAGTTTATCCCACATGCCTTTAGCAGTAGTGCAATTTTTAATAGCTTCAAATTTGGCATCGGTAGAGGCAGAAACAATCTCCATCATAGTACATCATGTTCATGCTTGTCTCTTAGTTTATCAAGGGTCAAGAGACCAGTGGGTGGTGTAATGAAGCCATTCTCCATTAGTGTTAGGGCAGAATTCCTAATTCCAGATACACGTAGCTTCATTCAGCTTTGCCATATTGTGAAGTTATCTTTGTTCAGCTTTGGCACTTCCCTCTTATACATTTTGAGATCTTTGTGCTGAAGTCCTTAAAACTCTGTTCCAAGCATCTAATGCTTTGATACCAATTGTTAGAATAACTGAGAGGGGGGTGAATCAATTATCCACAGTCCCAATCACAAAATGTATATCCAAAAACAATTTACTAAAACTTCTGCAGCTCGGTAAACTAAAATAGTATTCTGTCTATGTTTTTACTGATTATCAGTTAATAACATGTAATGATTACCAACCAAATCCAAGATGCAACATGTAAAGTATGATAACAAACAATCATCACAATCAACACATAACATAAGAGATTTAATGTGGAAACCCTATGAAGGGAAAAACCACCTAGGACCGGAAACCCAAAAATTGTTCACTCTTTTGAAGTGAGCTCGGTGAAGACCCAACCCTGTTAAAAGTTACAAACACACTATGAGGTGTGACCTTGTTAGAGGATTTTAGAACAACCATTATTGTCCAACCAACATTCACTATGGGGTTGACAGGATAACAAATGTACACTCTATGAATGACATTACAAGGCTTTCTAGTCCACTATGTTAAGAGATTTCTCTGTTTATAATGGTTAAAATGTAACAACAGTTGATCTAATTACAACACAACTTCAATTGTAGATTATTAAATCTATGTTAAGCTCATTCAAATCCTCTGATCAATATTTCAATTCTATTTCAATCAATATTTAGTAACTTACTGTCACTCAGTAATAGCTTTTTGACACTTAGTAATCTCTCCAGTTTGGTTCTCCTTAACCAGTCTGATCAGGCATGCATGAAGCTTTTTCATGCAATATCTTCTACAGTCTCCTTCTTACAGCATGATTTCATCGTGAAATCCTAGTCTCTTAAATAGAAGAGTAAACCATTTTAATTCCATCCATCAGATTTTGCTGGTTAATCTCCTTTGTTGATTTTTCCACTTAAACCTTCCTCTACTAATGTGTCAGTAACACATTTTGTTTCAATCCATTAGATCTTGTTCGAATTATGTTAGCTGTCAATCTTCATAACAAACATGATCCTCATCTCTAATTTCGAGGTACTTTATAACTCATCAACTTCATCAGCTAAACTAGTCATATTCTTTTCTCCTGCTCGGTTGACATAGAAATGTGTCAGTTAACACAAGATCAGTTTTTACTATGATTGATATACACTACACTGTGTCGGTGTATACTGAAATGGTTCTTTAACTAACAACACTGCCTTGTGCATTTTTCTCTATCCTTCATCGTAGATGAATGCAACATAATCAAGTCAATAACATAAGGTGATAGACTCAACAATAAGTTACCCAATGTGTTCCTTATCCTTATATGTCATATCCATCTTCCTCATGTAGGTATATTGTGTTCTTCATCTCTTTTCTTCTTCTTCTACAGATGTTTGGGTATAGTAACTTACAAGATAAGTACTGTCAAAACTAGTTGACATCAATGACAACATATTACTGATTTAATCATTTTACATATCTAATCAACAACTCAGTGATCTTAAATCATAGATCTTCAAGTTATACAATGTATTCAAATCAGTTGTAGTTCATCACTAGCATCAAACTTCCCTATCTCATCATCTCTCTTGATATAACACTTACTACCAAATATTATGAAATATTTTACATTAGGAGTATGATCAAACCATAATTCATAGGGATTTTTACTTGTACCTTCTCTAATTTGAATTCTGTTCAATGTATACACTACTATTCCAAAAGCCTCTTTCCAATGTACATGAGATACATTTCCTTCAATGAACATTGTCCTAGCAACATCAAGTATAGTCTTGTTCCTTCTCTCTGCTATCCCATTCTATTATGGAGTCCTAGGAGCAGATGTTTGTCTCTTTATCCCATGCTCTTCATAGTATGAATTGAATACATCTGAAGTAAATTCTCCACCTTTTTTTGACCTTAGACACTTAATATTTAAACTTGATTCATTCTCTACTTCTTCTTTAAACAACTTGAATTTATCAAATGCTTCCGATTTTTCCTTCAAGTAAGTGACCCACATCATTCTAGAAAAGTCATCAACAAAAAGTATAAAATGCCTTTCACCATAGTATGATTTTGTTCTTGTAGTTCCACGCAGATCTATATGTATCAGATCCAACTTTCCTTTTGATGTATATGCTTTTCTTTTGTAACTGCTTCTAGTCTATTTTCCCATAACACATTCTCTGCATACAGTGTTAGATGGTTTCACAATCTTCGATAGATCTCTTACTGCATTAGCCATACTTTCCTTCACAATGTTATCAAAATTAACATGAAAAAATCTCCTATGCCATAACCAACTTTCATCTACCTTTGCAACAAAACAAGAGGCTCTAGATGTGTTTAATTCAAATACATTACCTCTAGATTTTGTACCAGTTACAATCAACTTTCCTTCCTTACTTCTAATAAAACATTTACCATTAACAAAACTTAACTAAAACTCTTTATCCATTAACTGCCCAACACTCAACAACTAATGTTTCAATCCTTCAACAAATAATACATTGTTTGTATTAGTCTTTCCATCTAGAGTAATGGATCCTAATCTTATGATAGATTTAGGGAGATTGTCCCCAAACCTCACAACACCTCCATCATACTTTACTAATTTAAAAAACTTGTTCTTATCACCATTCATATGATGAGAACAACCAATGTTAATTATCCATTTAGTTTTCTTATCAACATGAGATACTAAAGCTTTTTCTTCATGTACTGGTTCATCTCTAATAGCAACAAATCTGATCTCTTCACAATCTAAATCATCATCATTAGAGATTCCTTCACTAGCATAATAAAATTCTCTCCCTTTTAATCTTTTCGTAATTAGGTTTGTACTTAGAAACTCTTCTAGGACATCTAGATGCAAAATGACCTACCTTATTGCATGAAAAAAATTTCAAGGGTAACTTGCCTTCAAACTTGCCCTTACCTCTTTTTTCTCTTCTAGCAATTAGTGCAACAAGTTCATCCATCTTTCTTTCTTCTATCATTGTTTGTTCCCATTCCTCAGCATACTCACCAAGCTCTTCTTTGCTGGTGCTCAGAAGTGCAGACAAGTTCTTGTGTGAGGATGCCTTAAATGTAGATTCAACTTTAGGTACATCTTCTCCTAATTTCATAGCTTCAAAAGTAGTTAGCTTTGCAATCAACATCTCTCTGCTAAAGTTTGGAGTCAGAGGTATAGTTTCTTGAATAGACATAGCCTTGAACTTGTAAGCAGGTGTTAGTGATATGAGGATCTTTGCAATAAATTCTTCTTCATCATAAGTGCCTCTACAATTTCTGATTCCAACTACAACTTTTGTAACCCTTCGAACATAGGCCCTAATGCTTTCATCCTCATTCATTTGCAGCTTCTCCATCTTTGTCTTCTAGTTTTGCAACTTTTCTTGTTTGGTATAATTGTCTCCTTCATATAGTACCTCTAATCTTTCCCAAATTTGGAATGTCAAATCCAAGTCTTTAACTTTAGTAAACTCTCCTTCACAGAGTGCACTGATCAGTGTTTCTCTTGCGATCATGTTCAGTGAAAATATCTTCTTTTCATCCTCAGTAGCAGTTGTCAATTCATCTTTGGTCTTTATAGCTATCTTGTTCCTTGTAATCAACCAATAGTCGACCCCCAAACAAAATAGGTGAGTTTTCATCTTGTTCTTCCAATTGTCAAACTTTTCAGGATCAAATTTTAGACCATCCTTCCTATAGAATGCCATCTCCAAGATCGCCTCAAACTGTTAAGATTTCTCTCTAAGGACCACTTTCTCTGATACCAATTGTTACAAGTAGTAGTTGTCATTGCACCAAAAGATCAATTTGTTAATGACCTATACAACCACTAGAATTATAGAAGACACAAGAGGCTGTTAAACTATGTCATGAATCCCAAAGGGAGATGTTGGCAATTAGTCCAATAAATGTTGTTGCTAGAATCAGAATGGAAAGTGTTATTGAAATAAAGAGATATTACAGATGAAAGATCAGAAAAAGAGAAGTTACTACTCAGAGGGAGTACATAATATGAATGACAGTGAAGGATACCATCATCAATTGAAAACTAAATTTGTTAGTATTGCCATTAATGCCAAAGTGGGAGATTATTACCATAATTGATAACAATATTGAAGATTGATTATGTGATGGAGCTGATGATGAAGACCGACCAATATTAGTGGAATACATGATAGTAGAAAGGTTAGATCAGTTATAGTCTTTTCATTAATGTCAAGCAATTGATTTATGATTTATATTATGTTTCCAGATCATTCGGTAACGATATAAGATGAATGAGTTAAGGAGAAAAAGAAATGAGAAGTTGAGAAGTTGTAGAACTTAAATGAGCAACTGATACAAATCTAACAATGATTAGAGTATGTTGATATTATTTTTTTCTACCTAACATAGGATTATGTTAAGTCGGTAAAGCAAGAAGATAAATATTTGACAACTCGATAAGTAAAGTTATTTTGGCTATTGAGATGGAAAAGTTACTCGGTAAGGTAAAGGTAAAAATATAGTCACTCGGTAAAGCGGAAAGTTTTAGACAGCAAGAAATGTAACTGAAATTCTAATGAAGAACACCGAGAAAGAAAAAGATATTAAATATGGATGGAATCGACATTTAATGATTAGCTATGATGAGCTGGATGATCATGACGATGAGGAGAGTTAGTTACAAGAGATCTATGGTTATGAAAATTCAAGATGAATATCTATGAAAAGAACTAAACAAAAAAAGATGTGGAACAAGTTACTAGAAAAGTTCAAGTTCCTAGGTGAAAAGGAAATGTGATACCAAGATCGAGATCCAATGTATAATGAATTGAACAGTCAAGATTGATTAAAGGAAAACGTAACAGATGAGATTAAGAGGCAATTTTTTTATATATAAAGGATGATCTTATATGGACAAATAGATGGAAAACTAAATAGTTGAAGAATTACCGACTATTGTAGAGAAGAAGGAACAAAGAGATTCTTAACGAGAAAACAATGATTTGATGAAGTGTTGATGCTAGTGGATTATGAAGAATTGAGGAGAAGATTGAAGATCGCACAAGGATCAGAATGAGAAAAAATAGTTGTACATCTATGGGTAAATTTTTATTACTATTTATTACTAGAATTTGTAATAGAGAAATCTCTTAACAGAGTGGAATTAACAGTCTTATTATAAATCCTTGAGAAAGGTGACATTCTAAAGAGTGTTTAAAGCCCTCTAACAAGGACACTCCTAACAGGGTGAAGATCCTAATAGATCTGAGGTAAATCCCTTAATTAGGTCACACCTAACAATGTGTTTTGTAATCTTTAACTAGATTGGCTCTTAACTGAGTGTACTTTAGAAGAGTATATTTATCAGCGAGTGACAATTCGAACAATGGTTTTTCCCAAAGTTGGGTTTCCATGTTAAATATTGATGTCATACATTGTGAATGATTTGCATGTATGATTTACTAATTGATATAGTTTATTTATTGTTGTTGGTAAATAATGAACTGTTATGTTACCGAGTAGTTACCGAGTTAATCAGAGAAAGTTTATTAAGTTATTTGTGATCAAGATTAATGATTCACCCCGATCTCCATAATCCAACACTCTTAACTTGTGCTTACTAAAATTCTAATATGATTCCTCTAATCTTGGGCGCACGCCATGAAAAGTATTTTTAAAAGAGGACAAACAAATGTCTATACTTACCAAATATTTTAAAGTTTTTTCATTCACTATCTCTATGAATAGTTCTTCTTTGAGTCTTGTTTTGAAACTTTGTGATACATCAATTCCTTAAGTAATGCTTGTCCATCTACTTCAAAGATACTTACATCCAAAATAGAAAGGTTGTGATTCAAATCTTCCCAATTAGAATGAGACTAGCCCAGGGTTGTTCTTCCTTGTAAATCAAGCTCCTCAAGCTTGGAAAGATTCCATTCTAACATCTCCACCCACACCGCTGATTCATTTTCATTAGATTGACTAATGACCCCTTCAACAATCAAACCAAAATAATACATTTTTAAGATTTAATTTTATGTTTAAATCTAGACTATTTCTATCCTTTTTAACATTTTATAGATCAACATTCCAAGCTTTCATCTTCTCTAATATCTTCTCTAATACTTGTGTAAAAAAATTCACACACTATTTGATGTACATTATCCCATCAAACATTAGCTTTTTAGTTTGTGAGCTGATTGCTTTAGTAACAAGTTGACTTCTCTTGTCTTGTTTCAACTTATTGGGATCTAATCCTTCTATGGGAAGACTTGGAAGTTTACCAATAGGCGAATCATGTATTTGTAAAATGAATTGAATAAAAAAAATAAAAGAATTCACTTGCTTTTGTAAGCTTATATTCTTACGTTCTTTGACTTTAACCCTCTTTGATAACATGCTCACTTAGAAATTTTCATGGTAAATGTCACCTTCAAGAGTTTCTGGATCCATATCAACTTTTCTCAAATTGAAGTCCTACTCTATGACTTCGTGTTCATTCTTATTTCCAAAAGGGTCAAAGATCTCAACAATTCTATGGCCAGAATTAAGGTCAACAACCATCCTTGACATCCTTTTGGCCTTTTTGTGTTTAGTTGCATCTTGTAGCAACTTGGCTAATGTATCCCCTTCCACATATAGCATTGGCATGTATATCTTCTTCTTCTGCACAACCTTCTTTAGCCAAGGAGAAGACAACCATAGAGGTATTGGGTTGAACATTTATAATAGCATTTTTGGATGACACAAGGGAAAAATTAGGTGAATGAATTTTGTACACCTTGCATAATAATGCATATTATTGTAGTATTTTATTTTATTATGTAAATGTTGCACATAGGAGCACCTAGATGGATGTGTAACATGTATAGATTTCTTGAGAATATTCTTGGGACCACTTGATGAATTGTATTATAACATTGTAATATTATTTGATGTAATTATTTAATATGAGGGAAATAAATTAAATAAGGTACCTAATATTAATGTAGGGTCATGGGTCAGGTAGCACATGATTTATGTAGTACCACTTAGTGGTTTCATGGGAGATTTTTTCTATAAAAGAAACCACAAGGGTAGTTGTTGAGGTAAGCTAGGTTTAACATTTGTGAAGGTTGAAAGAAAGACATGAGATGTGTGGTACCTACTTGTTCACATGGAGTGCTTATTTATGGCTGGGGCTTCTAGCACCGTACAATCCATCTAGCATTTTGAGAGTGTTTCACATATTTAGGTACAACCTTACTCTTGAATTCATTCTTAAATACATGAACACAAACTTTTTCAATAATTAGATTGCACCATTTTTCACCTTTCCATCCTTCAATGGATACTCAATAGTTTTAAATCTTTGTACATCAACTAATTGTTGTCCAAAATAAATAGAAATATTTTCATGCAAAAATTCATCTAATAATGCAAGATTGGCACATACATCACATACACCATAAACACATGCATTGAAAAGATAAAATTTCTTATTAGGTGGGTTACAAAACAAAACTGATATAAAATCATTTATAGTTTGAGGTGGTATATTTATACCACATTCCTACAACATTTCATTAGTATGCATGGTAGAATGTATAGATTAAAAAACACCATGATGATAATGAAATTGAACATTAGTTTTACAACAACACGTGACTCTTTCCTTGTTAATCCTTACATACCATGATTTACATTTTTCAAAAGATATTTGACTAATACTAATAGTTAACACCTTATCATCCACAATTTTTTTATACAATTCAGTTTGAGTCATATCCAAAAGGTGTTTTGGATGTGGATCATGAATTTTTGAGCCGACTCTTAATTTAAGAACATCTATAAAATTAGATGATACTCTTGTATTATTTTGCCAAAAATTTTCAATCAAAGTTTTGACTTCACCAGTAAGTTTCATGTCGGACCTTGGGAGTCTGCCACTAAAGGTCCATAAATGGTTTGCCAGATCACTTTCAAAGTTAACTCTTCTCTTTACAAATCTTGCTAAAGTTTTACATTGAATAATAAGATATCCACTTATGTTTGTAATCATTATTTTATTAGTAGTAGTTTTGTTTTTATTAAACTATTGTTATTACTTGTTGCGTCACATTACCATCTTTAGAATAGATTTTCTTTCTGATTGTGTCAAAGGCACTAGAAATAGTTGATAAAACTTGTTTTAGAGACTCATCCTTCTTCTTGAATTTCACATAAATGCCTAACTTCATTACTTTTTGTGTATTTTAGTCATTTAAATTAGTTGTAACATTAGTTGATATTGAAACCCAAATTTATTATTATAGAAAAACTATCTAAACAATCTAGTCATGTGTGTCTTAATCCGTCTCCATGAAACCAAACCATGTAGATTGTCTATCATGCCACTTTTAATCTGAAATTGTTCGTTCATTTCATTATTATTCAAAATGGTTTCTTTCTCAATCATTGTTTCTATGTCTACATCCACATTGTTGATTACAATTTGAATTGGAATTTGAATTTCACTTACAATTGGGGTTTGAGTTTCAGTTCCTTTATCATTATGATTAACATTACTAATTTGTGGAGTTTGATGTGCAATAAAATCTATTACTCTATTTTTAGGAATAAAATCTAAATCTTTTAAATTGTAACCTGCTTCTACCAAATGATCAAGTTCTTTATTAGAATAAGTTACATTTGGTTGTGAAGAGATACATGTATCCAATACTAGATTAGAAGATGCACCTAAATTTTATTCTATTGTATTTTCTTCTTCAACCTCTGTATGCATCATGGTGTCTTCAACATTCTCCTCTTCTGAAATAATTGTTGAACTTGATGCTCCAACATTATTCAATTTTTGAATTCTTTCTCTTCTTTCTCATTGTCGTTTTGCCTCCTCTCTATTTTCTGCAACATCTTCAACTATTAGAACCTTCCTTTGCCTCTTTTTGTGTTTCTTTGATCCCATATTTGCACCAAAATTTGAATTCAAATGATTCTCTTCTTGTCAGATCCAAAACTACACAAAAAAGAGAATGTTGATTTGAATTATTGTTTATGAGTACGAATCAGTCAAAAAATAATTGAATAATCATCAAATCATTGAGTTCAGGCCCACAGTCCTATTTTTTGTATGCAACAGATCTTTAAAAAATGAGCACTCGTTATTTAAATGAAATGAGTGCTCATTTTTAAATCAGGTGCCCATTTCTAAAAATGGGTGCCCATTTCTTAAAACTAGGAGCAGGAACTGTACCGCCACCTTGGTTTTTGGTTTGGGACAGGCCTTGTGGGACCAAGCCTATGATTGGTGGGACCGAGCCTATGCTTGGTGGGACCAAGCCTATGCTTGGGCTTGCAAAAATATGACTAAGACATTGGAATATAAAATTTCTTCATTGTCATAATTTTTTGGAGGCCTTCCCAAATGAATTTTTTGACAAAATGAAAATCCATTTTAATTCAAATTGTACACATTCTAAAATATAAATTTCATTGTGATATGAGTGTTTTTAGTATTTTTACAATATTTATGAAGCCAATGTGGCACCTAAACTTGAAATACTAAGGTTAACTAAAATCTTAATAACTTTTTTGATTTTATGTTTTTTAAAAAATTAATTATATGACATCAATCTACATAGAATTTCCTTCAAGATAATTTTTTTTTGAAAAAAGTAAAGTTATCATCAAATTATGGTGGCCATACACTAGAGGTTTGAAAAATGTACTTTATAGTTAATTTAAAATTAATTAAAAAGATAATTTAATAAAAAAAAGAAAAATATTCTCATTAATCTTCAGTGCTTTAGGTACCTTTCCCCAGAAGGATACAAAAAGATTCATTTATTTACTTTAAAAAGGGTGGTCGTACACATGGTGTTTTCATGAAGACCAAATAGATTGTAAGGGAAATTGAAGGGAATGCTTCTTGGAAACACTTGGTTATCTTTTGTGTATAATATACTAGTGTGTGTAACTCATATATAAAAATACATTATAAGGATAATGTTATCTAGGCTTGATTATTCAAGAGAAAAGGGTTTTAGAAGATTAGCCCAAGATGGTAATTTTTTTTAGTTTCACAACTACCATTTTCACATATCCTTAATGTTAATATGATTTAGAACAATAGAGAGGGGGGGTGAATCAGTTGTTTTCAGGTCCTGATGTATAAAACAATCTAAAAAACTTATCCTTAAATCAGATCCAATAACCAAAACAAACTCGGTCATCACTGATTCAGTAATAGAAACATACAACAATGCAGTCCACTACCTAGCTGTAACTTAACTTGTAAAACATATTAATGTTCACACCAAAACATTCACATAAGTATTAAAACTAGGATTTATAGTGGAAACCTAATTTGGGAAAAACCACTTTGTAACATGCTACTATTATTTTCACTCTTCTAAAGTGAGCTCGGTAAAAAGCCAACCCCGTCAAAGGTTACAATACACACTGTCAGGTGTGACCCGGTTAAAGGATTTCAATCACCCTATTAAAAGTGAGCCTAGTCATAGGACTTACATACACTCCATTAGAATGCAATCTTTTTCAAAGGATTTAACATATGACTGTTAGGTCAACCTCTATTAAAAGGATTTTGACTGTTACAATGGTTAGAAAGTAGCAACAATATTTATCTAAATAATATACAACTCACTTTGCAAATATCAAATTTGATTCCATACACTAATGCTGGTTTACTGACTATGAAAATTTTCCATCTCCATCTCTGATCTACTCAGAACTTTTCTTCAAGCAACCACCACAAATCTCCTTCAGCCTTTTCTATTTATTTAGTCAATAAAACTTTTCTGATCTTCCAACATTCTCTGTTCTTTCTAATGCACTTGCGTATCTCAGGTTCCCTTATATTTTCCTCAATTAGGTTAACTCATCTTATGCCACTCAATCTCATTTGTAGATCTTAGGGTTAGGTTAGATTCATTGAATCTACCCACTTCATGTTCTTCGACTCTTTTTCTAGAATCATCTCAAATCTCTTAAAGATTTACAATAAAATGTTTTACAATGCATTTAATGCTTCCAAACAATCAATAAATAAAGTGAACATGTTTTACATAATCCAAGAATTCAACAATGTCAGCTCCAAAATTAAATTCTCTTCAAATATAAAATTGCTGATGCTTAGTCAATATTGCGATCATCTACTCGGTCTTCATGTAGAAAGATCGGTCATTACTAAAACTGTTTCCTCGGTTTACACTGTCTTCTTCGGAAAATTAATTATTGTTCGGTCGACACTATAATTTTGCTTGCATATACTAACTCAGTCCACACTAACATTACTCAGCTTAAACATGATTTTTCCATTCTTTGCTCAGTCAAGCCTACCAGTTTAGTCTTCAGTCTTACTAAGATAAATAATACATTGTCTCATCATTGTGAACCATAGTCAGGTACACTTTGTAGTATCAAGATAACTCAACCTTTCCTTAGGTGCTATTGTTACCAACCTTGCCTAGCCCCTTAGCAACACTCAAATAGATATTGTACTTTCCTAAGTAGCAATAGTCTTACCATTTAAGAATTGACATCAATGATAATACAATAATTCTTTAAATTATAGTTTCCAACAATCTCCCTCTTTGGCATTGATGGCAACACCATATGATATCACCTAAATAACACATGGATTACCAACCAATCCAAAAATTATCTGTTCATCAGGGAATTATTTATAATATCCTTAGCTTCATTTTGATTCAGAATATTATAAGCCTCACTCCTATGACTGTCAAAAGTATTCAGATCTCCCTTTATCCTTATCCTTCATTTCAGTTCATCATCCTTATCTTCAGTTTCATTAGTTCATCTCCCTCTTACCTTTCAGTGTCATGTGTTTTCATATCAGTTCATCTCCCTCTTTGACAAAAATGCCAAAGCAACAACTAAAACATACATCCAAAAGATGTAGATAATATTTGTGTAGCTCAGTGTTTCTCCCTCTGTCATCTTACTTATGACTGATTCCTTGTCTTTTCTTCTTTTCACAACTCTAGGCCAGCCCTAAAGTGTGACCATCTTCTGCATCAATTTCTCAAATATTCTGCTATAGCACATTTGATGCAGTGCTCCTAGCTTGTCTAGGGAGCCTCAGTTAGGGGAAGAACCCCTAATTGACTTCTCAAATACTCATGAGCTTCTCTGAGTAAAGCTTTAGAGAATATGTCTGCTAATTGTTCTTTTGTACTCACATATTCCATTCAGACTTCTTTATCTTGTACTAATTCTCTCAAGTAGTGATACTTGATTGCAATGTGCTTGGTCTTAGTGTGCATCACTGGATTCTTAGAAATATTGATAGCACTTGTGTTGTCATAGAAAATAACAACAGGTTCAGTGATTTCTTCTTTCATACCTAGCAACAATTGTTTTATCCATACCAAATTTGAACAGTTTACTGCAGCAGCAACATACTCAGCCTCAACAGTAGATTGGGAAATGCAATTTTGTTTCTTGCTTGTCCAGGAGACTAATCTCTGTCCAAGAAAGAAAGCTCCACCACTAGTACTCTTTTTGTCATCTACATTTCCTTCCCTATCAGCATTTGTATAAAATCTGACTTCAAATTTGTCATCCTTCTTATAATATAGACCATAGTCAGCAATTCCTTTCAAGTATCTCCTAATTCTTTTTACGACCATCATGTGTGTTTCCTTAGGATTGGCAGAGAATCTTGCCACAATCCCAACAACTAATGCAATATTTGGTCTACTATGTACAAAATACTGCAATTTTCCAATCATGGATCTGTACGAAGTCTAATTCACTTCTACAACATCATCATTCTTAGATAAATTTTGCCCAGTAACCATAGGAGTTCCCACTAGTTTAGCATCTTCCATCCCAAAAGTTTTCAGTATTTCATTAACATACTTACACTGTGTAATGAAAATTCCATTCTTCCTTTGATATACTTGTAAACCAACAAAGAATTTGATCTCACCAAACATACTCATTTCAAATTTAGTTTGCATTTCATTTGAAATTTTTTTACATAATGCATCTTGTCCACCAAAAATAATGTTATCCACAAATTTTTTTGCCAACAAGATACCTTTACCTTCTTCATCCTTCATGTATAGATTACTTGTGTCATTTGTTCTTGAAAATCCAATCTGTATCAAGTAGTTGTGCAACCTCTCATACCATGCTCTGGGTGCTTGTTTCAATCCATATAATGCTTTGTTCAGTTTGCACACCATGTGTCTTTTGTTTGGATCAATAAAACCTTCTGGCTGTTCTATGTCAACTTCTTCTTCTAGTATACCATTAAAAAATGCAGACTTGACATCCATTTGATATACCTTGAAATCTTTATAAGCAGCATATGCAAGCAGAGTTCTTACTCCTTCCAATCTAGCTACAGGGGCAAATGTCTCCCCATAATCTATTCCTTCTTCTTGTGCGTAGCCTTTGCATACCAGCCTAGCTTTGTTCCTAGTGATTTCACCATTTTCATTCATCTTATTTCGAAACACCCACTTTGTTCCTATAACATTTTTGTTTTCAGGTCTCAACACCAGAGTCCAAGTATCATTCTTCTCAATCTGGTCAATTTCTTCATTCATTGCTTGTATCCAGTCTTCATTCTCTAATGCCTCTCTAGTCAATTTGTGTTCAAATTGACACAGTAGGAATGTTGGATCCTTAGTTTTACTTCTAGTTTGAATTCCAGTATTTTTGTCTCCAATTATCTGTTCAGGCTTTTGATGTCTTCTTATATATTTTTCCAAAATAGGTTCAACTCCTCTCTCCTCTATTTCATCATGTTCCTCAACAGGATTGTCAAATTCAGCTTCAGAATGCTCGGCAACCTCTTCCTGATATTCAACAACATTTTCTTGTAGCTCGACATGTTCTTGTTCTCTCTTGGCACTATTTTCCTGACACTCAACAACATCTATTTGTCACTCGACATTGCTTACCCAAGACTCGGCATCAGGTGCATGTTTGTTACTTGCCTCTTCTTCTTCCTCAATGTACACAAAAGATCTATAATCTTCTGGTTCTCTTTTGCTGTTAGCTTCATTTCTTTCTACATACTCATCAATTTTGAAATTCACACTTTCCACAATTTTGTTAGTGTTAGAGTTCAAACACTTATAAGCTTTACTTTTTGTGGAGTACCCTAGGAATATGCCTTCATCACTCTTAGCATCAAACTTTCCATTCCTAGTGTCTTTTAATATGTAACACTTACTTCCAAAGATTCTAAAGTATTTAACACTTGGTTCATGCCCATGCCATAATTCATAGGGTGTCAAATTTGTACCTTTCTTGATCTGTACCCAGTTAACAGTGTAGACAATAGTGCTTATAGCTTCTTTCCAGTATTTCTGTGCCACATTCTTTTCAATAAACAATGTCCTTGCACAATCCAAGATAGATCTATTTCTCCTTTCTGCTATACCATTCTATGGAGGTGTTCTAGGTGCAAACATCTATCTTTTAATTCCTCTATCATTGCAAAATAGATTAAATTCATTTGATGTAAATTCTCCACCTCGGTAAGATCTAAGACATTTCAGGTTCCTACTTGTCTCCTTCTCAACCTTAGCCAAATACCACTTAAAGAATTGAAAAGCTTCAGATTTTTGTTTTAGAAACATTACATGCATCATCCTAGTATGATCATCAACAAATAATATAAAGTATCTAGCACCATAGTAACTTTGTATAGCCATGGGTCCACAGAGGTCAGTATGAACCAAATCTAAAATGTTTTTAGAAGTAAAGGATTTTCTCTTGAAACTTGACTTTGTCATTTTTCCTAACTGGCATTCCTTGCACATCACATTCTCAGGTTTCTTCAATCTAGGTAGACCTCTTACCTTTTTCTTATTACTTATCTCTACCAGATTGTCAAAGTTAACATGACACAACCTTTTGTGCCATAACCAAATATCATCAAGTTGTGATTAAACATGTTTCTTCAGATAGGTCAAGATAGAACAAATTACCTCTAGTCTGATCTCCACTTCCAATTAGTTATCCAGTAGCATTAAATATTTTAGCTTGCTTGTGATGAAATTCCACTCGGTAACTAGTTTTGTTAAGTTGAGCAACACTTAACAAATTATAATTAAGACCTTCAACCCAATATACATTTTCACAAGATATCTTATTAGTCAGTTTAATCAAACCTTTTCCTCTATCAGGACATGGTGCATCATTACCAAATTTTACACTTTTACCTCTGTAATGATGTAAGGTCTCAAACTTATTTTTGTCACTAGTCATGTGATGTGAACAACCACTATCAATAATCCATTTATCATTCTTGTTCACATAGGATATCAATGCAGTTTTCTCATCCTCATCAGATTCATCTTTCATTGCAACATAGACTACCTCAATTTCAAAATCATCACTAGCAGTGTCAGTTTCTTGTTCAACATTGTAACAAGATTTCTTACCTTTTCCTTTGTAGTCTTTGCTCCATCGGTAGCTTCTGTCATCTTTTCTATCTTTGTATTTGCTTTTCCTTTCATCATTTTTATCCTTCCTGTCAGGACATCTAGCAGCTATATGACCAACTTTATTACATGCAAAACATATAATAGGGAGTTTACCTTTATACTTTCCTTTTCCTCTTCTCAATCTTCTAGCCATAAGAGCTTCTAGATCTTCTAGGTCTTCATCAGAAGTGTCACTATCACTTTCACTATCACTTTCAATTTCACTTTCACTGATGTATCTTTCTTTTTCTTTCTTTGGCTTGTTCAGAACTAGATGTGACTTGAAAGAAGATTCAACATTTCCAATGCTTCCAACAGTGAAATTATCATAGTTAGAGAGTTCAAAAGTAGTCAGCTTACCAACCAAACTTTCCAAAGTAAGCACATTAGCAGAGTTACATCTAGATTCCTGAATAGCTAAGATCTTAATAGCTTCATCATCAATAGTCCCATTTTCTCCTCTAATAGCATTCACAACTTCTTTTATTCTACCACAATATTGTGCAATGTTTTCACCTTCTTGCATTCTTATTTCATCAAACTTACCTCTAAGACTCTCCGCCTTTGCTTTTAGCACATTCAAGTCACCACCATAGATCCTTGCAAGAGTGTCCCACATATCCTTTAGAGTTGTGCAGTCCTTAATGTCCTCAAATTATGGATAGCTAAGGGCAGATGCAATTTCCAGCATTGCCTGATTATGTTCTTGCTTAGCTCTCATTTCTTCAGAAGTCAAAGGTGCAACAGGTGAGACATAGCTATTTTCAATGTAGTACTTTATAGAGTCACCAATACTAGCCAGATTCAGCTTCATCAAGCTTTTCCATGCAGGGAAGTTTTCCTTGTTCAGCTTCGGTACCTCCTTCTTATACATCCTGATCATTTGCTTCAAGCCCCTTTAAACTTGATTTCTGTCAACACTAATAATAAGAAACAAAGCTCTGATACCAATTGTTAATATGATTTAGAACAATAGAGAGGGGGGGTGAATCAGTTGTTGTCAGGTCCTGATGTATAAAAAAATCTCAAAAACTTATCCTTAAATCAGATCCAATAACCAAAACAAACTAGGTCATCACTGATTCAGTAATAGAAACATATAACAATGCAGTCCACTACCCATCTGTAACTTAACTTGTAAAACATAGTAATGTTCACACCAAAACATTCACACAAGTATTAACACCAGGATTTATAGTGGAAACCCAATTTGGGAAAAACCACTTTGTAACATGCTACTATTATTTTCACTCTTCTGAAGTGAGCTCGGTAAAAAGCCAACCCTGTCAAAGGTTATAATACACACTGTCAGGTGTGACCCAGTTAAAGGATTTCAATCACCCTGTTAAAAGTGAGCCTAGTCATAGGACTTACATACACTCCATTAGAATGCAAACTTTTTCAAAGGATTTAACATATGACTGTTAGGTCAACCTCTGTTAAAAGGATTTTGACTGTTACAATGGTTAGAAAGTAGCAGCAATATTTATTTGAAAAATATACAACTCACTTTGCAAATATCAGATCTGATTCTATACACTAATGTTGGTTTATTGACTTTGAAACTTTTCCATCCCCATCTCTGATCTACTCGAAACTTTTCTTCAAGCAACCACCACAATTCTCCTTCAGCCTTTTCTGCTTATTCAGTCAATAAAACTTTTCTGATCTTCCAGCATTCTCTGTTCTTTCTAATGCACTTGCATATCTCAGGTTCCCTTATATTTTCCTCAATTAGGTTAACTCATCTTATGCCACTCAATCTCATTTGTAGATCTTAGGGTTAGGTCAGATTCATTGAATCTACCCGCTTCATGTTCTTCGACTCCTTTTCTAGAATCATCTCAAATCTCTTAAAGATTTACAATAAAATGTTTTAAAATGCATTTAATGCTTCCAAACAATCAATAAATAAAGTGAACATGTTTTACATAATCTAAGAATTCAACAATGTTGGCTCCAAAATTAAATTCTCTTCAAATATAAAATTGCTGATGCTCGGTCAATATTGTGATCATCTACTCGGTCTTCATGTAGAAAGCTTGGTCATTACTAAAACTGTTTCCTCGGCTTACACTATCTTCCTCAGTAATTAATTGTTGTTCGGTCGACACTATAATTTTGCTTGGCATATACTAACTCAGTCCACACTAACATTACTCAGCTTAAACATGATTTTTCCATTCTTTGCTCGGTCAAGCCTACCAGTTTAGTCTTCAGTCTTACTAAGATAAACAATACATTGTCTCATCATTATGCAACATAGTCAGGTACACTTTGTAGTATCAAGATAACTCAACCTTTCCTTAGGTGCTATTGTTACCAACCTTGCCTAGCTCCTTAGCAACACTCAAATAGATATTGTACTTTCCTAAGTAGCAACAGTCTTACCAGTTAAGGTTTGACATCAATGACAATACAACAATTGTTTCAATTGTAGTTTCCAACACTTAAATGATCCATCAATACCAAAATGGAATTCAAAGGTATCTAGTAATAGTGTAACTATTAATTACTTTCTATTCTATGGGGATCTATGATGAGTGTAAAGTATTTTATGTAATTAAAGACTTGGCTTTATGCATAACTGATTAAGAACCTAAGAACACACACAAACTAGTCCAAGATGTTCAAATATTTCACTTGTTCAACTAATTTTTTTATGAAAATAATATTATCATTAACAACATTTAGGTTTGTAAGAATTTGCATCTAGTTTGGATTACATGTAATAAATAATTTGATGCAATGAAATAATTTTCCTAAGGCGTTATGCCAAAATCTAGAAGCCCAATGAATAATAGTAAAGAGACAAAATGATATGATAAGAATTGATAATCTACAACTGATTGAATAACTTGATGAACTGAATGGACAAGTGAAAGACAATAATTATATATCACCGAGCTACTAAAGTGATATGTAAGGAAATTAAATCAGTCAATATGTATTGTCATTGATGTCAACTAGTTTTGACTATACTTATCATGATAGTTACAAACATCTAAAGAAGGAAAATGGTAAAGAAATGAGATATCTACATGAAGAAGAGATGGATATGGAGATATGGCTAAGGTATACATTGGGTAACTTATTGATGAATCTATGACATCATTTTGTTGACTTGATTGTATTACATGAATTTTTTATGTATTGAAGATCAGAACTGAACAAGTTAATGTGGTTGATAATTGGAGATTTATGTATACACCAAGCTAGTACAATGTATACCAAGTATTAGTAGTAACCAAGTTAGTATTCACCGACATATTTTGGTATTAACTGAGTGAGTGAAATAATTAAAGTTTATAACAACCAACTAAATTGATGAGTTGGCAAGTTGCTTATGATTCGTAGGTAAAAGATAAAGTTTGTTATGATGATCTAACGATTGAAAAAATTCAAGATTGATCGAATGGAGAAGGATGAAATGTGTTATAGACACATCTGTCGAGGAAGTTTGAAGTGACAAAATGAACGATGGAGATTAAGAGAAAAAATCTAATGGATAAGAAGAAAATGGTTAATGACGTCTATTTAAAGAGACATGAGATTCATTATTGAGTCTAGGATAATTGAATCTATGGGAGAAATCACGTGAAAGAAATATTTTCATGCACCATTGATCAAACTGGTTATAGACAGAACCGAGCTGAACTGCAGGCATAACTGAGTGTTAAAGTATTATTGACCAAGCTGAATATGTTGAAGGATATGAAGTATTGAAGTGATAATTGATTAGAGGAGGTATTTTGAGCTTAGCATAGATCTAAAAATATGCAATCTTAGTTGTATTTGAATCAGATCACTATTGTATCAGTTTAACCATTGTTACAACTAAATCTCTTAACCGAGTGGACTTAACAATATTATTTGTATTTCAATATGATATTCCATGAATGTTAATGATTTTATTTTTGACCCCATAGTGAATGTTTGGGTCAAGAGTTAACTATTACTGATAAATCCTCTAACTAGGTCACACCTCACAGTGTGCATTGTAACCTTTAACAAGGTTGGCTCCTAACCAATGTCACTTCAGAAGAGTGAAATATTTTGGGTTACTAGTCCTGGATGGTTTTTCCCATAGCACGGTTTCCACATTAAAATCATTGTGTTATATGTATTTGATGTGATTGGATTTTTATTTTACTTTACACATTTCATATTTGGACTAATCGGTAAACACACTATTGAATTTACTAGTATTCGATAAATGAACATAAGGTTATTGTTGACAAGTTTACCAAGATGATTATTTGTTTGAAAAAGTTTGAATATATACATTTGGAGTGTGGGACTATAGGGTAACTAGATTTAACTGATTCACCCCCCTCTCAATTATCTAATAATTGTTATCAGAGCTTGTGTGCTTGAAAAGGAAGTTTGAAGGACTTGAGCTAAAGATCACAAGATGTATAAGATAGAGGTGCCAAAGCTGAATAGAGACAACTTCTCGACATGGAAAAGTAGAATAAGGTTGGACATATCTAGAATTTGAGAATCTACAGTATTTCACCTAGACAATGCTTACATACAACCAACAATTGGACCTTTGACTATTGATCAACTGAGAGATAGACATGAACATAACATGACAATGATAGAGATTGCTGCTGCCCTATCTAATGCAGAATTTGAAGATTTCAAAGCATATACTTTAGCAAAAGCAATGTGGGACAAACTGGCAATAGTCTATGGAGGAGATGTGAATGTGATGAGAGCAAGAGCTGAAAGCCTTAGATGAAGATTTTATGACATGGAGATAAAACAAGGAGAAAAAAATTGACAGTACAATAACCGAATCAAGGAGGCTGTCAATGCTATCCGAGGAGCAAGAGGTGTTATTGATGAAGACACTATTGTGTTTACAATTCTTAGAACCTTGCTGCCAATTTATTCTAATAGAATCTCTACAATTCATGAAATGAGATCTGCACGTGGTAATGTTCTTACACTTGATAGTCTAATTGGTAACTTGACTAATTTTGAGATGAATAACTATGATAAAAGTATTGTACCGAGTGTTGAGTTTGTATTTATGTCATATTTGAAAATTGGAAAATCAAGCAGTAAACATATGATAAGGAATGAAAGTGACAATGATAGTGATGAAGATGGACTTGATGAACTTGAAGCACTTATGGCTCAGAGGCTGCATAAAGGTATAAATGGAAATTACCTCTGGCATGTCTTAAATATAAAGAAATTGGTCATATTGTAGCTAGATGTCCTAACAAGAAAGATGATGACAAATAAAATGACTGATATGGTCAAAGAAAGTATGACAGAAGAGATAACCGAGATCATAGAGGCAACTGACACTATGATAGAAGAAACAACTGAGACTACAAAGAAAAATGAAAGAAGGCATGTTACCTTGTTGGAGATGATGATGATGACATTGATACTGACACTGATGAAGATATTGAGGTGGTATTCATAGCTTTGAAAGAAGATTAAGAAGAATAAGAAAGTTATTTAGAAACAACACCTATTTATAACGTTAGCAAGAATGATACATGGATTATTGATAGTGGCTATACACATCATATGACTGGTGATGAGGATAAATTTGAATACCTTGAACACTATAATGGAGGATCTGTTAAAATGGGAAATGATACACCTTGTCAAGTAAAAGGAAAAGGATATATCATGTTGAACAATAAGATCAAATGTGAAAATGCATATTGGGTGAAGGGAATTAACTATAACTTGTTAAGTATAGCACAATTGAATAACTCAGGTCACCGAGTTGCATTTGAAAGTAGGAAGGTGAAGATCTATGATGAAACATGAAAGTTGGTCGGTACTGGTGACCAATCTAAATGTAATCTATTTTATCTCAACAATGCTGGAACTTCCTATTTTATGGCTAGAACTGAAGATGTGTGGTTGTGGCATAAAAGATTGTGTCATGTGAATTTTGACAACATGGTTAAGATCAGTAAGAAAAGAAAAGTTAGAGGTTTACTGAGCTTATCTAAACTTGAGCATGTCATGTGCAAACAATGTCAAATGGGAAAACTGTCAAAATATAGTTTCAAGAGCAAGACCTACTCATCTAAAGCTATTTTGGAGTTGGTTCATACCGACTTATGTGGTCCTATGAGAAATTAAAGTTATTGTGGTGACATATACTTTATTCTATTTTTTGATGACTACTCTAGGATGATGACAGTTATGTTTTTGAAAGAGAAATCTGAAGCTTTCAAAATGTTAAAATGGTATAAAGCTAAAGTAGAAAATAGTTAAAATGCTTAAGATCTGATAGAGGAGGTGAGTTTATTTTTGATGAATTCACTAACTTTTGTAATGAGTATGGAATTAAAAGACAGGTTTCTACACCGAGAATACCACAACATAATGGAATTGCTGAAAGGAGGAATATATCCATAGTTGATTGTGCTAGAACACTAATGATTGAAAAAGATGTTGCACAAATGTACTGGAGAGAAGCTGTTAGCACCTCTATATACACACTAAACCAAGTAAAACTGAAAAAATATTCAAACAAGACACCTTATGAGTTATGGTTTGGGTACACACCTAATGTAAGTTTTGTTGTTCCAAACAAATAGAAAATGGTATGTAAATTGCACAAAGCACTATATGGACTGAAACAAGCACCACGAGCATGGTATGAAAGATTACATGCTTATATTATTAGTATTAGATTTGTGAGGACAAGTGATAATATAAATTTGTATTTGAAAGAAGAAATTGATGACACGATTCTTATTACTAAAATGTTTGTTGATGATATTATATTTGGAGGACATGATAATCTTTGCAAAACATTTGCTGATGAAATGAGAAAGGAATTTGAGATGTCAATGTTTGGAGAGATTAAATTCTTTCTAGGTTTGCAAATTCTACAACAAAATGAAGGGATATTCATAACACAATCAAAATATATCAAAGAAGTGTTGAAGACTTTTGGAATGGAAGATTCAAAACTGGTATGAACATCGATGGTCAAAGGATGCAAATTGACAAAGGATGATCAATCAAATAAGGTAAATCAGACTTTATATAGATCAATGATTGGTAAATTGATGTATGTTGTACATAGTAGACCTGATATTGCACATGTTGTTGGGATCATAGCAAGATTTTATGCTAATCCTAAGGAATCACATATGACTACTGTTAAGAGGATTTTGAGATACTTGAAGAACATCGAGAATTATGGTTTATGGTATAAGAAATAAGGCAATTTTGAACTACAAGTTTACACTGACGCAGATTGGGCTGGAAATATTGATGAGTGGAAGAGAACAACCAGTGGAGCATTCTTTTTGGGAGAAAGGTTAGTTACTTGGATAAGTAAGAAACATACATGTATTTATAAGTCTATTGCTAAAGTAGAATATGTTGTTGTTGCTGCTAATTATTCAAATATTGCATGGATAAAACAACTTTTGAAAGGCATGAATGAGGAGATCACTGATCCAGTGATTATATATTGTGACAAAAAATGTGCTATAACATTTCCAAGAATCTGGTGATGCATGCTAAGAAAAAGCACATATCTATTAAGTATCACTATTTGAGTGAACAAGTACAAGAAAAGAAAGTGAAACTAGAATTTGTGAAATCTAAAGAACAACTTTCATACATATTTACTAAACCCTTACCGAAGGATAAATTTGAGTACTTGAGGACTAGACTAGGGTTCCATCCCCTATCTGTCGATCACTAAGGTGATCAGGAGGTTGCATTAACCTATACTTTAACATAAAATCAAATGATGTTGATGCATATTGTTCACACTTTAGGTTTCCTAAGGTTGTGAAAGCTAGAATAATAAAATTTTATATCTGTACATAAAGGTACATGATTTGAACCAAACAACAGAGATATTTTTGGCTATTGGAGAGATGTTTATTCTTTTTGTCATTGTTGTCAAAGGGAGAGAAGTATTCATATGAAATATCATTCAAAGGGAGAGAAAATTATTGAAATATCTATCCAGTGGAAGAGAGAACCAATGAAACATTTATCTACAAGGGACAGAAAGAATGGGAGATAGATGAGAAAGGAAGAAGAAGATCAAATCCATAGGGAGAGTCCACAGGGAGAGTCTACCCAAAATGTTGAAATAATATGTAGGGATTAAACATATTAAATGATCAAGCTAGGGAGAGCTTACCGAGCTACAATATTTATTGATAGAGTTGTAGTATAGATGTTTCGTATTTTATGGCATATTTCATATTGTGTTTCCATCAAAGCCAAAGGGAGAGATTGATAATCTACAAATGATTGAATAACTTGATGAACTAAATGGACAAGTGAAAGACAGTGATTAGAGATCACCGAGCTACTAAAGTGACATGTCAGGAAATTAAATCAGTCAATATGTATTTTCATTGATGTCAACTAGTTTTGATTATACTTATCATGATAGTTACAAATATCTGAAGAAGGAAAATGGTAAAGAAATGAGATATCTACATGAAGAAGAGATGTATATGGAGATATGGCTAATGTATACATTGGGTAACTTATTAATGATTCTATGGCATCATTTTGTTGACTTGGTTGTATTACATGAATTTGGTATGTATTGAAGATCAGAATTGAACAAGTTAATGTGGTCAGTAATTGAAGATTTCTATATACATCAAGCCAGTGCAGTGTATATTGAGTATTAGTAATAACCGAGTTAGTATTCACTGACACATTTCTGTATTAACCAAGTGATTGAAATAATTAAAGTTTATAACAACTGACTTAATTGATGAGCTGGGAAGTTGCTTATGATTTTGAGGTAAAAGATAAAGTTTGTTATGAGGATCTAATGACTGACAAAATTCAAGATTGATTGAATGGAGAAGGATGACACATGTTATAGACACATTTTATGAGGAAGCTTGAAGCGACAAAATTAATGATGGAGATTAAGAGGAAAAATATAATGGATAAGAAGAAAATGGTTTTTGAAGTCTATTTATAGAGACATGAGATTCATTATTGAGTATGGGATAATTGAATCTATAGGATAAATCATGTGAAAGGAGTATTTTCATGCACAACTGATCAAACTGGCTATATACAGAACCGAGCTAAACTACTGGCATAATCGAGTGTCAGGGTATTATTGATCGATCTGAATATGTTAAAGGATATGAAGGATTGAAGTGATTACTGATCAGAGGAGGTATTTTGAGCTTAGCATAGATATGAAAATTTGAAATCTTAGTTGTATTTGAATCAGATCACTACTGTATCAATTTAACCATTATTACAGCTAAATCTCTTAACCAAGAGGACTTAACAGTCTTATTTGTATTTCAATATGACATTCCATGAATGTTGATGGTTTTATTTTTGACCCCATAGTGAATGTTGGTCAAGAGTTAACTGTTAGTGATAAATCCTCTAATTAGGTCACACCTCATAGTGTGCATTGTAACCTTTAACAAGGTTGGATCCTAATCGAGCTCACTTCAGAAGAGTAAAATATTTTGGGTTACTGGTCCCAGGTGGTTTTTCTCTTAGCAGGGTCTCGACGTTAAAATCCTTGTGTTATGTGTATTCAATGTGATTGAATTGTTATTTTACTTTACACATTTCATATTTGGACTAATTAGTAAACACAATATTGAATTTACTGGTGTTCGATAAATGAATAGAAAGTTATTGTTGCAAGCTTACCGAGTTGATTATTTGTTTGAATTTTTTTAAATATATACATCTAGAGTGTGGGACTGTAGGATAAGTGGATTTAACCTATTCACCCCCCCTCTTAGTTATCTAACAAATAATAAGTTGTATGCTCACCAATATGATTACTTGAATCAATAATAATGAATGAGCTAAATCAACTCAATTAATGCATATAATATAGATATCAGATCTTATAAAGGAAAGGAAATAGGAGTATATGATAAGGAGAAGATAAGATAGAACCTACACAAGGTGGAATCACATTGCCAACAATAACTTTAAGACCCCCCCGAGAACAGTAAATTTTTTTTCATGAATTCTTGGTGTAATGTCCCCGCCAGGGAACCCATAAGGAATCAGGTCTATGACCTAAAATTACAACTAACAAATTTTTTTAACATTCTAACATATCATCATTACCATTCACAAGTACATTCCTTAAGGTTCCCTTAATGAATTCATTTACCATTATCAAGCATTGAATTTTTACTACTTAATCAAATTAAGTTCATTCCCTTATTTGCTTACTCCTTAACCTTATCTACGCACAACTCAATTGCATTAACAATGCATAAATAAGCTTTCCATTAAAAGACCTCACTATCCATTTTTTCTTAAGATCATAATAGAAGGATTGTAAATTACTTAACCATATATTGATAACCAACACAAACCATTCAATGAATCTTTCTTTTTCCATAAGTTTCCACAAACCATCATCTATAACCTTGTATAAGTCTAGTTAAGAATTGAACTTAAAACCCTGTTTGTATAATCATGCATTACTCACATTGAGCTATACATTTAAGAAGTCACATCTCATTACCACTTTAAATAACATACATGTTTCCTTTTTCCCTTATTATTTCACCTAAAGATACCCTTGAACTCTTAGCATATCTTTTCACTAACCATATATCAAAACAAGTTTCCTTTTAAAGAAGTTTACATCCATAAATAATTACATTACCATTACTTCCAATTTACATTTAAAAATTCACAAGAGATATAAGGTAGGAGTTACTCGTTGATTTAACCATATTCAATCCCCTTTTCAAATTCATAATTCTACCCTTCCCTTATACATAACTTATTTCTTACAATTTTCTTTTACAAACATAATTATAGTTACTGCACATTGCTTGAAGGCATATAGAAAGATAATTACATCAAGTTGCCCAAGGGATTACAATACATCTTTACATCTTGATAACAAAAGATAGAGATACATGATACAAGAACAAAATCTTCACCACTGAACAACTCAGGATCCAAGCCATGACATGAACCATGAACCATACCTCAAAAGAGAATTGCCTACCCAACCATGTGAAACTGGTAAAGTTCCACCCCCCATGCTAGGAGATAGAACCAAGGTACTCTCAAGAACTTAAGGCAATCTAAGTCTTAAATACCAATAAATCCAAGACTCAAAACAAAAAGAATAAGACACATAAAAATATCATCATGTTATAACACCGAGGTTAAGTTTCTAGGAGACCACCTAAGTGAGTGTCATCACACAACCTTTGTATTGGGATCCACCCTGGCAACCATGTAACCTCAGTCCCCCCTTTATGAATAGGGATCCACCCTGGTAGTTATCCCTGGCCCCGGTACTCCAATCAGGTCTGTGTGGCCATTATTATGTTTTCTTTCATTATCTTTTGAATCCCCCCTTCCTAGGTTAATTTTTAAGGTTATCACTTTTTACAAACCCACCCATAGGATCCTTCGGCAACCACTTTAGGGTTCCAGCACCTATGGTGAGCCACTCACTTAAGGTTCCTATTCCCTTACCCCATCACAATCCACAAATATAAGATAACACTTCCAAGTCTTGATTCATAGGTTTAGGAAACTCCCCTGCGCACTCAGGCCCTCAGAGCGAGTCCTAACCTTAGCCATATACATAACAGGAACCACTGGAATAATGTCTATCACAAGAAATCTCAAAAAGAAACATAAAACCTTTCTCATGCACAAGTAAAACTTTCCAAGGCTCATTTATAGGTCTAAGGAACCCTCCCATGCACACAGGCCACAGAGATGAGTCCTAGCCTCATAAACTAAACTCAAGTCTATGCCAAGTGAAAAATCATCATAAGTAAACCATATAACCTCAACAAAACAAGTGACAAGTGTACATAGGTGATAAAAACTTCACACATCACAAATAAAATACATCATAAACACTTTCAAGAACTAGAATCAAAGCATAGAAAGGAATAGGAAAGTTTAGGAATGTCTGGGGAACATTTAGGAGGCCTTAAAGCAGTCCTAGTCCTTTGGACAACCCTAACCGTAAAACACATCCTAAACCTTATTCAAGCATCTAAATGCACCATATAATCCCAACAAAACAAGAAATGAACATATTTAAAGTTTACACAAAATTTCATATGCCAAAACACCATGCTCTGCAAAATCTCACCTGCCTAAAAAAATAACTAAGTCTGATTTGTAAGAAATCTCAAAATTAGAAGTTGCATCATAACTCCTATGAATTTGGAACCTATCTCAATCATCTCAGAAGGTACCTAAACCCATTATATTAGTATAACTTAAAGTATTAAAGTACCTAAACTTATACTTAAATGTTATACTTGTATAAAACCTATTTTACCTATCTAGCTTAGTTCACACTACCATTCTTGTCTTGGTCGGTTAACACTGGCATTCTTGTCTTCCTTGGTTAATACTACACCGACCTCCCTCAGTTATCACTATACCAACCTCCCTCAGTTAACACTAAAGTGAGCTACCTCGGTTATCACTATACTGACCTGTCTCAATTATCACTATACCGACCTGTCTCGGTGAACACTGAACCGACCTGGCTCGATGAACACTAAACTGAACTCACTTGGTTAATACTAGACCAACCTGGCTCGATTAATACTAGACCGACTGGGCTCAGTTAATACTAAACCGATAGAAACTCCAAAAATACGACTGTCAACTCTGACTTGCAGGTAAAAATGGGCATTATGGGAACTATGGTTGCCTAATCTGAGCATGACCCATTTGAGATCTCCCACTTTCCCTTCAAAAATAGCTCATCAATCCATCCTATCTATCTAACAAATCTATTCTAGATCTGGACAAAGTAAGGTGGTGCACAAACCGACATGGACCAGTAAGGTTGGAAATAATAGTTTCTAAATTATGGAAGCACTCACGAATGTTCTGAAAGGAAGGAAGATAAAAAAGGAGAATGCTAAGGATCCTACAGACCAAATTAATCCAAATAAAAGCATCAATTTCACAGAGAAATCTGCAAGAGGAAAATAGTAAGAAAATGACTGTATTTCAATCCTACACCTTCCTGACCCTTCCTATTTCTTACTAGACTTCCCTATTTCATTCAATATTAGATAAAATCATCCTTCCACATGTCCATAAACAAAACTATATGATCATACACAATTTATTATCATATCATATACAAAAACATTCACATACAAAGGGAAAGAATGGAGATTCCTCCCAGTTTAGACCCTACCTTGGGTCCTATGGAGAATCCTTTTCCCTTGACTGGATAATCTCTGCAAAGCTTCAATCCTTGAGAATATATCCTTCTGGAAATCTTCCTCTGGCAATCAACTCCCAACAATCTAAAAACTCTCAAACTCACATAAACTTTCACCAAAAATTTTCGGAGAAATCAATTATAGACAACTCAAAAGAAAACAAATCTTCCAAAAATTAACTTCCTCCCGCACACAAAAATCTTCAAATATTTATCCCCCAACTATGTGGTTGGAGGAGTTGCTTTACGGGAAGCAACTTCTCCAACTTTTATAGTTGGTTGGAGGAGTTCCTTTACGGGAAGCAACTTCTCCAACTTTTATAGTTGGTTGGAGGAACAACCAAATAATATCCCGTAAAGACTTAATCAAGGTTTTTAATAAATTTAATTAAAATAGTCTCAAAATAAAACCATAAGAAGAAAACTCTACAATTAACTTTCAAGGAAAACACATAGCACACATGAAAACTAACTAGCCTAACTTCTAGGAGGTCTCAAGTTTGACTCCCTCCTAGATAGCTAGTTTTAATATAAATAACCTTTCTTTTTATTATTATTATTAATACATTTATTGAATTCACTTACTTTATTTATTTATCATAAATAACATACCATTACACAATTAATGAAAAAATACATTATTATTATTATTTATATAAGCATGGATATATGCATGTGCACCCACATATACACATACCTATATAAAATAAAAACACTATAACACATATAAAATAAATAAATAAATAAATAAATAAATAAATAAATAAATAAATAACTAAATAAATATATATATATAGACACACACACACACACACACACACACACACACACACACACACACACACACACACACACATATTTACAAGGGTAAATCTAACTCATATCATAAATCATAGAACAACGTCAAATCATAAATCACAAGACCACATCACATACTGCATTCAGAAACCCCAGCTAGACCTAAACATAAGTCTAAGCCCATGGGTAACCTTGAGAGTAATCTTGGTAATATCTCCACACAACAATAGTTCGAGGATTTTGAAGGAACGCTTAGACCTGTGTAGCCAGGTGGAGTCGATGCCTGGTACTGGCATCCTGCAACACCAACCAACATGCATATATACAGATATATAAATAGACAATGGCAACAAGGAGGGAGAGTGCGACATCGTGTGGACCTCTTGTAGGAGTAACTACGACTGCCTCCTCTCATCCTACACTCACACCAGACAATGACATCAACAAAGCATAATTGGATTAGTATGGTTAGTACCAGAATAATCTCTTTTCCCTATCATAATAAAGAATGCATCATAACATAATTATGTGAATATAAATCATCTATTAACTTTCAAAAAAACTCATTTAACCATCAGGCATGTACTCAAAATGTCCCATTATCAAATCAAGATAAACAAATCATATAACCCTAAATGCATTAGTCATGCCTAATCCCAAGTAACGTTATAAGAGAAGGTAACACATCTAACCCTTAAGTGATTATAATCAATTAACCTAAGGTACACATGAATAATAATAATAATGAGCATTTTGCATAAAAGCGTATAAGTCTATTAGGTGATCCTTTTAGCATTAAGGTCCTTAACTATTTCTGACACACAAGGAGATGTATAGGAACATACCTGTGCAATTATTAAAATATGAAGTTAGGGTGAGTTGTAAGTGGTTCAGTTTAAGAAACCATCACAAGAAGGATCATTCTCACATATAGTCCTTCCTAATCTCAAGAGATCGTAACCAAGACTTGATAGGGTTGGAGGGGCATTACACTCAGTACTTGTAGAAATCAAATATAATTATATAGGAAAATTTTCATTTCTCATGCAAACATAAAATTATTTTTGTTGGTGAATCATTTGCAATCACCCAAAATTTAGAGGACAATACAAATACTTGGCATACAACTTGTACTATTATAAAAGTTAAAAAATATTACATATAATAACAATTTTGAATTGATATATCTCACTACGAAAACTATTTCACTATCTTCCCATTGGAAAGTTTATACAATGGCACAAAATGTCAATAGTTTCACTTGTTTTTGGAATTCAAAATGAATATTCGGGTGTATAAAAATAACCAACAAATGTAGAATATTAAAAAAATACGATGTTTAATTTGGTACCCAGCTTGGTGGATCACCACTTTTAGCCTATTGCATAAAATCTATAATTTTTTACATTGTTAGAAAATCTCTAAGAGCTATAGTTTAAATCATTTGCAAAGAATTATTGGCTAGGAGCCCTTAAAAAATGTACTTTTTTGAAACATATAAATCATAAGAATTACAATTTTGATATTTCCACTAGCAATTGCTAACATGCCTTCCAAATTCTCCTATCTCAAAATGGGAATTTTTTTTCCTTTAATATCTTTGAAAAGCTTGAAATTTAATTTCTTCCATGTTATCTTGGCTCAATCAATCTCTTAATCGTGACCTTATTTTTACCACATCCTATATTTCTTGGAATCAATATATCACACTACAAGAGAAATATTTAAGTTGTAAACTAAAAATTAAATGTCTAGATTCAAAAAATTGTGTGATGTTACAAGGTTTTAGTGGAAATCATGGAGATAAATCAAGCAATATTTTATTTTCTCATAGAAAGACAAATTTCTATTCCTTAAACTCCAAATTCTCATCCCTCCCAATTATTCAACCTTTCCTTCTACTTGTTGGAATTCTAGTTGTTTTCAATGATTGAAGGTTCCCTAAATGACACATCATTCTATTTTTTAATATCACATCTACCTACAAGAAACTCTGGCTAACTTTATATATCACATGTCATCTCAAAATATTTGGAATCATAAATTTAAGTGGACTAAATGGAATGAATCAAACCTTTTTATTTGGTAGTCCAAAGTCCATCCACAAGCCCAACTAACTTCATATAATATTTATGATGTTGAATTTCCTATAAGAATATACATAAAATTTGTTTACATAAACCTGTATTTCTCTTCAATGCCAAGGCCGAGTCCATTTTCTATTCCTTTTGGTGTTGGCCCTATGCTTGGATGCTTTGACATTAACTTAGGTGGGATGGAAAAGAGGATTAGGTGGCTATTTTAATTCATCTAAATTGAAGGAACCATGTGATGTGGAATTTCATAATGTATAATTTATGAAATTATAATATGGAATACCTTTAAATTTTCTCTAATGGAATGTCCAAGATCTCATTGACCTTGCTAGGAAGTATTTCATATGGTGTATATGCACCAAGATCAGGAACAAAAGAGTGGCCAATTATATAAAAATAAAAAATGAGCTAAATATGTACGTGGTTTCTAAAAATGGAGAAATGAAGCATGCATTATTTGAATTAAAAATACATACTTTTGATTTCAAATAAAAACACACATGTGCTTTTATGAGAATAAAACACATACGTGTTTTATTGAATAAACATAACATGTATGTGTTATGCTAAACAAGAAATATAGGTATATATTTTTCTGAATATAAGCTAGCGGAAAAATATTCCACAAATTAGGTTCTTAGTTGCAAAGAAAATGTACATGTTTTGAATGCTAATTAGTTTTTCCTCCCCTTAGTAATTTTTTAAATCAAAATATATGCATAAAATATTTAGCCTTTGTCTTTTCCCTTGCTTATATTTTAAGCTATATTTTATGTATATATTGGTAGGATGTTTTAGAATGGTTTCAAATCTCTAGGAGAGATAATGTAGATTCTAAGTTTTAAGAGATCTTATAATTTTTTAGATTTAGTCAAATGTTAGTAATTAGTAGGCTCCTATCATCATTGTATTTCTATCTCTCTATCTCATGCCCTTTTTATCCACCAATCTTTAGACCTATTTTTTTATTATCTCCTTATCCTCCCTCTTTAGCTATCTCTATCTCACTCTCTCCTCTATACCCAAGTTCTAGATCTTATAAATTTTCAGACTTAGTCAAATTTCAGTAATCGATAAGCTCCTATCATCATTCTCTCTATCTCTATTTCACTCTTTATTGGTATAGGAGCACCTAAGACCTAGGCTAGAGAGTCCTCCATTTTTGGCTTGTACTGGTCCTAGCCAAACTAGAGGTTAATAATAGGTTCCAAGAGGACCTAAGAGTGTTAGGATAATAGAGGTTAGGTTTAACCTAGGTTTTGGGTAGATTGATTAGGTCAATGAGTTAAGGTACCCTTAGGACCTAACTAAGTCCTAAAATTGCTAAAATGGGTATAAGTATGCAAACATGGTTAAAATGTTGAATTTTTGTCTAAAATAACCTCAGATGATCTTAGTTAGGTTATTTGAGCTTTGTATGAGTCTTTTTGAGGTTTGTGAGTAGATAAGATAAATTTAGCAAAAGTTGCTAAAAAGTTGTCATGATAACTTTTGGAACTTTGCAAAAGTTGCATGACAACTTTTGTCCTAAAAGGATCGACCATGCTTTTAGGTCAAAATGGATAATAAAAACCCAAAACCTTGAACCTTGAATCTATTTAAGCCCTAATATGCCCAAATCTCGAGGTTCACATTTGTTTGAAATTCTGGTTTTAGCAATTTAATTCTCTGTTACTTGTTTTGAGGACGTAGTCCGAGACTTTGATGCAATAGTAGCATCCTTTGTAATTAATTCTGTTTGGAAAATAAATATACAATCCACCTTTTATGTTTACTTTCCACTCTGTATCATTTGGAGTGTTTATTAGTTGTTTTGTTAGCTTAGAGAAAATCTGTTGTGTTTTACAGTTCATTGGCCCATAAATAGTTTTTGGTAGAAACATGGCTCCCCCATGAAACCCTATTGCATGTTCATCACGAAAATTTGGGGAATGATAGAGGAGACAATGTAAAATGTAAGTACTTTTGGTGGAGGCCTGGAAAGTGAAATGGCCAATTTTAAGGTCTTTCCCTAGGTGAGCACTGTCATTACTCAGCTAGGGACAAGGAAGTGTAAAAATTGTTTTACTTGCAGGGGTGACTTGATAGAAAAGCTCCTAGGATTTGGAGACCAAGAAGAGAATTAGATAGTATCAAGATGGATATCTGAGAGGTTGATCAATCCATTAAACCAAACCAAACTTACCATGAGTAGTGAGTTCCTAGAAGCCCTTGTAAAACCCTCCATTTTAAGTTATGGCATCGTACAGAGGCTTGAGACCCCAAGAACCACAAAATAATTGATAATATGACATAGGTACCAAGAAGCCATAACCAAATTGGTGTGATCTTTGGGAATATTTTGGAGAAATTCAAAAAATCCAGACTAGGAGGCCTAATTGGGGCTCTAGGTCTATAAGGCCAAAACAAAGATTTTGGTGAGATTAGTAAGAAGACAAGTTGAAGATCTTGATCAATTGGATCAAGGAGTGAATCAAAAATGAAAATAGCCTACCTCCACACCCCTACAAGATTCATCAACTTTCTAAGCAGGTAAGAAGCCATTGGCATGGAAATGGACAATGATGAGAAATGACCTTGAAACTATGATGGGATTACCTAGGCGTTGAAGTAAGACATTGAAGGAGTGAAGGACCTTGAGAGAGTCCTTAGGAGAACAAGGAGAATCCTTGTGAATCCCCGATAAAGCTATTGGGGAATTGGAGGTTTAGGAATCTTAGTGATCCTAACCAAGTAGCTAGAGCAAACAACTAGGCTCCTTTAGTGATCACATCAGATTGGTATCAGAGAACATTAAGATTTGGGTAGAAGTTTATTTCAAAGTTAGTGGGTGAGTCAACCATGGTCACCAATGTTGAATTGGATAGAGAAGTGATAAAACAGAAGGAGGAGAATAGGTTTCTTTGGGAGGAAATGACAACTCTTAGAAATAAGCTAGGAGAGGTAGAAGAGAAAGCTGAATTGATAAGTGAAAAGATAAAATAAGATGAAGGAAAGGGTAAAGAGGTTGGAAAGGAAGATAAAGTCCCTGAGCCTGACCCTGTTCTAATTGAAGAACCCTTCTTGAGGGCACTCAAAGATATGAGTGGGAAATCACTAGAAAGGATACCAATTTTTAGTGGCAAGATGAAAGATGAATCAATTATGGAGTGGATAGAAGGGTTTGGAAAACCATTTTGAATGTGAGGGCATTAGTGAAGCTCATAGAGTCATGGTAGCCAAATCAAGGATGAGAGGGGCTGCTCTTACTTTGTGGAAGTTTGTGTAGAATGAGAGGGTGAAGGAAGGAAAGAAACCCATAGCAAATTGGAAAGGTATGGTGGCCAATATTAGGGAAGCATATCTACCTAATGATTATGAAGTGCAACTGCATAAAAAGAGACAAAATTGGAAACAAAAGGAGCTAGAGGTTGTGTGTGAAAATTGTACCTATTAAAAGCCACAATACTTCAGTAAAAATTATAGGTGAATAATAAACAAGAAAATAATCAATGAATATATCATAAACCAGGTGATCTACCACCTTCTAAGAGATGTGATTATGGTATTCTTAGATTTGACCGAGATCAATGACAATACAACATCTAGATTAAGGATTTAAATGCTAAAACGATTGAAGTGAATGCAAGATTTAATCTATGTTTTTGTGATTTTCAATGCAATAATGACAATAAATCTAGATGAAAAATGATCTAAACTTGATAACAATGAAATCAAACTAAGCTATGAATGCAAAAACTAAGAATTGAATGATAGCAATTGATCTAAAAAATGGCACAATCTCTCCAGAACTCGACAGTATAGTGTTGTTGTTCTCAAGATTGCACACTGATTTGTGAAGAATTGAGGGTCATTTATATAGAAATTCTAGGATTTGCTAACTCATGGAAAAGCCAAAAACCACTCCTTGACTGACTCAAATTGATTGACAAGTTATAAAGGAATTAGAAATTGTTAACTTTCAATAATCAGGCAAA
Organism: Chamaecyparis obtusa; assembly: GCA_027943335.1. Classification (NCBI taxonomy): domain Eukaryota; kingdom Viridiplantae; phylum Streptophyta; class Pinopsida; order Cupressales; family Cupressaceae; genus Chamaecyparis; species Chamaecyparis obtusa. Next base: position 2,984,121 of record BSBK01001958.1, read on the forward strand.
AACAACTTATGACTTACAATCAGATGTTGAGATCATGAAAATCAACTTTATGACTTACAATTAGGAGTTGAGTTAGAAACTTAATAGAATGAGTCAAAAAGTTGATTTTGAGTTAACTGACCTTTTGATTTTTGCATAGATAAAAATTAATTTATTTAATTTTTATGTGCTTTATTCTCAACGTATTTGATTTAATTAAAAATAACTGATTTGTGGGTTAATCAATTATTAAATCAAATTTTATTCAAAATTATATTATAAATTTGACAATTCAAATTTAATCAATTAAATAAATATATAATCAATTATTTTAAAATTTTTGATTAATTGTCAAATAAACAATAGTAATTAAGAATAATTTAATTAAATCTAATTAAAGTGATTAAGTGGCTAAATAAAGTTTAATTAATTAAATATTCAACATATTTAATTAATCACACTTAGGATAAATAACATAAAATCATTTATCGCCAAATAATATTAAATTAGGGATAATTAGGATGGATTAGGAATATTTGAGAATATTCTCCGATACAGATTTGTGATAAGATTGATTAGGGTTTTGATAGCTTGATGTACAGATGTGCCTTGGATTAGGACTTTAGGGCTGATTTAAATCAATTTGTTGATATAAGAGGTTAATGGTATTGAATCCCATTTTTGGGGTATTACATTTTGCCCCTCTTTGAATTACTGTGCGAAGCGCAGTGGTTCGAAGATAAATCTATTTGTTGAGACCCAGACTCAGTTATGTGGTGGAGAAACTGATCTTGATTTAATTAACCAATTACGAGACAAAAATCAATTGAAATATTTAAAGATGTTGATTCAAGTCCCGATTGACCAAATAATGAAAGATGATGTTAAAAATAGCAACTCTGAACTTGTGATTAAGAAGTGATAAAATGCCTGATTTTGAACCTATGATTACGAGGAATTTAAATATCCTGACTCCAGGCCTGTTTGTCCAAAGGAATCAAAAGGATACCAACTCTGAACCCTTCAGTTATGAAGAATCAAGGAAATAACACATCTAAACTGATGGTTATGAAGAGCTGATACAGTTTACAAGATAAAGATAATACCATATTGATATGGATTTTGATAAATTTGATATGCCCCAAGCGATATGCCCCAACAAGGACTTTGAATGAGTCGGCAATTCGACGTTGTTGTTGTCTTGATTGCTAAAGAAGATTTGAAAAAGATTTTTTCAATTTAAAGTTTGATTAAAAGATTTGATGATGGTAAATGATATATAATACCATGCCCCCTTTGGGATTAAAATTGGAATCTAGCGAGAAAGCCAATTTGTTTGATTAGAAGCAATGTGATCAATTTTGTAAGTGGTTGTGTATATTTAGGGATGCATTCTGGACCATTTTGAGGTCATGTTGACCAAGTTTGACAAGGTTTGACCATGGGTTGACCAAGTTGAAAATTTGGAAATTTTATGTTAGATGATCAAATAGATTGAGACTTAGATTTTGTTGATGTCATGAAGGTTGATTATGCAAGTTGTCGAGCATCATGGGTCCAAATCTTAAATCATGATTTTGACAAATGAAATGATCTTAGATTTTGATTTTGATCTTGAAAATGGATTCGAGACGTTGAAATTAGCTAGGGGTGTTGTTTTCACACCAATCGAAGCACTTTTGAAAATCAGGTCAAAACCTATATAAGGCTGAAAGGGTCATTTTTGAAATCATTTTCACTGTTTGACTTTTGAGTTTGTGGAGCCCTCTAAGTGATAAAATGGTAGTTCCAGTCTCCTCACATTGATTCAAATGATCCTGATGATTTCAGAGGCCTGGACAGTATGGGAATCTGGTAAGTGAACTTTCTAACTTTTCTTTGCAATCAATTTAGCACATTTTTAATGAATTTTTAGGATTTTTAGCCGTTTTGAACCATTTTTAATTTTTGCATCATGGATTGTCATATGACACTTGGTACATCGTCATAGGAAAATTCAATTTGAATTCAAATTTCATGTGCGTTGCTTGTGGGTGTTGTATGGGAGATACCCATTTCTCGTACAACATTTCTTCACATCCCATAGTTGTCGTACAACAAAGTTTAAAGTGTTGTATGAGGGAAAGTGTCGTATGGGTTGTTTTATATTGTCGTATGACACTTGATGCTAGTTTTTTAATTTCCTGAATTGTCGTATGAAAAATAGTGAGCATTTTTAGGGTGCTTAGCACATTTTTTCAAAATTTTTGATTGCTCAGTTGGATTTAATGGAATTTATTGCACCTTTTAAAATGTTAAGTTTATTGATTTGTGTGCATTTTTCATTGATTTGGATCAATTTATTGATGTCACTTTCATCTTTTTGGTGTTTTCCGATTCAACATCCAAACATTCATGTCAAAGTTTCACACCTAGACACACAGAGGTTATGTATCTCATTACTAGACCTGATCAGAGTACATCTGGCTACATGTGGTTTTGAGCATTTGATAGGTTTGCCTGAGATTAGGGAAAATCATGGCCTTCTCATAGTATTGATCAATAGGTTTCACTTGGAGACCTAGACCTTTCATCTTCCTATAGGGGAGATTATGATTACTCTAGAGGATGTGTACCGCATCCTCATGATTCCCTTCCATGGTCCCCACCCTAACTATTTGAGCTCAGTGAACATAGGTCTTTAGGTGTTATGTATAGTCTTTAGTGCGAATGCGTAGATTGCTTAACAGATCCCATGGGATACCCTGGTGTACAGGTATGGTTAGATGCACAAGCTTGAGTGTATTATAGCAGGGATGATCAGAGGAGTCATCATGTTAGACCGTCAACAAAATGGTTTTCTTATGGGTTGGGCACCGATGGTGCAACGTTTGATGGCTCATCCTATAGAGCTCAGGTGGGGTCAGTGCTTATTGGTACATATATTTTTAGAGATGCATGAGGCTGTATAGCATGAGGGAAAGAGCTTTTCCCACTAAGTTCTAGTCTTACAGGTTTGGGCATGGAAGCATATCCCTATTTGTATGCCCATATGCAGAGATGAGAGGAAACCTCAAAAACTTCTGGTTTATAGTTATGTAAGTTATATCACCAGGAAAGGATGGGTCAGAATGAGTACTAGTGGTAGGTCTTAGATGACATGACAGTCGTGGTCTAGAGACCATACTTATAGGTTGAGGCATGACTCACATCTAGGGCTCAGTTTGGGTATTTTTTCCAGAGTCACCCTCTTATTGGTTGATCGACCACTATTTTGGAGCGATTCCTCATTACACGGGTATGGAGATAGTATGGTCTGGTATAGGACACCCTACAAGAGTTTTCTTCATATGTCTGATAGATACGGGAGATGGGACTAGGGTGGAGTCCATGACTATCATATGTCATGTGTATGTAGGAGTACATTAGGATACATAGAAGAGACTAGGATTGTAGGGTCGAGGTGGTAGAGGTAGGAGTCACAAATGCATATAGCACACACCTGGCAAAGAAACCCTTCATATGGGTTTCAGATACTATAGAGCTAATTCTTATTATGGAGGAGGTAGATGATGTGATAGGTGCTTCCTATGATAGGGGTCGGAGGAGAATGGATACTCAAATTCCTACTATACAATAGACTCCTATGCATGGAGTTATTGGTGCCCCAGCACATTAGGTACTAGATGTGAGACTGACCCCTAGGCCACGCCCAGTTCCACTACATAGACCTTCAGTGATGCATCATAGGTATACCGGGGGAGAGGGTGGGTCTCTAGGTGTCATTGGTATCACCGTAGGAGAAGAGGAGGTTATGGGAGTAGATCATGATGTTCCCATGGGTGAAGCGGAGGATATGCCAGATTTTGACTTGGGTGCTGAGGTGAGACACTGAAAGGTGAGGGGAGAGGAGTTGGGAGGAGAGGAGGCCATGGGAAGAGAGCAGGATGCAATAGAGGAGGGGTTGTGAAATACACCTCAAGATACACTGACTCCGTCAACAGATCAGAGAGATTAGAGCCTAGAGACTCTCTCTAGAGATTAGGTTGGTGAAGTGAGCTACCGAGTTACGAGAGTCCCAGGCAGAGACATGAAGACTAAGAGTAGAGATTGTACATCAAACCAGAAGGGAAGCTTACTATGTTTTAGAATATTTTTTAGTTGTCCCACCTAGTCAGAGGGTGACTTCGTATTCTCAATACATACTAGGTTTAGAGGCAATGAGGGCAGATCTAGCACTAGAGGCCCCAGCCGAAGGAGGAGACACACTTGACGTGGAGGATCAGGCTGATAGTTGATGTGATAGTGTCCTCATTTTGTATATTTTTGACCATTTTTGATGTACACATATAGCTCATTACATAGTAAGCAGGGAAGCTTACTATGTTTTAGAATATTTTGTAGTTGTCCCACCTAGTCAGAGGGTGACTTCGTATTCTCAATACATACTAGGTTCAGAGGCAGTGAGGGCAGATCTAGCACTAGAGGCCCCAGCCGAAGGAGGAGACACACTTGACGTGGAGGATCAGGCTGATAGTTGATGTGATAGTGTCCTCATTTTGTATATTTTTGACCATTTTTGATGTACACATATAGCTCATTACATAGTAAGCAGGGAAGCTTACTATGTTTTAGAATATTTTGTAGTTGTCCCACCTAGTCAGAGGGTGACTTCGTATTCTCAATACATACTAGGTTCAAAGGCAGTGAGGGCAGATCTAGCACTAGAGGCCCCAGCCGAAGGAGGAGACACACTTGACGTGGAGGATCAGGCTGATAGTTGATGTGATAGTGTCCTCATTTTGTATATTTTTGACCATTTTTGATGTACACATATAGCTCATTACATAGTAAGCAGGGAAGCTTACTATGTTTTAGAATATTTTGTAGTTGTCCCACCTAGTCAGAGGGTGACTTCGTATTCTCAATACATACTAGGTTCAGAGGCAGTGAGGGCAGATCTAGCACTAGAGGCCCCAGCCGAAGGAGGAGACACACTTGACGTGGAGGATCAGGCTGATAGTTGATGTGATAGTGTCCTCATTTTGTATATTTTTGACCATTTTTGATGTACACATATAGCTCATTACATAGTAAGCAGGGACGCTTACTATGTTTTAGAATATTTTGTAGTTGTCCCACCTAGTCAGAGGGTGACTTCATATTCTCAATACATACTAGGTTCAGAGGTAGTGAGGGCAGATCTAGCACTAGAGGCCCCAGCCGAAGGAGGAGACACACTTGATGTGGAGGATCAGGTTGATAGTTGATGTGATAGTGTCCTCATTTTGTATATTTTTGACCATTTTTGATGTACACATATAGCTCATTACATAGTAAGCAGGGAAGCTTACTATGTTTTAGAATATTTTGTAGTTGTCCCACCTAGTCAGAGGGTGACTTCGTATTCTCAATACATACTAGGTTCAGAGGCAGTGAGGGCAGATCTAGCACTAGAGGCCCCAGCCAAAGGAGGAGACACACTTGACGTGGAGGATTAGGCTGATAGTTGATGTGATAGTGTCCTCATTTTTTATATTTTTGACCATTTTTGATGTACACATATAGCTCATTACATAGTAAGCAGGGAAGCTTACTATGTTTTAGAATATTTTGTAGTTGTCCCACCTAGTCAGAGGGTGACTTTGTATTCTCAATACATACTAGGTTTAGAGGGAGTGAGGGCACCGAGGGTAGATCCAGCACTAGAGGCCCTAGCCGAAGGAGGAGACACACTTGACGTGGAGGATCAGGCTGATAGTTGATGTGATAGTGTCCTCATTTTGTATATTTTTGACCATTTTTGATGTACACATATAGCTCATTGTAGCTCATCATTGATGATGTATTGTATGTACATTATGGTTCGATTGGATTATAGATTTTGAGATGTATCCCATGATTTTATATATATATATATATATATATATATATATATATATATATGAATACAATGTTTTAATTGTCTTTTTCAATGTATGTATGTTTATGCATTATGGATGAAATGATGTTGTATGGATTTATGAAAATTTATTTCTTTATTATGGTTATTGATGCAAATGTATGTATGCAATGGATATATGAAATGATTATGAAAAATGTAAATACAACGATTCACATGATATTTTTACAGGTACATGAAGAATTTAAGTGCTTAGTCATTGTCAAAATGATGTTTTACTCAAGATAGTGACTTCTTGCCTGTTATTTTAAGAGACCTTCACATTACCCTTGGTCTTTTAATGTTTGAAGTGAAATCATGAGAACATTAATTACTATTTTGTATTCAAAACATGAATGATATGCAACCAGACACAATGCATGACACAAATGAAATGCAACCTAGGACCTAGTGACTGATCTTTTTGTTGGTCTTTTTCATCACTGAATATTTTTGGTAACATCAGATGTCAATACAACATCCACTAGTTAGGCAACCATGAACATATGAATAGTGATGTTTAGTCATATTTGTCGAATTAAATATAAGCACCAAGGCACAAGAGCTAGGATGACTTGAATATCATGTCCATTTTGATTTAGAAATTTGTATAAGCATCAGAGCATAAACATTGTGATGACCTAAATGCACCTTGCATACAAACACACCAAGTAGTGGGGAGTTCATCCTCACTCTATTGTGAATTAACCGCAGTGACCCTTTATTGTTCACATCCTTGGATAATGTCTCATTTTGCAGTAGGAGTAAGAAATCATGCAAAAGATAAAAACAAATAAAAGATGATGCCCCTATCCTTGCCTCTTTTAAATCCATGAAGGACATCATTAATTATCTCAAGGGACATAATATGAAAAAATCTCACATGAAACAGTTAGCATACAAAAATATTTCAGCATACATCAGAGATTGTTTTGTTGTAGCAGTGTATTTGTTTGTGTTGTTGTCAGTTGCAAAAATCCTTGACTGGTAGGGAGACAAAAGAACTGACTTAGATAAAGTACTAAAGGATGTTGAATGGATATGAATTTTTTGAGGTATTGAGGACCATAGGATATGACTAGGAATGCCCCCAAGTTGTAAACATTGATTAGGTTCAGACTCTTGTTGCACTATGCCAGACTGACTTATTGAATTGCAAGATATATACAAACTAAAATAGGACAAAAAGCTGGGGAAGTACCAAGATTGCATTGATAAATGAAGAGTTTCATACAAGTGGCACCCATTTACTGAGTTTTCACCATCTTGGTGGAGATTCTATTTTTTCTACCACAACACCTGTTTACCAGGTTTTCACCAAGGCACTTTTTTTTGTGTACTTTTGCATTTTTGCATTTTTTTTGCATTTTTCTCTTTTTTCAATTTTTTTGTATTTTTCCTTTTTAAATTTTTTTTTTTTGTGCATCATCAAGGCACCTATTGCTAGGTTTTCACCAGGATGATTATTTTTTCAGGACTTTTTCTGATTTTTAGTTTCTTTTTCATGACATTTTACCCACATTGAATATCTAGGCGTAGAATTTCTTCAGACAAAGAACATTGATTGGTTCTCAAAGCTTTTCTCCTTCTGTCATTGAGAGTTGATAGGCTCTAGAGTGAAAAATAGTAGTGACAACAAAGGGAACCAACTAGTTGGGTTCAAACTTCCCTTTGCATTCTCGATGGTATTGATTTTTAGTGTTCTCTCTTAAGACTAGATCATCGACCTGAAATTCTTTGTGTCTGAGTTTCTTGTTGTAGCTTCTAGACATTCATTTATGATATACTCTAAGATGATCATATGCAACTTTCCTATGCTCATCTAGTAATTCAAGTTCTTGCAATGTGGACACTCTATAATTATCATCGGTTACTAGACCATGCATTCTGATTCTGAGAGATGGGATTTCAACCTCTATAGGTAGTACCACTTCAGTCCCATATATTAAAGTGAAGGGAGTGGCCCCAGTGGGAATTATTATACTTGTTCTATAGGCCTATATAGATGGATTTATCATGAGGTACCTGTTGCCCAAAGTTTCATATCTTTCAATTCTGGCCTCTGCAACTGTCTAAGTCCCTGCTGCAACTTTTTTTCACGTGCGAAGTTGATCCACAAGGTTTTATGATTTGTGCTCTTGGCCCCATGTTATTTGATTTATTGTCAAACCCTAGTCTAGATCGCATCACTTAATTTGCAAAGCTTAGGAAGATATTCAATTTTAAAGGTTGCAGGAAATACTAGTGTCGCAGAGTTCCAGAAAAGTGTTCAAAGTGTCGAAAACCCTCTGTGTTTTCTACCTTTTGGTTCGAAAGCTCAGTGTGTTTTCGAGCTTCACTCTGAAAGCTCAGTGTGTTTTTGACTCCTGCACTTCACACTTCTTCCTCTACCAGCATTCATTTCATAAGTGCGCAACTCTGACAAGTGGGGCTCAGTTGGTTTTCGGCAAGCTATTATGTGGCTTGTCACATGATTGCATAAGTCCTTTTCCATTTATGCAACCATGCGACTAACCGTTGATGGTCCTATTAAAGAATGCTAGTGGTTTGTCACATGATCACATAGCCCCTTTTTAGGCTATGCAAACATGCGAAAAAATGATAGCCGCACTGATAGGGGCCTACAGTTTGGTGACGTGCCCGCATTTCATTGGTCAGATGGTGACAATGTTTTATAGTGGGCTTGGGATGCAAGTGCGGTAAAGATCTACGGTGGTCACATGTTTGCATGGGATCTTCTGACCCCATGTGATCATGTGACAACCATCCGATGTAGGGGTCTAAGGGTTTGGGTTATAGTTTGGTGGCAGTGGAAAGAGATCTACGGTGGTCGTAAGATCTCATGGGATCTTCTAACCCCATGAGATCTTGCGCCCACCATTTGATTGGAATCTTAGTTTGTGGATGGGCCCAGGGTTGGTAAAGTAAATGCGTGGTTGCACGGTTGATGGTTTTGTGTGCTCGCTGAATGTAGCTGGGGTTAAGGAAAGGATCAGGTGACTTGGTGACCAAGGCAAAGTGAGGCTAAGGTAGGCTTGGGGTTAAGTTTGTGGATAACTTCTAAGCTTGTCGCATGATCGCATGCGATCTTCTAACCACATGCGACCATGTGACGAGCCTTCAATGGTTAACAGGTGGTAGGTCTTGCGGGCCTAGGTGTCTTGTGTGGTAGCAGGGTATGATTTTAGTGGCTAGTCACATGATTACATGTAGTCTTTTGGGCTCATGCAATCATGTGACCAACATTATTTCAAAGCAGTGTGACTCTTCTTCACGGGTTGTCTTCTGCAGAGATGTTTGCAAGTAGCGGGTAGCTAAAAAATTGATGTCACCAGGATGGTTGCAGGTTGCGAAGATGATGAAGAGGTTCAACTAGCTGCCATGAGTCGATTCTTGTCCCTACAAGGTACCAGTTAGCATTCATGGCATTTTTGTGTAGGAAGAGGATAAGTCCAGGTTGCTTGTCTACAAGTTGTTGACGGTACAGGCATGGACACACAAGGAGAAATATCTGATCGGTTGAGATATTTGCAGAATTGTATTCATGATCAGAAGTTGTACCCTAGGGTTGGATATTGTATTATTTAATCTATATCCCCTAGTTAGAATTTTGGACTCCTACCTGCGTGCAGTGAGGGATGTATATATTGTTTTTTGAGAGCCTCAGTGCTCAGAATTCACATTTTTTAAGGAAAAAAGACTCTTTCTTAGGAAGCTATTTGTGGCATTTCTTCCTGCCCTCTGGTTTCTCACATTCTATAAATTCCCATTGATAATACAAATATTGCAAAGGTAGTTTGTGACAATCCTTCATGTCCCTGTGCTTCCTTGTTTGCATTATCTCTTATTGGATTAAGGTTTATGAATGCTTTCAGTGATATTTAGGGTTCCTGATCCCTCTTACTTTCAGCTTATATGTGTAGTACTATGTTTGATCTGATTTGAGTGAGTTTGTGGGTATTCTTTAGCCCCCTATCATTTTGTCTCATTCCTGTGCCCTTTTGCTAAAGATAATGTCTGCTTGTAGGTCATAGGTTGTGTCTAATGTTTAGGCCCTCTTATGAAATACTTATGCAAGCCTATTTAGTAAGTTGTGATCTACTAGACCTAGTTCCTCTAATGATCTCATTCCTCTATACTAAGATCCAAACCCTAGTTTCAGTGCATCACCTAGTAGGATAGATTTTCTTTTAGTCATTTCCTTTTTCACACACTCCTTCTACCCCTTTCCCTCAAAAGAATTTAATTTTCATGTTAAGAAGCAAATTAGGGTGATAATCCAAGAGGAACCATCCTAGAACTTGGAGGTTTCATCTCGGTTAGCAAAGGTACCACAACCTTTAGATGATTCCCATGTTATACTGAGTTATCAAGACCAAGAGAGCTTGAAACAAAGGCACAAACTCAGTGTATAATAATGCTAATATCTCCCTATTTTGTTAATCATGTGATGCAATATTTTAAATAAATTCTTGTTGGACACTTCAACTTGTCCATTTCCCTATGGATAGTAGACAAATGACCAATGTTGAGTTATCTTGAATTTGGAACATAAGGAATCTAGGTCCTTGTTTTTAAATTGGCCTCCATTGTCAGTGATGATGGAGTGTGGGATACCATATCGACAAATCATATAATTCAGGATGAAAATAGAAATATGCTTTCCAATTGCTTGTGTCAAAGGAACTTCTTCAACCCATTTTATGAAATAATCAGTTGCTGTGATAATATGGGTGTGACCATTTGACGAATCTGGATATATAGATCCTATGAGATCAAATGCCCATTGTTGAAAGGGCCATTGTGTTGTGAATGGAATCAAATCTCTACCTAGAGCATGAATTAAGTTTCCATGGACCTGACATTTCTTGTAATTCTTAGCATATTTCACGACCTCTTTCTCTATATCAAGCCAATAGTAGTCCACCCTAATGAGTGTTCAAGCTAATGTTAAACCATTAGAATGTGACCCACAAATAGCATCATGGAATTCCTCTAATGCGTGTTTCAACTCTTCTTTCTCTAAACATGTAAGGAGTGTACCATCCAAACTTCATTTGTATAGATTATTACCAATGATGACATACTATGACTCATTTTGGATAAGGTATCATTTTTCATAATGGTTAAGGGTATTAGGAATGACTTGGTCATGAAGGTAAGAATAGATAGTTTTGTAACACGAGGAATCATGACCAACAATAGTGCAAATCATGTGGGTTTTTGGGAAATCATAGGAAGGGAATGCCAGTGCTTCCACTAGCAACTCATAGCATAGCTCATGTTCTTCTTGCTGTAGTAAAGATGGTAGTGTAGCCATGGCATCAACTGCCTTGTTCTCCATCCTGGGTATCTGGTCAAATGTGATAGAAATGAAATATTTCTTTAGATCATCTACCATTCACTTGTATGGAATGTTCTTGTCATCCTTTGTTTGATACACATCATTGACTTGGTGAATGACCAGTTGGGAGTCTCCATGAATGTGTAGTTATGTTAGCTTCCATTCTATTTCTAATTTCATTCCATTTAACAGAGCTTCATACTCTGCTATGTTATTAGTGCAAGGAAACTTAATTCTGAATGCCTTTAGAATAGAATATCCTTGTGGAGTGATGAACAAGAGACCAACTCCAGATCCATTTTGTGTGTAAGAATTGTCAAAGAATAATCACCATGTTCTAGAGGATAGGTGCATGATAGAAGCACTAGAAAATTCCATTTGCATTGGTTGGTCATCAAACATTAGAGCTTCGACTAGTTGATCTGCGATGAATTATCCTTTAATGGGTTTCCTTTCAACGTACTCAATGTCAAATTCACTCAGGAGGATTACCCATTTTGCTAATCTACCCATGAGAGCAACTTTTCTTAATAATTATTTCAATGGATCTATCTTTGCTACTAGGTGTATGGTATGAGCCATCATGTAGTGCCTCAATTTTTGTGATGCAAAGATCACAACCAGACATGATTTCTTTATCATAGAGTAATTCTTTTCATAAGCCACTAAGGTTTGAGTGATGTAATAGATATATCTTTCTCGTTTATTTTAATCATGCTGTGCCAACAATACCCCTAGTGATGTATCTGTCGTAGAAACATACAATATCAATGGATTTTGTTGAATAGGAGGCATGAGAGTTATGGATTTTCCAAGTATTATTTAATGTGGCTAAAATTATTTTCACATTCTTCACTCCATTTGTAAGTCAAACCTTTATGCAATGTTTTAGTGAAAGGTTGTGATATGTTTGCTAATTGAGAGATGAAGTGTTTGATAGATTGTAGCCTTTCTTGCAAAGTACACATTTGACTAATATTTTTTGGAGGTTACATCTCCATGATTTCTTTGACCTTTTCCGGATCCACTTCTATACCTTTCATTGAAAAAATGTATCCTAATAGTTTCCTAAAGTGACACCAAAGGCACATTTCTTGGGATTTAGCCGGAGACTAAATTTTTCCATTTTGTCTAGTATTGTACCTAGTTTAGATAAGTGTTCAGATCTCTTCATTGATTTAGCCAATGTATCATCTACATAGTCTTCCATGTTCTTATGCAACATGTCATGAAAGATAGATGTCACAACTCTTTGATAAGTAGCAGTGACATTTTTCTGACCAAATGGCATTACATTCCAACTGAAAGTACCCCATGCACATGTGAAAGTTATCCTCCCTTGATCCTCTAGAGCTATCTTTATTTGGTTATATCCTGAAAAACCATCCATTAAGGAGTACATTTCAAATCCTGCACTCATGTCCACTATCATATGGATATTTGGCAGTGGAAAGTCATCCTTTGGGTATGCTCTATTTACATCTCCAAAATCTATGCATACTCATATAGACTTATCTGGTTTTGACACCTGAACCATGTTTGATATCCATTCAACATAGTCTATGACTCAGATGCATCATGCATTGAGTAATTTCTCTAATTCAGCTTTGACAGGAAGTGCAATATGAGGGTGCATTTTTCACAATTTATGCTTCATTGGTTTAACTAATGGAGCTATATAGAGATGATGCATAATCAAATTAGGGTCTAATCCTAACATGTTTGAATATTTCCATGCAAATTTTATCTTCTTTTCTATTATCAATTTTGTGAATTCTTGTTTCTCCTCTTCCGATAGGGATTGTGCAACATGAATCAATTGAGGTTCTTTGATAGAAACACTCCAAGGTGTGCTTGTACAAACTCTTCTCTAGGAATTTACTTGTCCTAACCTTCCCAAGATCCTAAGCTCTCTTCTAGGACCTTATTAGTCTTTTATCTTTTGGCCTAAGACTATTCCAACTCAACTCTATGAGTTAATCTTCTTGTGCTTCACCTTGAGGGATTTCTACCATTTAGGGTGCTTCAACTCTTCACTCCTCCTTGGATGACTCCAAGTACTCATTCACCATAAACTCTTAACAAGTGCTGTAGGGGGTGAATTCTTCATTATAACATCTATTTGAATCCCTACTGATCCCATTTGAACATGACATAAAGACTTTTCTCATTGGGTTCAAAATTTACTATGCCCTTGGCCTAATAGGCCTAATTGGTCTACTAGCCCTAGACAGGGTGATTTTTCCAATTCTTCCTAAAAACTTCCAAATGAATCCAAATAGTAACTTCACATTCTGATACCCTTTTAAGAAACCTTAAAGATTTTGGTGGTCTTAGGGTTCTAGGGTCTCCGTATAGTAGGTTCCTAGAATATAGGGCTAATAGGGCTAATAGGGCTATATTTATGTAGTCTATTGATTTCTTCCTAGAAATATACCTTAATGGATTGGCCAATGTCTAATCTCATTACAAAGTATCAATATGACTATTTTCTATATGAAACCATGCTTCATTTGAGCCTTCACTCTTTCCCCTACAGATACACATGAAATCTTCACTGTCATGCACCTAGACGGGTACAATGGTCTCACTTAGGGCATGATACTAAAAATGGCTATCTTGTTCTCCTGGCTTCCTACCTGCATATTTAAAATGTATAGAGGCTCCCCTAACATATTCATCCAAACCCTAGTGATTTCCACTATTGGATTATATGGGGGAGCCATTCTTCCCAAAATCACTCTGTCAACACCAGCAACTATATAACTTACAAAAAAATTTAAAAGACTAAACTAATGTAATCAAAACCTCTACACTACTGAATAGAAATTTCTTAGAATTAACCCTACTTTAAAAATCTAACACTAAATTTCACACTTCAATCCATCTATTAACTCATGCACTCAAAACAAGTCATCTGTCACTGAAAACCATAACACTGTGCCTTTATTCCAATTCAAAAATCTTCTTACACCGTACTACCTTGGGAAATGGGATCCTATCTTAACTAAAATATGCCTTTTCCATGGTTTTAGGCCACTGAGCATTAAAAACCACCCTTAACTTTGAAGGGATCAAAGTTGTCGATGTTGGATGCAACATTTGCCAAAAATACAAATGTTGTCATGACAACATTACAAAAACTTTTTCATCATTGCTCAAAACTAACTTTAATGAACACTAACTCCTACCAAATGATGTATAAACATCATTTAGGCCTTTGTAGGAACTTTTCTAATATTATCTAAGTCTAGGAGACTTTTAGACCCATTTAGACCCATTTTCCCATCTTAGGCCTAATCTAGAACTATCTACTATAAAAGCCTTAAACATCTAGGTTGGATTGAGACTAGTCTAATACACCTAGGAACACACTTGCAAGACCTTCTAAGGTAAAATTAAAAGATACTGACTTGGATAAGTGATGAAGGGTGCTCCCCTTAATACCACAACCACATAAGAGAAATAGAGAAACAACAATAATATGCAAGAACAGAAAATTGGCTTCTTATTATCTCCACAAATGTGGAATTACAAACTTTCAGAATTACAATATGCAAAGCCACATGGGCATTCCCTTACAATATTCTGTAGGACAAAGCCTCGAGTCAATACCCAGATCTACTACCCAGAACTATTCTGAACTCCTAAGACAATAATACAGCCTTCCTTATATAGGCAATTTTCCACCGCCTGGGAAGGTTCCAGAATTTTAGCCAATAAGGCCGACCAAACTTAGAATTATTTTATTTTACATTTTATTACATCATAGTCGGCTCAAGATAACCTTTGAAACCCGAATAGAAATTTTGAAGAAAATTATTTTCTGCCATTTCGGGTGGCCCAACTTCCGAAGACCATAAGTCATCACCAGTTGACCCGATCGGCTATTATAACCCCATTTCGGAAATGCCACGAAGCGCTCTATAGGCTTGACCCAAGCAAGCACCCGTCACCCAAATTTTTGACCTCATCTGGGGCCTCTAAAGCCTTCAAAACTGAGTTCAAAGTTTTTGTACCTTGCTGCCAATACCGAAAATCTTCAATATCTTCCAATATACACTTGATCTGGCAATGAAACTTTACTGGTAGACGTATATGACCAAAATGAACCTCCAAGAAAGAAATCAGATCATTCTGAGCACATACAAAAATTACCAAAAATAGTAACTTTCCATAAATAGCAGCTCTGCACAAAATAGCCATTATTGAATGCAAAAATAGAAATATTTTTGGGTGATGCAAGATTGCTCTTACACCCAGGATGCTCCTGCAATAGACACCCGGGGTAATTTGAGAAGTGACCCTGTCACGACTTAGGTGTGCAGAGGAAAACCAAGACAGCTAACCTCCTCCTTTGTCAGCCATGATGAATCTTCAACAGGTCATCCTTTCCACTTGACCAGATATTCTTCATATGTCCTGTTCCTTGTGCTTCTGCCAACATGACTGTCCCGTATATCTTCGATCTCCTTAGTGTCTGAACTAGTTGCTGGAATACTCCACTGTGCTGCTGTGATCTCATCTTCAACACCTCCTTCATGATACTCTGTCAGATCTGAAATGTTAAACACTGGTGAAATATTTAGCTCAGTAGGCAATTCTACCTCATATGCGTTTCCTGAATCATGTTTCTTCAGTATCGTACATGGTCCAAACTTCTTCATTTTCAGCTTGTTATATGTACCAACTAGAAACCGCTCCTTCCGCAAATGAACCATGACTTCGTCACCAACTTGAAATTCTTTATACCTCCTTTTCTCATCTGCCTTAGCCTTATACTATGCATTCATCTTGGTAATATGCTTCCTCACCTCTTCATGGATGTTCTTCAAGTGTTCTGCAAAATCCTCAGCTTCAGCACTACTTATTTCTCCTTTAGCTATCTTCCTTAATTTAGATGCATTTCTTGGACTATTTCCATATACAATCTGGAATGGTGATTTACCAGTGCTCCTGTTGACAAAATTATTGTATGCGAATTCCGCCTGTGGTAAAATCAAATCCCATCCTGTTGGCTTATCTCCAACCAAACATCTCAGCAAATTTCCCAAACTCCTATTCACCACCTCTATCTGTCCATTAGTCTGTGGATGATGTGATGAACTAAACTTCAAATTTGTCTTCAACTTCTTCCACAATGTACGCCAGAAATATCCAACAAACTTAGTGTCCCGATCTGAAACTATGGTCTTTGGAAAACCATGAAGTCTCACTACTTCTCTAAAAAACAATTCTGCTACATGAACAGCATCATTAGTCTTCTTGCAGGGAATAAAATGTGCCATCTTTGAAAATCTGTCAACTACCACAAAAATTGAATCGTGTCCCCGTTGTGTCCTCGGTAAACCAAGAACAAAGTCCATGCTGATATCCTCCCAAGGCCTCTCTGGTACAGGTAATGGCTGATACAACCCTGTATTCTGCTTCACTCCCTTCACCATCTGACATACTCGGCACCTCTGTACAAACTTCTTCACATCTTGCTGCAACTGTGGCCAATAATAATTCTCACTAACCAAACTAAGGGTTTTATCACGACCAAAATGTCCAGCCAATCCTCCGCTATGCTTCTCCTTGATGAGATTCTCCCTCATAGAACTTCGTGGAATGCACAACTGACTCCCTCTGAATAGCATATCATCCTGGATGATGAAATCCAACCATTTCGTCCTGTCTAGAGTAACAGGTTCTGTACAAGCTTTCCAAGCTTCACCAAAATCAAGATCCTCTGGATATAAATTCTTGAGTTCCTTGAACCCAACCACTTCAATCTGCATTTCTGTCAGCAATAGTTGCCTTCTGCTAAGAGCATCTACAACCCTATTAGACTTTCCACTCCTATGTTTCAAAACAAATGTATAACTCTGCAAAAACTCAACCCATTTCAAATGCCTTTGATTCAATTTTCCTTGACTATTCAAATATTGCAAAGCTTGATGATCAGTATACAAAACAAACTCCTTGGGAAGCAGATAGTGCCTCCACTTTTTCAATGCCTGAACTATAGCATAAAATTCCTGATCATAAACAGAATATTTTCTCTTGGCATCATTTAATTTCTCACTGAAATAAGCAACAGGTTTACCTTCTTGGCTCATAACAGCTCCTATTGCAGTACCACTAGCATCACAATCTACTTGAAACACCTTATTAAAATTTGGAAGTGCTAAAACAGGTTGTTCTGTAACTTTTTGTTTCAACAATTGAAAACTCTTTTCTGCCCCATTAGTCCACTTAAACTCTTTTCTATCCCCTCTCATTGTTTCAGTCAAGGGTCCACAAATACTGCTAAAATTTCTGATAAACTTTTTATAAAAGCTAGCTAGACCATGAAAAGATCTTACCTCAGTAGCACTCCTTGGAGTAGGCCATTCAAGGATAGCCTGTACCTTCTCTGGGTCCATTTTTAGACCTTCTGCTGAAACTACAAATCCCAAATACACTAACTCTTTCTTCACAAAACTGCACTTCTTCAAATTAATCAACAATTTCTCATCTCTCAACTTCTCAAATACCATACAAATATGCATCATATGCTCATCCAATGTCTTACTAAAGATCAAAATATCATCTAGGTAAACAATGACAAACTTACCCAGAAATTCTTTCAGAACCTCGTTCATGAGCCGCATGAAAGTGCTCAGTGCATTGGTTAGCCCAAAAGGCATGACTAACCACTCATATAGTCCTTCCTTTGTCTTGAAGGCAGTCTTCCATTCATCTCCTTCTCTGATTTGAATCTGATGATATCCACTCTTCAGATCTATTTTTGAGAAATACACAGCTCCACTCAAACAGTCTATAATATCATCCATTCGTGGCAATGGAAACCTGTACTTGATTGTGATCTTGTTTATTGCCCTAGAATCTGTACACATCCTCCATTCTCCATTCTTCTTTGGTGCTAATACCGCTGGTACAGCACAGGGACTTAGACTCTCACGGATCAATCCTTTCTGTAACAGTTCATGTACTTGTCTGTTCAACTCCTCACTTTCTGCAGGTGTCATTCTGTGTGCTGCCTTATTCGGAAAACTCGCTCTTGGGATCAAGTCCATCTGATGACTGATCTTCCTGACTGGTGGTAATCCATCAGGCACGTTATCGGATACAATATCCTGAAACTCATTCAACAAATCTGCAACTTCTACAGGAACATCTTCTACTTCCTCTTTACCAACTTTTGGAATTAAAGCAAAACATACATGCTCATGCCTCATACCATCTAGGAAATTTCTTCCATCAACAAAAGTTATCCTTGCATTACCACATACCTTTTCTTCGGTCTCCTTCAATGGTTTTAGCTTATGTCGCACTCCATCCTTTGTCAGGGAATAAGTATTCGCACGACGATCATGTACAGCACATCTGTCAAACTGCCATGGTCTACCCAACAACATATGACATGCATCCATAGATATGATATCACACAATACCTCATCTTGGTATCCACCAACCTTGAACTTTACTAGGCATTGGTCATTGACCATGACCTTGTGGTCATCCTATACCCAGGCAATCTGATATGGATGTGGGTGTTTCTGTCTCTTGAGCTTCAACTTTGTCACCATCTCTTCTGACACCAAATTGTCAGTGCTTCCACTATCAATGATCACATCACAACATTTACCTTCACACTTGCACCTGGTGCGAAACAGGCTCCTCCTTTGCTCAGGTTCATTCTCACCACTCAACAGGACTCTTCTGTTAATCAACGTTTCTCCTCTTTTAGCATCTTCAAAATTTGATGATCTGGCATCTTCATCTATATGCGCAACTCTGGCCTGGCCTTCATTTCTCCTGTCTGTTCTGCCTTGGCACTGAGGAAATTCAAATGCCCTATGACCTTCTTCTCCACAATGAAAACATGTTCCACGGAAGCCTCCTCTTCTAGATCCTTGTCCTCTTCCTCTTCCTCTTTGATCTCTATTATTCTGATCCTGGAAGTGATTGGAATTATTTCCGCGCTGATTCTGACTGCTACTAGCCTCATCCTTCTTTTTTGGATCTTCATTTCGGCCACCATATGACCATCCACCAGATCATCCACCGCGACCTCTTCTATTTTGTCTGCTCTCGAACTTCTTGTTCAGCTTTTCCTCTACTTTTAGGGCAAATTGGTATGCCTCCTCAATACTATTCATTTGAACCAGATTCAACTCCTGAATGCTTGGCCTTAACCCATTAAGGTATCGGGCAACTTTCTCCATATCAGCTTCTCGATGGCTTGTTCTGATGAGGAGTCGATAGAACTCCTCTGTATACTCTTGAACAGATCTTCTTGCTTGCTTCAAACTTTGCATTTTCTTTAGTAGATCAAGCTCATAATCAACAGGAATGAACTGTTGCTTCAATTTATCCACCATCCGATCCCATCTTGTGATTTTATCTTTCCCTCTTCTGTTTCGCTCCAATTGAATTTCTTGCCACCAGATCTTCGCATGACCTTTCAGTCTAGCCTTCGCAAATTTGACCCTATCAGGATCCTCAACATCTTCATACTCAAAATATTCCTCACATTCATTGATCCAGTCGATCAATTCCTCTGGGTTAAGATTTCCAGAAAATGTAGGAACCTCAACCTTAGGTCTTTTCCCAATCTTGGAAATCGCCCGAAAAAGTCTTTCTTCCTCCTGGTTCACAATTTCAGCTTCTCCTTCTTGATATTCTTCTTCGGCTTCATCCTCGCTTTCATCTCTGACATTAAGATTCATTCCTCTACGAATCTCTTCTTGTAATGCTCGTACTTGTCTCTGCAGCTCTCTAACCTCAGGTGTTACAACACCAGCTCTTCCACCACGTTCCCTTCGTGGAGGCATTTTCGCGATGCGCATTGTAACCCTAGCCACGGTCTTGGTGCAAACTCCCTCACAGTCGGCGATCTGTTTACACACTCAAGAACTCCTACTCTGATACCACCTGATGAAGGGTGCTCCCCTTAATACCACAACCACATAAGAGAAATAGAGAAACAACAATAATATGCAAGAACAGAAAATTGGCTTCTTATTATCTCCACAAATGTGGAATTACAAACTTTCAGAATTACAATATGCAAAGCCACATGGGCATTCCCTTACAATATTCTGTAGGACAAAGCCTCGAGTCAATACCCAGATCTACTACCCAGAACTATTCTGAACTCCTAAGACAATAATACAGCCTTCCTTATATAGGCAATTTTCCACCGCCTGGGAAGGTTCCAGAATTTTAGCCAATAAGGCCGACCAAACTTAGAATTATTTTATTTTACATTTTATTACATCATAGTCGGCTCAAGATAACCTTTGAAACCCGAATAGAAATTTTGAAGAAAATTATTTTCTGCCATTTCGGGTGGCCCAACTTTCGAAGACCATAAGTCATCACCAGTTGACCCGATCGGCTATTATAACCCCATTTCAAAAATGCCACGAAGCGCTCTACAGGCTTGACCAGCGCAAGCGCCCATCACCCAAATTTTTGACCTCATCCGGGGCCTCTAAAGCCTTCAAAACTGAGTTCAAAGTTTCTGTACCCTGCTGCCAATACTGAAAATCTTCAATATCTTCCAATATACACTTGATCTGGCAATGAAACTTTACTGGCAGACTTATATGACCAAAATGAACCTCCAAGAAAGAAATCAGATCATTTTGAGCACATACGAAAATTACCAAAAATAGTAACTTTCCATAAATAGCAGCTCTGCACAAAATAGCCATTATTGAATGCAAAAATAGAAATATTTTTGGGTGATGCAAGATTGCTCTTACACCCAGGATGCTCCTGCATCAATAAGGTTAGTACAAGCCAAATCTCAAACTAGCTTAGGAGTTAGCCTAGGTGCTCCTGCACCATCCTCCCCAAATGAAAAGACTTCAATCCATCCTTGGATTAAGTAAGTTGGAATCCACTCCCAACTTCTTAAAATCTGATTTCTTGACCCAGGTGGCCTCTTCATCACCTTTTCCATGCCATTTTATCAAATTATCATAATATGTCCTCTGTCTGGTCTTCTTGTAGGCCTTGGAATCAAGTATCTTCTTTGCCTTCTTAGGTGGTGTAGGTGACAAATTTAGGTTTTCTACCTCCTTGATGACGTCAGTAAGGCTCTGGTCTAGATCTAGAGTAGGACCTTTATATAGGACCAAGTCTACAACATTGAAGATTGGAGACAAACCAAAATCCTCCAAAAGCTCAACTTTGTATGCATTATTGCCATATTTAGCCAGAATAGTGCCTAGTCCCAATCTTGTCATTTGTAACTTATGTGTGACTCCTTTCTATAGCCTTGTTTTTTTGAGATGGACCATAACTAGGTCTCCTACCTAAAATTGAACATCATTTTTCCTTTCATCCACCTTTTGCTTTATCTTTTCTATGTTCTCTTGTAGTGTCTTCCTCACTGTTTCATGCACCTCTCTCATGGAGTGTGCAAAGTCTTCAGCATAACCACTACCCTTGGCCCAATCATTAAGTTCTTTGAGATCAAATATGCCTCTTGGGTGTAGGCCATAGACTATCTCAAAAGGAATCTTACCAATAGTCCTCCTCATTGTATCATTATATGCATACTCTGCCTATCCTAGGAGTTAATCCCAAGCTTGACCATACTCCTTTGTAATACATATTAGTAAGTTCCCTAGGCTTCTATTGACCACCTTTGTTTGGCCATCTGTTTGAGGGTGATATGCAGAGCCAAAAGATAGATTTGTGCCTAGCTTATGCCATAGTATTTTCCAAAAGTGGCTCATGAACTTGGTATCCCTATTATAGACTATACTTAGTGGCAATTCATTTATCCTCACTACTTCCTTGAAGAACAAATGTGCTATGTGACTAGAATCATGCACTATTTTGTATGGGAAAAAATGTGCAATTTTATTGAATCTATCTAAAATGACATAGATGCTATCCATTCCTTGTTTGGTCTTTGGAAATCCTACAAAAAAATCCATGCTCAAGCATTCCCATGGTTTTCTAGGAATGGGAAGAGGTTGGTAAAGGTTAGAATTGGAAGATGTACCCTTCTCTTTCTAACACACCACACAACTCTCTACATACTTCCTCATGTCCAAATTCATTTTAGGCCAAAAGTAGGACCTCTTCACTAACTCTTGGGTCTTATTGACACCAAAATGCCCACCAAGTGCACCATTGTGCTTCTCTTGAATTAGATTTTCTCTAATAGACCCTCTAGGAACACATAATTGACTTCCTCTAAACAATAGATCAGTTTCTATAGTATATTAAGAGAATTCACTATGAAAAATGGTTCTTGTGTTCTTGGCATACCTTATAGATCTCTATAAAGTCTTCATCTTTTGCATATAGGTCTTTGAAACTATCAATACCCATGTTCTATAGGTATATCTCTTGTGCAATCATGGCTCTTCTACTTAAGGCATATGCTACCTTATACTACAGTCCCTTTTTGTGCTTGATGTTGAAAGTGTAGGCCTGCAAATACTCTACCCACTTCATATGCTTATGACTAAGTTTGTCTTGTGAATTCAGGAAAATTTAGTGCTTGGTTGTTAGAAAAGACCACAAACTCCTTTGGAATCAAGTAGTGCCTCCATTTCCTTAGTGCTTAGACTAGAGCATACATATCTAAGTCATAAGAAGAGTACTTCTTCTTAGCATCACTGAGCTTTTCACTATGGAAAGCCACTAGTCTTCCCTCTTGGCTCAAGACAACACCAATAGCCACATTGCTAACATCACACTCAACTGTGAAAAACTTCTCAAAAATTTCCAAAGTTAAGATTGGTTGAGTGTAAATCTTCTTCTTCAAAAACTCAAATCCTCGGTTAGCTTTCTCATTCCAAAAAAATTTATTTTTCATCCCTCCTTTTATGGTATCAAGCATAGGAGCACAAATAACACTGAATTGATTAATGAATTTCCTATAATATTGAGCTAAACCATGAAAGCTTCTCACCTTTGTTTCTATCTTAGGAGTTGGCCAATTGAGAATGGCTTCCACTTTTCTAGGATCCATCTTTAGATTGCGTTGAGATAATACAAACCCAAGGTACACTAGCTCTTTCCTCATGAATCCACATTTCTCCAAATTTATCATCAATTTCTCCTCATGTAACTTGAAAACAATCTGCAAATGTTTGAGATGTTCATCTTTGGTCTTCCTATAGATTAGTATATCATCAAGATAAACTACCACAAATTTACCAATTTAGTCTTTAAGGACTTCATTCATGAATCTCATGAATGTGGAGGGGGCATTGGATAGCCAAATGGAATTACAAGCCATTCATACAAACCTTCTATGGTTTTGAAGGTTTTCTTCCATTCATCTCCCTCATGTATTCTAATTTGGTGGTAACCACTATTTAGGTCAATCTTAGTGAAGTATTTGGCTTCTCCTAGGTAGTCCATTAGGTCTTCTATCCTAGGGATAGGGAACCTATACCTAATGGTTATCCTATTTATTTATCTTGAGTCAATACATAACCTCCAAGTTCCTCCCTTTTTAGGTGCTAAGACAATGGGGATGACACAAGAACTAATACTTTTCCTAATGAGACCTTGGCATAGGAGTTCTTGAATTTTTTTAGCAATTTCCTCATTTTGTTGAGGGGCCATCTTAGAGGCTGCTTTGTTAGGAAGGGTAGCTCCTAGGATGAAGTCAATTTGGTGACTTAAAACTCTCTTAGGGGGTAGGGTTGATGGTTTTACATCACTTACAATTCCCTCATATCTCTACAACATCTCTTGTACTTCTTATGGCAATTCTGGCTTCTTGACTATCTTGTCAGCACCTTCTTCCTTTGCCTTCAACATAAGTGCAAAGCCTACTCCCTCTCCTTCCTTTAATGTCTCTATGAACTCCTTCTCATTGACCATAAGAACATTTGGGCTTGATGATCTCATTTCTCCATCCTCTACCTTTGACTGTATCTTGAAAGTTACATTGTCCTTCTTGAAAGAATAAGAATTCTTTGCTCCATCATGCATGGCCTATCAGTCAAATTACCATGGTCTCCCAAGGAGTAGGTGACATGCATCCATAGGTAGGACATCACACAACACCTTGTCCTTGTATCTCCCAATTGAAAATTCCACCCATGCTTGTTTATTGACAAGGACATGCTATCCTTTGTTCAACCAAGTGACCTTGTATAGGTTTCTATGTGGTATTCTCTTCATTTTTAGCTTGTTGAATGCCTCCTCTGACACTATATTGTTAGTAGACCCTAAGTCTATAATGACTCTACAAACTTTGCCCATCATTTTGTACTTCACTCTAAACAATGACCTTCTTTGACTTAGTTCCTGATTGACTGGCTCCTTTATCAAGGTTCTTCTCATCATTATATTCTCACCTTCTTATGACTCTAGGGGTACCTCAGGGTTTTTATTTCCACCACTAGGCTCCTCTTGAACAAAGTTTACCCTCTTGTCACCTCCATGAGAAGTAGAGCCTTTCTATGGACAACAGTATGTAGGTGTCCCATTTGATTGCAATGACAACACTTCATAGTGGCAAAGTAAGAACCTCTGCCTTGACTATTGCTTCTTCCTCTCCAATTTCTATTAGATCTTCTTCCTCTATTGGAGTTTCCTCTGCTTGAACTCACCTCTTTCTTCTTAGTAAGTTTGGTCTCTCCTTGAAACTTGGTGTCTGAACTTCTTCCACCATATGCACCTCTTTGTCCTCTATTGTCTCTTCCTTTGCCTCTACCTCTGGTAGTACTGGGGTCTTGCTTCTTTATTAGCTTATGCTCTACCTTCACTTCTATTTGGTGGCATCTCTAAACAATACTAGAGGTTAATAGGCTCATCTCATCTTGTATATTCCACTTGAGATCATTAAGGTACCTAGCTACCTTCACCTTCTCATCTTCTACAATTCTTGACCTCATGCATAGCTTTTGAAACTCTTTAGTATAGGAGTTCACATGTAAGTCTTTATGTCTAAGACTTTCTCTCTCTCATCTTGGATGAATTTACACCAAGTGAGTGCAAGACCTCTAAGTCTAGCCTTAGCAACTTTGAATTTTTGAGCTTCTGTTATAACATCACATTCAAAATGGTTTTCTAGTCCTTCAATCCAGTCTAAGCCTATCTTTGGTTCCATCTTTCCATTAAAGATTGGAATTCCTTCTAATGCCTTTCCACTTAAGGCCTTCAATGCCTTCAAGAAGGTTTCTTCAGCTAGGATTGGGTTTGGTTCATGGACCTCATCCTCTAAGAGTATCTCCTTTTATTTTCCATCTATCTTATCTTTAAATTCTTTGACCTTCTCATCTACTTCATCTACTTTCTGTTCTAATTGAGCCAATCTGTCTTAGAGAAACCTATTTTCTTCTTCTTACTGTTCCATTTTCTTTGCTAACTCAGCATTGGTCACCATTTTAGAGTCTCCTACTGACTCCTCTGGTTGGAACATTCACCACAATCCTAATCTAAAATGCTCTGATACCAATCTGATAGAAACACTCCAAGGTGTGCTTGCACAAACTCTTCTCTAGGACTTTACTTGTCCTAACATTCACAAGATCCTAAGCTCTCTTCTAGGACCTTATTAGTCTTTTCTATTTTGGCCTAAGAATATTCCAAGTCAACTCTATGAGTTAATCTTCGTGTGCTTCACCTTGAGGGATTTCTACCATTTAGGGTGCTTCAACTCTTCACTCCTCCTTGGTACTCATTCACCATAAAATATTCACAAGTACTGTAGGGGGTGCATTATTCATTATAACATCTATTTGAATCCCTACTAATCCCATTTTAATAGGACAAAAATACTTTTCTTATCGGGTTCTAGATTTACTATGCCCTTGGCCTAATAGGCCTAATTGGTCTAGTAGCCCTAGACAGGGTGCTTTTTCCAATTCTTCCTAAAAAATTCCAAATGAATCCAAAAAATAACTTCAAATTTGGATTCCCTATTGAGAGACATTAAATATTATGGTGATCTTAGGGTTCTAGGGCCTTCGTACAATAGGTTCCTAGAATATAGGGCTAATAGGGCTAATAGGGATATATTTATGTAGTCTACTGATTTCTTCCTAGAAATATACCTTAATGGATTGGAAAATGTCTAATATCATTACCAAGTATCAATATGACTATTTTCTATATGAATTCATGCTTCATTTGAGCCTTCACTCTTTCCCCTACAAATACACATCAAATCTTCACTATCATGCACCTAGCCGGGTACATTGGTCTCGCATAGGGCATGATGCTAAAATTGGCCATCTTGTTCTCATGGCTTCCTACCTACATATTTAAAATTTACAGAGGCTCTTCTAGCATATTCATCCAAACCCTAGTGATTTCCATGGTTGGATTCTATGGGGGAGCCATTCTTCCCAAAATCACTCCATCAACACTTGCAACTATACAACTTACAAAAAAATTTAAAAGACTAAACTAATGTACTCAAAACCTCTACACTACTGAATAGAAATTTCTTAGAATTAACCCTACTTCAAAAATATAACACTAAATTTCATACTTCAATCCATCTATTAACTCATGCACTCAAAACAAGTCGACTGTCACTGAAAACCAGAACACTGTGCCTTCATTCCAATTCAAAAATATTATTACAACGTACTACCTCGGGAAATGGGATCCTATCTTAAGTAAAATATTCCTTCTCCATGTTTTTAGGTGACTAAGCATTAATAACCACCCTTAACTTTCAAGGGATCAAATTTGTTGATATTGGATGCAACATTTACCAAAAATGCAAATGTTGTCATGACAACATTATGGCAACTTTTCCATCATTGCTCAAAACTAACTTTAATGACCACTAAATCCTACCAAATGATGTATAAACATCATTTAGGCCTTTTTAGGCACTTTTCTAATCTTATCTAAGTCTAGAAGACTTTTATACCTATTTAGACCCATTTTCCCATCTTAGGCCTAATCTAGCACTATCTACTAGAAAAGCATTAAACATCTAGGTTGGATTGAGCCTAGTCTAATCCACATAGGAACACACTTGCAAGACCTTCTAAGGTCAAATTAAAAGCTAATGAATTGGATAAGGTCAGTACAAGACAAAACTCAAACTAGCTTAGGAGTTAGCCTAGGTGCTCCTGCACCATTCTTCCACTATGCCTAAATTAATAGATTGAGTTGGTTCTATCAAAATTGGTGATGTTTCTTGTAAATGACTCAGAAGGACATCAAATATCTCATCTTTGGGTGCCTAAGAGAGGTTTTCACACTTGGATACATATTTTATTTTTACTAGTTTTTGCTTTGAGACTGCCACATATTGGTTTTCACCCTGAGAGCTCTTTTTCTTTTAGTTTTTAGTTTTATTACCGAGATATTTGATATTTGACTCTGTCATGATGATGCTAGGTTCACTGATGGAAGTTTTCATATGTTCAACCATATACAGGTAGCATGCTAAGGTATAGTCCATTAAAAAATTATGGATATCTTGGCTTGGGTCTCTAGATGTTTGGTCAATAAGTTGGGGATGTTGGATAGTAAGCTGAGGGAAGGACTGTCTGATAGTGTTTACACATACAATGTTTTAATCATTAGTTCTGATCTGAATGTCAAATTATAAGGTGATATTACTACTCAAGATGTAGTTCATTAAGCATCTCAACATCATCGTTGGGTCCTGCATTAGTGATAAATGAATTAGTTTCATGAGGTTTGTCATGTAGTTCTAGACTCACATTGGTTGTAGGTGCGTATTGGTGAATAACATCTATAGATTTTTTTATTACGAGTTCCTCTTCTTCTAGTTTTGAAATGAGTCCCCATTCATAGTCATTAGATTCCTCATCAAGATCTCTGAGAAAGTCAAGAACATGTGTGAAATCAGGATGAATCCCCCAAGCAAGGTTTCCTTCAGAGTCTAAATAGAATTCATATTCATGAGAATCTTTTCGAGAATCACTAGAGTAACTCAAATGTTCAGCTAATGTGAGGGATGTACCTTCTCCTTTTGGTTTTTTTTTTGGATCAGTTGGTTCTTATGTTGCGACAGTCTCTTGTGTACCAGCTTGTTTTTGTGTCGTAGTAGGCTCTTGTGTGTCTACCACATTAACTCACTCCTTAAGTTTCTTTTCATCATTAAGAAGGTCTAAGATGTGCTAAGCTATGCACTCACAAGGAAAAAAATCTATTTTGTTTGAATCGTCACTATCTTCATGGTCTGTTTCCTCCTTTTCTTGAGCATGTGTTCCTGGTTCTATTTGTTCGATGACATGTGTAGAATTTCCACTGAGATGGAAAGGTTTTTTCTGATACCCTATGCATGTTATATGTTTTTTTGTTCTCCCACAATGCTCAAAGGGTTTTATGAAACCTTTTCCTCTTGCTCCTAGAGGTCCTTTTCCAGTGTATCCCATTTTAGAAATTAGCTTGTGTCCCAGTCCATATAATTTTGAAGGAACCTTAACTGGTTTAGATTCAAATTTTTGAACTGCTTGTGATTGAGCTTCATATGCGTATAACCAAGTTAGTATAGCCTCTTCTTCATGAGATTCTTGTTTGGATACATGTTCTGCAATAAAAATCCCATCATAGATGACCTATGGTTCTTTAGTTGTAGGTTTCATTTTCTCTGAAGGTAGCTCGTAAGATTTAGGTGAGAGTGGGAGAGATGTAAGAGATAGAACCGGTTCTATTGTGTATTCTCCCATACCTGTATCTTTGATTTTGATCTCCTTAGCTATGTCTTCCATTTTGGATGTGGAGGCTATATCATGCTATTTTGTAGGAGACTCTCTATTGTGTGGAACATGTTTATTGTCACTTTCTTTCAAAGCATTGCAAGATACTGACATGTCTACTGGTATTGTAACCTCTACTCCATTGTATGGGAACTTGACACATTGATCGTATGTTGATGGAATAGCTTTCATTTAGTGAATCTAGGGTCTTCCCAAAAGGATGTTATAGGCCATTGGGAGGTCCAATACTTGAAAAGTGATATCTTTGATTATAGGTCCTATTCTAATAGGTAGCACAGTGAATCCCTTTGAAGATCTTTCTTTCTCATCATATGCTTTTATTGTAATTTTATTTTTTAGATCAATAACATCATATGATAATCCCAATTGAGTAACCAGTTTATATGAAAAAATGTTTAGACCAACACCTCAATCTATTAAAACACTCTTGACATGACAGTTTTCAATCATGACCTTAATATGCAATGGTTGGTTATGTGGATGACTCAATGACTTGTCATCTTCCTTTGAAAAGGATATGTATTGAGGAGATGTTAAATGAGCCACCATGGTCTGAAACCGATTAAGATCAAGATCTTCTAGAAAATTTGAATTGATTAGAGATTTGTATAGAACTACTCGGTGAGTAGGAGAAATCTGAAGTAACTCGAACATGGAGCTCTTCACATTAGTGTGTTGAAGTTGTTGGATAATGCTATATCCCGAGGATATTGTTTGGATTATTTAGAATTGGAAGATTTATATGTAGTCCTTTATTTTTTTGTTGATGCAAGATTGAATGGTACTTTAGGGGTATTTGATGAACTCGAGTTTAGTCCTAGAAGATTTACCTAAGCTTGAGATTGAGTGACTGCATTAGCTGATCTATTTTATTTGTCCTTCTTGAAAATGGTGATGACATTGCAATGTTGAGATGTGCATGACACCACCATGTTGATTATGTCATTATTACTAGAGTATGTGTAATTGACCTTAGCACCCACATTTGGTTTGGAAGATGATGATTCTCCCTAACTGTGTTTCAGAAAAGGTTCCATGAATGCCGTATGATCATTATTGGATTTATGGTTGTCAATTACAATTTCTCCAGCATAAATTTTATCTTGAATAAGATGTTTTAGGCACATGCAGTTATTGGTATTATGATCCTTGTTTCGGTAAAGAACATGGAAGATTCCAAGGACTCACCCAAAGGAGTGAACTCACGCTTTGGTTTTGTAACCCATGATTTGTATTCATTTGACCTTTTAGGAGGCTCAGTTGCTTGTTTCTCTAAAGCATTTATGGCTTGAGTGCCAATTGTGAGGTTGAATGTTGGTGCTTTGGGTGGAGCACTGATGTGATCAATAACACCATTCATGACAACATTTTTGTTGTTCCTAAATTTGACTTTATCTTTGTTGTTGGAATTGGAAATTGAATCATACTTGTTTTCTTTGTAAAGCATGATATCTCCCTTGCGAACAAGTACATCTTCTATTTTCATGGTACTATCTATGATTTTTTCAAATGAAGTGTGATTTCTCATTTTAATGTGATAGTATATTTCTAGAATGAGATTATTGATGAAGATTTCCAATTTTTCATTCTCCAGAATTTGTTGAGGATATAGCAATAACTTCTTCCTCCATCATTTGAGAAAAGTTATGAATGGTTCTCCTATTTTCTATTTCAAGTTAAAGATGTCTATCATTGTGAATGGGTGTTGGATGTTGTAGGAATATTGTTGATAGAACAATTTGATCAATTCCTCAAAAGTATTGATTATTGGAGGTAATTTGGAGAACCAATTTATGGATGCCGCTCCCAAAGATTATGTGAAGAGATGCATTAGGTAATTTGGTTCATGCATGAACTCCATTGATAGGGTGCAAAAATCCCTTACATGATCTTGAGGATCTAAATTTTTGTCATATTTGTCATATTTTAGTAGCTCCACCCCTTTAGGGAGTGGTGGCATATACAAGTTTTGATTGAACAGAAATGGACATAGGGCATCCATTGAGAATTCTTTGGGTTCTTTCTCCTTTTCTAGTTTATTAATTTTGACTTGCATATCATGTATTTTCCCCATCATGGATGTGATAGGGGTTCTTCCTCTTGTGTTATGATATCTTCAACATTAAAATTGTGAGGAAGTTTAGCCCCTTGTTGGGATAGTTCGAGGAAGTAAGTCTCTTTAGCCTCTTGTAGGAAGTGTTTCATGAGTTTCTTAAAGAGATCATCATCTCGGTATTGTGCAATTTCTGAAGGTGTGGGCTCTTGACCTCTTCTCTCACCAGAGACGTGGCCCTATGAATTGTGACTAGGTGCTCTTTGATACATAACAACATTTTGATTGTTATCTTGGGATGATTCAAGGGGAGGTGTGTTAGCTCTCTTTGGGCGTAGATTGCCTAACTTGTCTTCCTCGTAAAGATTGGGATCGTTTGGTTGATGAAATGACTGGGAAATGAGAGAAGATGAGGATGATGTCTTTGGATCTTCTCTTTGTTTTCTATGTAGGGAAGCTCTAGTTTCCACCATTAACCTTTAGGTGAATCTTGGAGGAAGATAAGACAACTAGAATGATAATCTGATTTGGAAGGACCAAGTGATGTAACCTTGTCAAGATTGGATCATTGATGAAAAGATGAATGTAAGTGAGGGGTACAATATCTGAGATGTATGGGTAGATTCCCAAAGAGTAATAGACACTGATACAAAAAATTTAGTCTCTAACAGATAATGAAAAATTTAGGTTGGTTGACAAGGTTTTTGACACATGATAAAACATGTTCCAGATTGACCACCAAGATGACAAATCGAGTGAAATAGACCACTTTAGGAAAATGAGATGGGTTTTCTATTTTTATGCTTTGTACCTGACAAAGTGAATCTTCTGAAATTTTTTTGATCAAACAGGGGATTGACTGACCTTTTCATTGCAATTATGAATTTTTTGACATTTTTTGAAAAATTATCATACGACAATATGTAGGCTCGTACGACACAGACTGGACCTTGGCACGACAATTTGGAATCTTGTATGATAATTGACACTAGAAAAAGGTTTATGCTTGGAAATTTTGACAACACTCATATGAAAATCACTGGCTTCTCATACGATAATACATGGGTTTTGATATGAAAATCTAGGATTTTGAGCAATTGTCGTATGACAATTATTAGGGTAAAATGACAACTAACACTAGAAAATGATTTTTGCTTCAAATTTTGGGATTTTGAGGTTTTTGGTCTTCAGTTTTCTTTCAAGTTTTTAGGATCTTTGTGTTTTTGAATGTCTGAGAATGTTTAACATAGCAACATGTTTACAATCACATAAAACATGTGGGAACTGACTCAATGAATTAATCACACCTAGCTTAACCTAACTAGGAGAAGAGATGCATTAATTTCTCATTGACTTAGGAACACATCCCCCAAATCCCCACCATATGGAAGGCCAATAACACACAATGGATATTGACGCCCATATATTTCTAGGTGTTAACATTGGAAGTAGCTTGATATGACAAGTTTCTTGGGGTGATTACTATTCACCTCGCACAAGCACTAAAAATACTTTAGAGGTAGATCAGTGTAAAAATAGCTTAGGCTTTTAATCAAGACATCCATTCACAACTATCTCCCATAGTTTTGCAAGTAGGATTGAGGCTATTAACCCTATGAGTACTCAAACCTATGTAGTCTCACAAGCAAGATTAAAGCGGCTCCGCTCTAAAAATGATCCAAGCATGTTCATGGAAAGATAAACTCAAGGTTCCAAGAACAAGCACAATCATATCTTCTGAGGCTTTAACCTCAAGGAAGTGTCAAATTTTATAGCAGTGTAGAAGAATTGCCTTAAAACTTGTCCCCACTTGGGTTGTTCCTGGGAGATTTTTACCTCAACCGACATGCCCTCTAAAGTTTTAATTGAAATGTGAGGTTGGCACTAGTACATTTGACCTTATTTTTCCCCCAAAATTATCGACCAACAAATAAAAAGGTTTTGTTTGGTCAGATTATACAAGGAATTTTTTTTTAATCCATGCTCGTGTTGGTCAAAATTTCAACCAATACTTTGGTGGTCAAAATTTTGACTGCCCCGGGCATAAGTTTTTTTTTTTTCATTTATCACTTCATTATTCCTCACGACAAAGAAGGGTAGCATGTGAAGAGGATTCTCTGCAATTTCATTTGGACCACCTGTAAGGATTTTGATTTGGGTTTTACTACATTTTCATTTTCATTTGGACCACTTGAACTCATGCACCCTTTGGGATTTTGTTACTCTATTTGTTGCATACTTCGATGTATATTCGTATTTCTACAACTGGTTGTAGTATAGTGATATGCATTGTTATTGAATCTAGTCCATTTTTATCTATGATCCTTGCCATAGTAATTAAATAAATAGATGAATGGAAGAAGTGATTGAAAACTCTCATTTCTTTGGATCTCTCAATCTATACGAGCCCATATAGATTCATCCTACAATTATAAGGTTAAGTGGTTTAGTATTGATTGATAGAAGCTATCACAGTCCTTTATTGGTCAGGTTTATACCTTAACCTAGGGTTTTTGGAGTTTTTTGATTCTTCCTCTCAATGCCACCATGGAAAAATTCTCATTCTTGGTGTGCTTGAACATTTCTAAATGCTCTTTCATTTGAATATGGTCTTGAGGTGGGAGATTTCTGATGGAGAGATCACATTTCATTATGAAATGTGATCATAAAACCACACAATCCATCACTCTATAGTTCCTAAACCTCTCAATTTTAGCATTTTTGCTCACTTAGCATTCAATTCCTGACAAATTGGTCTTCCACATAGAGATGTCAGACCTTCAAAATGTATATTTGACCATTACCACCATATGGGATCACTATGAAACCTCCTAAATCTGATATCTAACCCCAAACTCTATCATTTCACCAAGAATTATAATTTTTCAATGGTGGAATGAAGAGCTAAGGGTATTTTTGTGACAAAACCCTATCTAGTTAGGGTTTCAGACTTGTCTGAACAAAATTTATTATAACTCCTTGAAGTATAAATGGGTCTATTTCAAACCAAATCCAAAATAAAGGTAATTCACTTATCTACACATCCATGTATGTTTTATACTTTTTCCAATCTGTATAGGGTCATAAAAATCGGTTGATTACAAGGAAAACATAGAATACTAGGAAAATTCAAAACAATTTTTTATTGATCTCATTCAAAGCTTCAACAACTATGTATTCTTCGACCCCAAGAGGCAAAAATAGAATAAAAAAACCTCCATAACTGATTTTCAAATTAGTTGACTATTGGAATACAAAATGTTTAGTTTTGAAGACAAGTTGCTCAAGCAACTTTTACAATTTTGTCATTTTTTTCCATTTGACTATCTAATGACCTCCTATGCCCCTATAATTCTTCCAATATGCTAGTTATGGCTTAAAAACAAAAAAATGTCAATTCCACTCCATTCCCACACATTTGGAGGGTTTGACTATAGTTTGACCAAGGAGGTCCTAAATGAGTACATAGGATCAATTTGGGATGAATACCTTATAAAATAATTCAAAACATTTCAAAACATCCCTAAATGGTCCATGTGACCTTATTACAATAAAAAAAACACAAAAAATTCCTATACATCCTATATTTTTATGAAGAAATGGGTGCTCCTACACCATGGGACCATGGTTGAACTTATGAGGTATCTCCTTGTGGATGCTACCATTGACCTTGATGTCTATATACTTGCCTATCTAGTATGTCTGTAGATATATGCCCATAGGCACATAGCCAAGCCTCCCAAAGGGACTTTCAAAAAGATCCCTTTTTTAGGTGCATACTCCATGTCAATCTAACATTTCCTCTCTCTTCTTCTATATAAAAAATGCTACAAAATATGGAAATATAGAGAACACACCTTAATTGTTTAAAAAGAGATGTCATCCCATGGATTGCAATTATTGAAGCATAAAAATAAATAATTTTTTTAATTAATTATAAATTTTTTTAATCAAAATGATATTGATGGATATAATGTCATAATTTACAACCTTTTCCATCATCTCTCCAACCTATATAAAAAAAGGAAGTTTTAGAACTAGACATGAGCCTTCATCAAAGTATATCAAAATTGTATTTTTGTTAGATATCATAACTATAAATTATCTAATAGATGTGTATGCAAAATGTGGAATCATATTCAATGCATGTGAAGTGTTTACTAGACCACCTCAAATAGATATCATCTCATGGAATGACAAGGGAGGCATTAAAATCTAAAAATTCCAAAATCTTGACAATCATTTTGAAATCCCTAAGGGCATTATGTTTCACTGAAAAAGGAAGGAGTTAGAGAGTTTGGTGTGGAGAGAAGGTGAAGAGAAAGGAAAAATTATATATGAACTTCATGTCACTACTAGTTTGGTTACCAATCCCTATAATTTTTAGATGGGCTTGGAGTTAAGCCACGAAAATTGTCTTCAATTTGCCAATTTACTACCTCTTTACTATTACCTTAGAAAAATCCATTTTCCTTAGTGTATACATTCACCCCTAACCAACAACCCATACACCCTAGGGTCCTCACACAATCCACACTTTTCTTTGGTACACAAAACACAGAATACCTTACCTCTCAAACAAACTTCACTATTTATTGTTCACTATTACAGTTACTAACCCACTCTCCTTGTCCTGATCCTATCATATGAAATAAGGAAGTAGGTAGATTCAAATCCTATCCTAATTTTTTATTTTGTTTTTATATGAGAAAAGGAATGTGTAGTTACATAATTAATTAGATAAGAATTTCTTGAATTAATTAGTGATGGATGAAGCTTACAATAACAAATTGAATATGATTTAAATAATTCATGAATGGGAAGTACAAATAATTAAATAAGTATAATTATTTTGATTAACCATTAGAGTAAATCTGACCCAATTTACTCAATAAGGGGAAGATGCATCAAATTGTTGTCAGTCAATTAAAGCGTAATGGAACATAAGGACTCATAAAGTGATGTGAATTTGTGATTCTTAAATGGTTTAGAATAAAATTGAAGTAAATTTGGGGGTTTTTTGGATCGTATCTTGCAAATAGAAGAACATGTTAGTGAATTGTATCTTGCAAATAGAAGAACAATGTTAGTGAATTGTATCTTGAAAATAGAAGAACATGTTTAGAGATAGTCTAGGTTTTCCAAGTGTATTATAGTTGTACAGTTTAAGAGGGAACCATTGTAAAAGGAGATGAAGATTTTGTATGGATTCAAGAAAATTAAAAAGAGATCATAGATCTTAAAGGGTTGTCATAGATCAAGTCCATATCATATGATTTCAATCTACCTACTTCCTAGTCCTTATTTCCACACACTCTCTTAGCCTTGATCCTATCTGACCGGTCCACTACACCTTCCTATCTTCCTCACAACATCCCTTCCTCTCAAGTAAACACCACACATTCTGTCCTTTATGACATTCCTTACAGCTCTCTCAAAAATAAACTTACATAACCCTTGTATTGGTCTTTCTAACTCAAACCACCACTAGATACCTTCACACCTTTTCTATAGGCCATGTCCCCCTTTCTAGACCCTCATATGGTCTACCAAAGCTTTCACATAAACATAAACAAAAAACAATTATTTACTGTTCTAACAGGACAATCACTGTCCCCACTCAAAAATATATCCTACAAACCATCATCTTAGATCTAGTAGCCTCTGTTGGAATTAGGAGAGATAGGGTACTGAGAGCGAAGGGGTGAATCAGTGCCCACAAAATTTTTAACACATCAACCTTTTTGATCTACAACAACAAACAATAATAACCTTGCAAAATAACTTGTATCTAATGCATGTATCATTCATCCATTCAACTTGTGAAAGTAAACAACATGAAATCAACAATATAACAGTCCCATAACACAAGTATTTTGGTAACGTAGAAACCCTTGTTAGAAGGTAAAAACTGTGGTGGGGATGACACCCACAAATTCTTCACTACTACATATAAAAGAGGTTTTTTTGTTAGGAATACAAGTTTTGATCACTTCTGGTGATCTTACCCTATTAGGAGTAACATATTAGATCAGCTATATCTACCTAGTTATAGGATTTTAGCAACACTACTTAAGTGTGCACTCGGTTAAGAGATTTACAAAAAGACTGTCAAGTCTACTATGTTAAGAGATTTTACAAAACTCTATTACAATGATTAGAAAGAAATAGGTATCTATCTGATAATGACAACTTAATTGTCTGATACAGATCAATAAAGTACTGATAAAATATCACCTTTATTATGATGAATCTCTGCTCTGAACTACTCGGTTAGCCTACTTTGATTTTGCTTAATCTGATTTCCTCTGAATACTGATCTACTCTATCAACTAATCATCTTGAAGGATGACTAGTGCTTCAAGTGCTTCTTCTCTTATACATCAGTTCACATCAAAATGATGCAAACATACAATTATATAGCATACAACTTATGCGGCTTATACTGTTGAACTACAACTGATTTGGAATCTGATTGAAGAATCTATGATTAAAGATCACTGAGGAATTGTTGATTAGATATGTAATATGATTAAATCAATATTATGTTGTCATTGATGTCAACTAGCTTGACAACACTTATTTTGTAAGTTACTATACCGAGACATCTGAAGAAAGGTGAAAGAGATGAGGAATAGAGAAATCTACATGAGGAAAGATGTACATGAAAGATGAGGATAAGGAACACATTGAGTAACTTGTTGATGAGTCTATGACTTGATGATATTGACTTTATTATGTTGCATTCATCTATGATGAAGTATAGAGCTGAAAGACACAAAGCAGTGTTGTCGGTAAATGAAGCATTTCTAGTATACACGGACGGAGTGTAGTGTATACCAATCGTAGTATTAACTGAGCAGTATTCACTGACGCATTTCTTTGTTAACTGAGTAGAATAGAATGAACTAAATGATTAGTTTAGCCGATAAGATTGATGAGTTGGCAAGAGTATAACATCGAGGTAACAGATAATGTTTGTTACATAGATCGATGACTCATGAAATTTAGGAAAGATCTAAAGGATGAGAATCAAATGTGTTATTGACATAAGTATCGAGAAAGTTTGAAGTGGAAAAATCTATCAATGAGGTTAAGTGGCAAAATATAATGGTGGAGAAGAAAATGATTTACCTGTCTATGTAAGAGAACATAATTTCTTTATGAAGATGCTAAAAGAAGTAGAAGCTGTAGGATTATCACGTGAATAGGGTTTTCATGCATTCTGATCATACTGGTTGAGTAAGAACTGAGCTGCAGAACAATTACCGAGCTACGAGAAATTACCGATGGATAGTAAGTTGATACAGTATTGAATCTGAAGTGAAATATTGATCAGAAGGATTTTTGTGGACTAAATATTGATATGTAATCTGTAATTGAAGTTGTATTAAGGCAGGTCATTTACTATTACATATTTAACCATTGTATACAGTCAAAATCTCTTAACCGAGTGGACTCTGAAAGTCTTATGATGTATCATTCATAGAATGAAAATTGTTATCTTGTCAACCCCATAGTGAATGCTAGTTAGATGATAACTTCTAGTCTAAAATCCTCTAACAAGGTCACACCTGACAGTGTGTTTGTAAACCTTTAACAGGGTTGGGTCTTAATCGACCTCACTTCAGAAGAGTGAACAATTTTGGGTTGCCTGTCCCAGGTGGTTTTTCCCTTTACAAGGTTTCCATGTTAAATCTCTTGTGT
The DNA here is from genome assembly GCA_027943335.1 of Chamaecyparis obtusa. NCBI lineage: Eukaryota > Viridiplantae > Streptophyta > Pinopsida > Cupressales > Cupressaceae > Chamaecyparis > Chamaecyparis obtusa. The sequence continues at coordinate 3,022,814 of BSBK01001958.1, forward strand.
TATGTGTTGGTTGTGATATTTGTTTGTTATCATTCTTTGCATGTTACATGTTAGATTTGATCGATAAACTGTTATGATATTAGACTGGTAATCGGTAAAAGTACAGATAGTGAAAGTATTTAGTGTTTACCAATGAGCAAAAATTGAAGAAATGGTTTTGAATTATATATTTGGTTTTGGGACACTAGATAACTGATTCACCCCCCTCTCAGTTATTCTAATATATACAAAATTAGGTTTACAAATCTTAGACAAAACCCTAAGATCTACGGTGTACAAAAATAACCTAGATCAAACTATTACATAAGATCTTCATCATATCTCAACAATAAATTGTTCTCGATCTTGGTAAAATGTTTTCTAATATGTTGTAACCATTTTCATAGAAGAATGTGCCATTCCTAATTACTATGAAATTTTATGTGATCCTCGATAAATACTGTATAAACTGCTCGGTGTTTATTTTGATGCTCAGTGTATATACTTAATTGACTAGCCTGTTTTGCTTATAGTTATCCACTGGGTTCATATATGTAACTGACCGATGTCTTTGATAATATATGATACTAATGACAACCTTTAATGCTCAATAGAGATAACAATATCCCCTTTTAGCATTAGTATCAAAACTTGAATGTATATAGACCTTATGTCTCAAAACTTATATCTCCGCCATATACATATACATATCAAAAAATTTCTAAATACTCCCCCTCAGTGCATGCTCTGGTAATGTGTAGTATACTTAGGAAAAAGTTACATATTTGGCATATACATTGATTTCCCCCTTTTTGATATCAATGCCAAATACAAAAAATGTATACTTACAGCTTGTTAAAAATGTGCTGATGGGTTTTCTTCAATGATTCCAAGAGGTTTTCCCATTCCTCTTTCAAGTTGGTGAGAGAAATGTGCTCAAGACCAACTTGTGCATGCATATCAAATATGTTGTCCAACACAAAAATATCTGGTGTTGCAACAAGTGATTGTGCCATGACAATATGTTTCTAAAAAATTTTCAGGTATGGAAGGAGTTCTGTCTACAACTCAGTAACCTGATCAATTATGCACTCTTCTTGCTTCCTGAGATCTACTATCAACCACCAGAGTTCTTGAACTCTAATTATATGCTTAGCAATAGCTTGTGGGTTGGTTGTAGCTGCTAGTGCACTTGCTTTGATTTTGGCTTCAAAGTGTCTTATCTTTTCACTAATCTTAGCAGTGAATGTTTCCATAGTGCATAGCTTAAACAAGATTTGGAAAATAGAATTAGTAATACACTGAATCTCAGTTATTACCTCTGAAAGTTTAACCTTGTTGATTTCCACTTCTTGGCTTATTCTTTCAACTATTTTATCTTGTATCTTTGAATCTTCCTGCTCTTCAATTCTTTTGTCATCATCGACATCTGGGGTGTTGATTCCTTCAGCAAGAGTAGCAAGCTAGTCCATAATCAATGTGTCCTCATCTACATGTATCTTGGGGATGATCTATTGTAAGATGTCTCTTACATTTTCCAGTATCTCCTTGCTCTTACTCTCTTGTCTCAATTTCTCTTGTGATGCTTTCTGTGTACATAATTCCCCATATTTTCTCAATTCCTTAGGGCTAAGGGTCCTCGAGTCACAGTCAGGTATCACAATGAATTCATCTAGAGTGACCGGCCCTTTTCCTTTCTTGTTCTTCTTCTTCTCTGGTGGAAGTGGTGAATTCTTGACAATGGTGACAATAGCCTTGTCTTCTACCCTCAGAGTGTTCTACCCAGTTGACACACTATCTTCCTTCTTTTTCTCCTCGGTAACCTGTGTGTCAGTTGAGTGAGGTGGATGCTTAGGTGTGGTGTCAGGTGGGGTGTCCTCAATTGTCTTAGGCTCTTCTTGTGCCTTCATTTCTATTTCATTAGCCTCTTTTCCTTTAGTTTTTGATTTATCAACCTCTTTTCCTTGAGGCTTGTTTGTCTCTGCATGAGATTCATTACTTGGTTCCCCTATTGTGTCTTTAGGTTTCTTGAGGATAGAGCCTTTAGGTTGTTTCTGGGATAGAATCTCTATGGCTTCAACAAGTACAGGAAGCTCACCTGATAGTGATAAAAATGTACACTCAGTAACTTGTGCTTCATCTAGTGTGTTGTCTTGTGCATTATTTACATCATCATCATCATCCCTATCATTAGGATCACCATTTGTGATGTCCTCAATGGGTGCATCCTTGTCATTTGTATCCTCAACCTGAATCACTTTTGGATTCAGTACATCTTGTGAACTGTTCTTAATTTCGTGACCAATTGTTGCATTAATTACCTCAGTAAGTGATACCTTTGACTCTTTATTCTTCTTTGCTACATTCTCCTCAATGAATATTCCTTTACCTTTTGAATTTTGTCTCTTTTTAGACAAATTATGAAATGCAACTTTCTCATTATGTTCTTTGACAGCTAAAAGTGAACTCCAGATAAGTTGACTAGACTCATCAAGATCTACCAGATTCTCATCTATTATTTGCATAGCTCGATGCTTGAGTTGGAATTTTTGCACATAAGTATCCATAAGCTCTTTAATCTCACCAAGAGATAAATCTAGTGCAATCACTACAAGGGCTTGTTCCCTCATCCTCTTCTCACTCTCCAAGGCATATGACCACTTTTGATTTATGCGGTCCTCTAATGTCTTGCGTAGCAATAATTCAAACTCTAATGGAACTCGTTTGAAGCGGATCATCCTTTGGATGATAGCTTCCTTAATTTTTTTTTGGTCTTCATTTGACATACTGTCAAACTTACTGAGTTCTGGATCTACAAGATTTCCATTCTCAATTATATCTTCAGCAATCTCATCAATTGACCTATTCTTATTATTGACAACCTTGAATTGATTTTTGTCATCTTTGTCATCCTCAAGGTCTTCTCTGTTTCTTATCAATTTTCTCCTTTTCTTTGGTGCCTCTGCTACAACCTTGGGTCATTTCTTTGCATAAGTCTTTGTCGGTGTAGCAGCCTTTTGTTTTGTTACCTTCTCAGCTACCTTCTTATTTGGTGGTGAAGCTGTAGTTGATGACCTTGTGTGTGCACCTATTTGCACTGGCAATTGCCTCTTCCTTGGAGCTTTAGTAGGAGGAACCGATGTAGCTTCTTGATCTTTTTTAGATTCAGGCTCCTCATTGTTATATGGTTTGTCAGCAAACATCAACTGACCTTTAGTTGCAGGTTCAACTGGTGACTCCTTAGACGAGTTTGATACATCTCCAAAGTTCTCAGTTAAAACTTTCTTCATTTTCTTTGATTTCCTTGTCATTTTACTGATGACCATATTAGTTTTTATTCTTGACTTAGCTTCCTCAAAGGTTCCAAACCTTGCAGCCTTAGTGTCCTTTGGTAATGCTAGCAGTGCCTTAATAGATTTCAAACCAAAATCATAATCCATCTCATAGCCCATTGGTGCTAGCCACTTTATCCTTAGTTCTACAACTTTTATCATAGTGTGGTCAGTGTTCACTAAGAAACAAATATCCATCACATATTTTTCAACCAATTCCTCAGGAATTCTACTTCTTAAATTCATGTTCACTTTGCAATCTTCAAAATAACTATTTATTACATTCTGAGCAGCATTATCTCCCAGAACTTTCATAATATCAAATATTTGCGAAGTGATCAGTGTATCATCTATCTAGTTAGTGTGACCGACAGAGGGAAAGAATTTATGGAGGTAGAAAAATAAACATACTAGGAGTGATCCAAACTTATAGGTGTTGGACTTATATGTTTTGATTGTCTTCATGTTTTCCTCAACCTATCTCAATAGTAGCTCGACTAGGTCAATCTGATGACCCTTCTTTATCAATTTGTGTGCCATGTTGACTGCGCTATAGGGTACGCTATTTGATCTGCTTGACTGAAATATCTTGTACCCAATGATGTGTGCTACAAACTTAACTTTGGGATCCATAATTATTGAATTTTTCAGTGCTCTGCCACCTCATGCTGCGCTAGTATTCTTTTCAACATCAGCTTGGGATGAGCTTCAAAATGCTTTGGCTTTATCGGTAGTAGGGTAACCAGTAACCCTACTAATCATTCTTTTTGTGATATTGATCATTCTATCTAGGTAGAATGTGCCCTCATGATAGCGGCTTAGCACAACCCTAATCCATTCCTTCTTAAAATTCTTTAGAAAATCTAGGGCATGAGTAAGACCAAGTGTCTCAACCAATTTGTGCTCTGGTTTTAGTTCCATTTTCTCATTACAAAGTGCCTGAAATGTAGCATACATATCAAAATCTCTAATTTCTCCAATTTTATAGTGTATAAATGACCATATGTCTTTTGTCAACAAAACCCTAGGTGGGATGCTTGAAAAAGCGCTCGCTAAATCCATTTTCGAGGCAACTTCAAGGTGTAACTTATAAGGTGGTTCCTTGTAACTTGCTGACACTATTAAATTAACTTCTTCATCCACATCTTTAGAAGAACTCACAGTAGATGCCATTTCAATAAACTAGGTTTTCGGTAAGCTATGAGAAATATGTTCGGTAAGGTTTTAAATTAATTAGAATGTATCAAAGAGTGTGCTCAGTTTGATCTCCAATTGCTTGAATTTGTGTTAAATATTCTGTCTTGAGCTCACTCTGTGAAATCTTAGCTCTCTGAAATCACAATTTGAAAAAATAAACTCTGTCTTCCGTGTATTTATAGAATTTTCAATATTCCCACTCAAAAATTTATGCAATAAATGCCTGACCTACTTTCTAGTTCATGACAACTATCAGCTCGGTGACAACTACAATCTTTCATCAGCTTGGTTAACACAAGACTTCTTTTCTCATTTGATACTATTAGTTGGTTAACCTTGAATAGTGATTACCGATGGGTAACCAACGCTTGGTCTAACTTTTACCAACTGTGTAACTTTGTTAGCTCAAAAATATATAAACCATAATGCATCTTTATTCATACAGATTTGGTATGTGCTCATCATATATAAGGAACTATCTGTAAAATGTGATCATTTTGAAATGTCAGTCCCATACATATCTATATCACTTTAAGTGGAGGTACCAATGACACCCAATCTAGTGGATGAGGTTTCAATGATAGCATTACTTGACTCTGCATTCTCATTAGATGCCTTCTTCCACATGCTATTCCTTATTCTCAAGATATCTACTATAGTGTTTCCATTCTCAAATACATGACCTTTAGGTGCTCGGTCTCTGCAATCCTTTCTTAAATGATAGACCTTATGATAATGCATACATTCCATTCAAGTGCTTGTCTAGCTTCTTGATTGTCCAACCCATCTTTTCCTATTACAATTTTCTGCAATGTGCCCATATCTACCACATGCAACATAGTTAGCCCATGTGTTATAATCCCAAACGTAAGAATTACCTTGTCTCTTCGGTTGATACGGCTTGCGTTGTGTCTTTTGCTTAGGAGTCCATACTTGCTTCATCTTAGCCTTACACTCTCATGCAGTGTGTCCATATTTATTACAAGTATAGCATATTTTCTCCATAGTAGTATTGTTAGCATTATCATTTAGTTTAGCTCTACACTCATAAGCTTGGTGACCATACTTACCATAATAATAGCAATAACCATTGAACTTAGGAGTGACAGGAGGTTTACCTTGAGCTTTGCTTCTACACACATTAGATGTATGTCCTAGTTTGCCACAGTGATAACATGTCAACACTTTAGGTTTCTAATTTTGATTAATGTTGACTTGTTCAGCTTGTTGTGATGATTCTCCTTCGCCGGTATAGCCTAATCCAGCTTTAATTCCAAATCTCCTTTGATTAATCAAAAAATCATCAATCTTCTTGGAGTTATTCTCAACTGGCCTCATCATCTCATTATGCTATTTTTGTGTCTTTATTTCATTTCTTAGTTTTTCATTCTCTTGTTTGAGTATTGAAACATCTTCAAGTCTTCTAAAAAAGTCTCCATTCACTCGGTTGACTTCTTGATTCACAGTCATCATTTGATTAGATACTTGAAAGTGACAATCGGTGAGTCTTTGTATCTCACTCTCTTTAGCTTGTAGTTGTTCAGTTGTCTATCTTTGGTCTCCAATAGCCAGATTCCTTTCTTGCTTAGCCTATCTAGCATTGTTCATTATTTCAACCATTCTCACCATCTAAGATTCTTGACCGATCTGCAGTGCTTTCACTTGTTCGGTTAAATGATGATTCTTCTCAGATAAATCAGAGATTATACTTTGAGATCCATCAAAAATACTTCCAGAACTAGATCTAACATGATCAAATATATCATCAATTACTTCTTCATGGTAGGCAATCTCATTTTGCAAAATAGCTAGGTTCTTTCTTTCAACCAGTAATTTCTTCAGTCCTTCCTTGGATTGCTTATACAGTTCAACAAACATCTGCATCTGAATTTTTTGATTCTCAATAGACTTATCTAAGTTATACCTCTCCATGACTTAGATCTTTACCCTTCAGTGGTTAAACTATCCAATAAGAGAACTGAGCTCTGATACCAATTGTTGGAACTAGGAGAGATAGGGTACTGAGAGGGGAGGGGTGAATCAGTGCCCACAAAAACTTTAACACATCAACCTTTCTGATCTACAACAACAAAAAGTAGTAACCTTGCAAAATAAATTGTATCTAATGCATGTATCATTCATCCATTCAACTTGTGAACTAAACAACATGAAATCAACAATATAACAGTCCCATAACACAAGTATTTTGGTAATGTAGAAACCCTTGTTAGAAGGTAAAAATTGCGGTGGGGATGACACCCAAAAATTCTTCACTACTGCAGATAGAAAAGGTTTTCCTATTAGGGCTACAAGTTTTGATCACTTTTGGTGATCTTACCCTATTAGGAGTAACATATTAGATTAGCTATATCTACCTAGTTATAGGATTTTAGCAACACTACTTGAGTGTGCACTCGGTTAAGAGATTTACAAAAAGACTGTCAAGACTACTCTATTTAAGAGATTTTACAAAACTCTATTACAATGATTAAAAAGAAATAGGTATCTATCTTCTAATGAAAACTTAATTATCTTATACAGATCAATAAAGTACTGATAAAATATCACCTTTACTGTGATGAATCTCTGCTCTGAACCGCTTGGTTAGCCTGCTCTGATTCTGCTTAATCTGATTTCCTCTGAATACTGATCTACTCTGTCAACTGATAATCTTGAAGGATGGCTAGTGCTTCAAGTGCTTCTTTGCTCATACATCAATTCACATCAAAATGATGCAAACATACAATTATATAGCATACAACTTTATGCCGCTTATACAAAATTAGGTAGACAAAACCCTTGTTAGGCCAATTTTCTGTCAATATCAAAATCTTCCTAATTGGCCTATTTTCCTTGCAAATGTTCTTCATTGCCTCCTGCCCTGTGTTCTCCATGTCATCACCTTGCTCTGGTCCAAACTACATTTCCAAATTTGCAAAGCCCAAAAAATTATTCAAATTCTAAAGTCTGCTGGAAATATTGTCAAAATTTGCCACAGTGTCGAAAACCCACAGTGTTTTAAAAAAGTCCATGATGTTTTCAACCTGTGTGTTGTTTTTGATCCTATGCTTCCTATCTAGTTCGCTTATCTTTTGGCATCAGAAACTCATGTTGTTTTCAGCTCCCTTGTTTGCCTTTTGGTCCATCAGAAATTCTTGTGTGTCTTTGATCTGTGTGAAAACCCTGTGTGTTTTCGACACCGCACTTCTACCTTGATTGATGGTGTTTTTCTCTAACTGCGCATGTCTGACCATGTGGTGGGTCCAACTTCTTCCCTATTGGCCGTCACATGACTGCATGTCAGACTTTTCTAACATGCGATCATGCGACCGCTTGCCACGTGGTTGTGTGGGTCCTGGTCCTGTGCGACTGCTTGGCGGTTTACTTTTCTAACAGCACAAGTGTGATGTTGTGGGGCCAGAGATCAAAGATCTATAGTTAGTGTATGATAGCATGGAGTATTCCATGCCCATACAATCATGCGCCCACCGTCTCATTTGGTGCCAATGGTTTGTTTGCTTTGGGCCCACTGGCAGATGTGGTGATGTGGCAGCCTTTGGTTGGCTTTCGCATGATCGCATGGCCCATCCTTTGGCTATGCAATCATGCAACCGACCGACATGTGTCCTTGTTTTCAGTTGCAGAGTTGTGCGGTGGTGGTGTTTCATGGGCCCGTCGGCATGGTGGTTGCAGTTTGGTGATCGCAGTTTGGTGGTCAAGTGCGGTGATGTGGTGGCTTCCTATTGGCTATCGCATGATCACATAGCCTTTCTCTTAGCTATGTGATCATGTGACCAGGTGACACATGTCCTTGGCAGTGTGGTGGCAGTTGCGATACCCCCCTTGTGGTTGCGATGATGGTTGCGGTGTTGTTACCAGTGGCAGTTAGTGTTTGCGGGCTTGCGCATGCTCGCATAGCCCATTCCTAAGTTATGCGATCATGCGATAGGGCACCACGTGTCCCTGTGGGCCCATTTGTGACTATTTGGTGGGCTTAGTGGAGGGTGCTATCGTGGCAGTTTCTGGTTGGACCGTGCTGGCGGGAAGGTGAGTTTGAACGCGGGCCTAGGTTTGGATTTCTCAGCGGTTGCAGGGTGTGGTGGTGTGACACATGGCATCGGGTGGGCCTAGGTGGGGTCTTGGTTTTGGTGGCCCAGACAAAAGGATGGTGGTGTCGATAAAGTGTGGTCTTGTTGTGCATTTGCAAAAAGATTTGGTAGTTTTCTAGTTTGTCTAGCGACTTGGCAAACAGTGGTCGCGGAGTCGCTAGAATTTTAGCGAAAGGTGCAAAGCATTTCGTGAACTGGTGGAGGTTCTTTGGTTGCTAGCTCACCAGATATATGGGGTCCATGTTTGCAGTGATCGGGCGAGTGGTGGTGTGACACATGGCAGGTCGGCCCAGGTCTGAGGCTTGGCATAGTGTTAGCCGGTTGTCGCATGTTCGCATAACCCATTTTCAGGTTATGCAATCATGCGACCAAACATATATTATAGCCCATTTTCCTGTGGCGGTGAATTGTGACTGTGCAGTTGCGTGACTAAGGGGAACAGGTTGAAGAACATAAAGCCCACGTACTGCATGGTAGCTGTTGCTTTTCAAATTTTGAATTCCTGAGAGTTGCAACGGCAGGAGGTACCTGGTTTTAATGCTTTTGGGGTGGAGTTTGATTTGGTTTGGTGGTGCCAGTGATTGCAAGGTGGTCCAGAGGCCTGTTACTTGATTGTATGGAGACTTTTATGCCGTATGAGGGACTATTTTATGCTCGGCAGGTGTGTTTGCAGGTGGCCGATTTGACTGGCTCTCATGGTTCTGCCTGTTGTTTTGTACTGATTGTCATAAGTGTAAGATCTGTTTGAGATCTCTTTCTCCAGGCTGCTTGTATTTCCTACCCCTACAGTAATTTTTGTGACCATTTCCAATTGGTTTAGCTATTGTACCCTATGCCCTAGCTGTCCATAGCTTGTTGCATTCTCTTTGAGAATTCCAAGGCAGCTAGGGGTATATGTAGTCAAATTTTTGACTTAGTAATAGTTCTAAATTTGGTGAGTTCCAATGAAAGTTTCTGCTCTGCAGATCTCTCCTTCTTTCTGCATATAGGGTGTTCTATTTCCATTGTTGGTTCAGGGAATATAATGCATACTGCAACAGATTTGTCTTATGTATGAGGACTCAATTTATTCTTACTATCATCAAGCTGTCTCCATTTGAGCTTTGAATTCATTAATCATGCATTAAGGATGTTTGATTTGTCTGCTTGTATTGCCTATGTGTTTTCAAGTGGAGTTATCTTCACAGAGGTAACTAGTTCAGGGTTAGTTTTTATGCATGTATGAGCTGAGGTGTCAAAGATGTTTCATGCTTGTCTTCCAGTGGATGCTGGTCAATGTATTGTCTAATTTGTAGGTCTCTTCTAAGGGGAGGGTTAAAATCCTTTGAATGGATAATAACATGCTTGAATGCATAGGTGGGTGTTAAGTTAAGGCTTGGTCATGGTGTGTGATTGATGTCAGGCATCATCACATTGGGTATATTGTGTTCTTGTTTCATAACTGTCTCTTGTAGTAGGATTTGACTCTATGGCTTATTGGATAAGGCACTGGTCTAGCAGAGACTTAGGGCATCTCAGGGGACCTTTCAATCATCTTTAAAATCATTTCATTTCTATCCCACCCTTTCCCTTTCAAGTTGTTAGTGTAGGTTTCTGGTTTTCATACTCACTCCATGCAAGTTGGGCTATTGCATGATATATTGGCTTCATTGAGGTACAGGATACCTAGAAGAGTTTGAAAATCATTCCACAGTTAGTTTCCTGTAGGCCTGTAGTATGACACAAGGTAATATGTGTGTACAGATGAGGTATACCCACCTAAGTGATGTGGAGCTCAAAGTGTAGAAGGATCTCTCTTTGATCCTTGTCAGTTGGCCCTTTTTCCTGTCAGTTTTGGAGTGTTGAGTGAATGTGACACCAGACATGTCAATCCTGATGCCAAGCTGACCTTTGGGGAAAAAGAACACCAATAACCCTAAGATGTACGGTGTACAAAAATGACCTAGATCAAACTATTACATAAGATCTTCATCGTATCTCAACAATAAATTATTCTTGATCTTGGTAAAACATTTTCTGATCTGTTGTAATTATTTGCATAGAAGAATATGCCATTCTTGATTACTATGTCATTTTCTGTGATCCTCAGTAAACACTGTATAAACTGCTCGGTGTTTATTTTGATGCTCGGTGTTTACTATCACTCGGTATCAGTGTCTGCTAATGCTCGGTAAACTATCTAATGCTCGGTGTATATACTTGTAGACACACAAAATTGGACAAGTGCTTTTAAATTGCAAAAATCAATAAAATGGACTAAATCATCAAAATGGATTAAATCAATTAAAAATGGACATAATTAAATAAAGTTGGACAAAATCAATTAAAACAAAAGAGAAATTAAATAAGGATGTTAAATAATTAAATCAAAAGCTTAAAGGGACCAAAAACAATATATAATTGATTTTAATCAATTAATTTTATAGTAGTTTTAATCAAAAATCAAAAGGAACCTATTACCCATACATGGCTAAATTTAATTAATTAATTGAATTTAATAATTCCTAATTTCTTTCAACAAAGTTGATGAACCAATGAGAATTGAGGACAAAAAGACATAAATCACTCAAACATTTAAATTGTCCAAAGCTTTGAAACCATTTAAAGGCATGTCCCCTCATTTGTCCCCCCATTTATGAACGATGCAAAGTATTTGACTCAACCAAGAGATAACCATGATTATTTCACTCCACCCCCCACCCTTGGACATTTACTATAAATATGAGGCATTTTGGAGAGCATTCCCATCTTAGAACTTCATTTGCAAACCATTGTTATTATAGGCAATTGAGTGCATTCTAAGAGAAAATTAAGGGCATTTAGAGCAATTATCATTGTAGTTTGTCAATTTGAGCTAGATTAAGCATTGAATGAACATAGTAGAAGCATAAATTCTCATTTTAGAGGTGTCACTAGTGAGGATCTAAGCTGAGAGCTTCATTTACCACTTCTTTCTAGAGAACCATGAGATGTTCTAGATTATAGTTTCTTTTAAATTAGATTTGCATTGTATTTTTCTTAAGTTGATGCTATTAGATCTTAATTTCATGAAGGTGATATTCATCATCACATAAATGGCACCCATCGTGGGGCACTAGGCCTCATTTCATCATTTAGATCTTCATTTGCATATTTGTATTCTCTATTTTTCCATGTTTATCTTGCAGGAAATTGGTGAAGTCACGCTTACAGGAGATTTGTTCACACTTGCAGTCATTTTACTGTTGCCTATAATCTTTGCACTAACGCGGTTAGCTAGAGATTCATGCCTACAACCGTAAAGTATTCAGCCTTTGTTTCTTCAAGTCACACCTGTGACTCAGGGAGTATCACGTTACTTGATTTTATTGTTGCATATCTTAAAGCTTTGCTTTGCACTTTTAATTAATAGTTACGCCTATGATTCTTGAGATATCGCTTAGTTGAAATTTGTTGTCGCTTAAGTCTAGGCTTTGCTTTGCAATTTTCAAATTACTGTCATGCTTTGGATATTTCAATTTCTGCTTACTATTATTTAAAGTGTCGCTTTGCAGTAATCATTTTTTCCAATTTAAAGTTCTGTTCACGCTTAGGAATAAACTGTACACGCTTTTGTAATTTTCAGTATTGCCTATGGCACTGCAGAGTGTCACTTGATATCTGTAAAATTACGCCTGTGAACATTTTGTTTCCGCCTATTAGCTAGACGATGTCGCCTACTATCTATTTTTGATAGTTATTGTTTAATTGATTAAATCACTCATCTAACATTCTATTTATGTGATTTAGCAGTAAATGAACAAACATTCAAAGGTGCAGAAACCTGAAAGCAGATTCAACCAAGAGGGAAAGGCACTAGCAAGGAAAATTAAGAAAGAGAACAAAGCACATATCAAGGCTGTTCTTGAGTTAACATAAGAGGAGGATAATCAGGTATATCAAAAATACCTTGCTATAATTGAAGCTTATAAATAGAAATTTGTCTCTCTTAATTGGATCTTTAGTCCTTAGTTCAAATTTTCATTTGAAAATTTTCAATTAAAGTACTTAAAATTCATTACATAAATCTTTGCTTTGTCAAGTTTGATTTTGGTTTCCCCTCATAGTGTTTGTTAGTGTTGACTAACTTGCTGGTGGACAAGCACATTTGGTGGAGGATCTTGCCAAGGTGAGTGAAAAACAATGATGAAACTTTTCAAAAATGCCCCTAGCTTAGGCTAGCTACAAGGAAAGGTATTCTCCTATTCAAGCTTGCATTTGATTAAATTGCGGCATTCCTTTTGATATAAGCTTGAGATAAAATAAGAAATGAATTTCACACTTCAATTTTAAGAATCTCCTTGTCAAGAGATTGGGAAAGAACAAACATGTTTCTAAGTGTGTGGAACAAAGAAAGACAATAGGGATATGCTCTTCACTCTTTGAGTGAACCAAACTCCCAAACTTGTTGGCCTAAGTTCATTTCTTATTTTTCATATATATGCTAGAGCAATAGTGGGCTCGCCTCCCAAGTTTTCCTTAACAAGGCCAATGAGAGGGACAACCCAAAGTGGGATACACTTGCTTTTGCCATGGGAATCCGACCCACTCTAAAATGAAATGCATGTATCCTTAATGGGGTGCATGACAAATGGATTTTAATTTTTCAACCTTCCTCTAGTAGTCCTCACGGATTGCACAAAATTGTACTTCAGTGCATGTGGGAAGTCTCTTTGGAGGATGAGAGATTGAAGTCTATTTGAACGGAATATATATTAAAACCTGGATAAAATGGCAGGGCCACCTTGTAGAGCCATGTTTACAAGCCAAAATTGACTTTAGGTAGGCTGTTTGGAATTCTTTCTTGTGATATACTTGTGAAAAACAGTGAAGAATATACACATTAGAGTGTTGTTAGGGACATGATGACAAAGTGATGTGTGTGTTGTGATTGTTTTTCTATTTTGAAACAAAGAAATTTCAAAAGACTAATCTTAAATGTTTAAAAATCTAAAATCTTACAAACACAAAACAAACTTGCCTATCAGAGGTTCAGTCACGCCTGTGACTTGTTTAAAAAACACGTAGACACAGTAAAGTCATGCCTAGAAAAATTTCAAACATGCTTGTCAAAACTGGAAACTCACTTAATAATAGCAAAGTGTCACCTATACATCTACAATGTGCTACCTAATGATAAACTAGTTCATGTGTACATAAGTTTTAGTCATGCCTACACTCAGGCTAGTGACACCCAAAAATCTAAAAGGGAAAACAAAGAGTATTTACAGGGGAGGTCTGAAAATTTTGAGCACATATTTGAGTACCCTTTTCCGTGTTCTTACTGCTCCAACTTTCAGTTCGGTCAAAAATCCTGTTTCTATATCATTGTTGCAAATCATACAAAGGATTAGACCCTGAGTAATATCAACTCTTACTCTCCAAGGTTCATGCTTGCTTTTACTAGATCCTACTACATCAAGAAAACCTTGCAAGTAGACGGGGCCTATTTGAGACAAGAGCTCCCTTACCCAGGAGACAAGTCTACCACTCCTAGAATACCCTAAAAATCACCCAAACAAGAAGTGGAAGGCAACATGATGTATTATGGTAGTTTGGGTGGTAAAGACAATAGTGGTATTGATCCCACTAACCAAGGTGATGCGAATAATGGGGGCATTGACATATATAACCAAGGAAATACCAATAATGGAGGGACAGATCAAAATGCTCAAGGGATTGACAACACTCACAATAAAACTAACATCGAAGCAACGACAGAAGATGCCACAGATGAAAGGTTAGTGAGGCTATCCAATGTCCCTATTTTTGAAAGCTCATGGAAAAGTCAATGGATAGAGATAGAGAAAAGTACTTTCTAGAATTAGCACAAAAAGGCCTCAAGCTTCCCCATGACTACGATGTTAACCAACTCAAACTATCAAAAGTTGAGGAGAGTACCTTAGACATCATGAATAAGAAGTTCAAGATGTTCCAAATTGAATTGGATACCATTAAGCAAAGTGGAGCTCCCAAGCCTTTCTCCATAGAAGCATTGTGTCCATTTCCATTTGATAAAAGCTTGGTCATGGTACCATTCCCAATCAATGTAGTGTTCCCCAAGTATGACAAGTATGAAGGAATTTCGGATCCCCAAGACCACTTATGTGAGTTTTGTGCATTGATATTAGAGTTCATACATGATACAACATATTTAATGAGACTATTCCCGTGAAGCTTAGAAGGCATGGCTATGGAGTGGTTTTCTATTTACCCTCCAAAATTAAGACATTCGAAGAGTTAGCTTCAAAATTCATGGCTCATTACTCATATAACATCAAGCATGAGGTCACAATGATAACATTATGTAACACTAAACAAAAGGATGGAGAGGCATTCCTCACTTTTCTACAAAGATGGAGGACAATTTTTGCAAGATATCCTAGGAGCGTGCCTGAAAAAGAGAAGATGGATATCTTCATAAATAGTTTAAGTAATGAGTTGAACTACTGATTATGAATGCAATGTCCCAAGACCTTCCAAGATTTAATTGAAAATGGAGTAACAACGAAGGAAGTGTTGGTCAAAAGTGGAGAACTAAAATTGTATAAAAATAATAAGAACAACTCCAACAACAATAACTCCAACAATGGCAATAATCAAAAGAATAATTGGTTCAATAGTAATAGTCGATATAAGAACAATAATAAGGGAATTGTTAATGATGGTGTGGTGGAGTCTAGCAACTTGAAGGTGGTCCCATTTTCTCTTACAAGGACACCTAATCAGGGGAATAATACCAATCAGACATCTAATGCACCTTCCAATAACAACAATGCTAATAAGGGCAACCAAGGAAATAATGCAAGAAATAATAAATTTGATAAATATTTGGTGCCCACTCCTCAAAGGAATTTCACACCCTTGGTTGAACCCCTCGAAAAGGCATTAAAGACTCTCATGGCTAATAATGTCATTACTTTACCCAGCATTCAACCTTATGAGCCAAATAAGAAGCCTAGTTGGTGGAGTGCCAATAGCCATTGTGAGTACCATAGGATTCGAGGGCACACAACAAATGAATGCTTGCAGCTAAACAATATAGTGTAAGACTTAATCAATAATGGCATGATCACCATTGATGGACCTCAAAGCAATGAAGATCATACAACATTCAAACAACCTTTTTACAAACATGACAAAGGGGAGTCATCTAATGGAAAGAGACAAAGTGCCAATAACATTAACTTTGCGCCACCTTATGATAACATAGTGAATGCTATAATAATCAATGAACAACCCCAAAAAGAGGCATCAAATGTCATTACAAGAGGGCAGACTTCTAGAATGACCCTACAAGGGGCTGCTCCTAAAGTTATTAACACTCTGTAGTCCAACATTGTGGTCAAGCAACCTTCTATAGCAGCAAAACCTTATAGCTTGGTTGATCAGTTGCAAAGAACTCCAGCACAAATCTCTATCTTGGAGTTATTGAAGTTATCCCCTAACCATAAGGATATTTTGGAAAAAGCTCTAATAGAGACAAATGTTCCTACTAACTTTGAAGAGGAAAAGTTCCAAAATATGGTAGGTCATCTTGTGGCACCTCATTGTCTCTCATTTTCCGACCAAGAGCCCTCATTGATGGAGGAGCTGGCCTTAATATTTGTACATTAAGTCTTGTTAAATCCTTAGGGTTGTCTGAGTCTTGCATTGACCCTATGAAAAAAATCACTATCAAGGCTTATGATGAAGCCGAAAGGGCCTCTAAAGGCATGATCGTATTGCCCATACAAGTGGGACCCATCAAGAAGGACACCAATTGCAAAATATTAGACATGAAGTTAAATTATAATATTTTGTTGGGGAGACCATGGATTCACGAGATGCAAGCAGTCCCATCCACGTACCACCAATGCATCATATTTTCATACATGGGTGAAGAAATCACAGGTTGAGTGGACTCAAACTCGTTCCAATATTGCAATGCACTCAAACCCCTTCATGAGTTATATATTCCACATAACCGGGAAGGAATCATTCAAAGAGTCACCATTGAAGATACCAAAATGGATGATCCGGTCATAACATTAAATGCTACTCAAAACCCTCCTCAAGCTAGTTCAACGATATCAACTAAGGGAAAGGAAAAGATGAGCTACGAGGGTCCAATTACTAATGAGGGTTCATATCAAACTCCCAAATCAGAGATAGACCCTAAAAACCTACTAGAGAAGAAAAATATGAAGCTAAAAAAGAAAACTACAAGAAAATGGATAAGATGATGGAGGCATTTGACAAACAATGCGAAATTAGTTCAAAAGGAGTAGGGGAATACTCCATTTCCCTATTCAAAATGCCCACATCTCCAAGGACACATGGAAAACCATCTAAAGAATACTTACCTCATAAGTAAAACTCTTACTTTGTAAGAGAAAGTGACAAAGCAAAATTTGACAAGGAGGAGAATGAAGTCCTTCAATGACTTTATCATGATGAGGAAGATATTTCAAACATTCCCATGGAAAGAATCCAGCATGTTAATATACAAACCGAGCAATGTCGGAAAGGGTTTGAGCTAATGCAGAAGATGGGATACAAAGGAAGAGGACCCTTAGGCCAAAGAAATAGAGGATTACTAGAACCCATTGAACCTACTTGGAGGGCAAAAGAAGAAAAATTTGGAGTAGGCTACCAATACAAAGGCGAAAGCTCTAGCCCAATGCAAGAATTTTATCCTCAAGTAAATGCCTTAGAATTCAAGGGAGATAGTGATGACTCCCGAGATTATGAGAGGGATACCCTATCAGATGAATCATGTCAAGATAAGGAGGTGATTGCAATACATACTTATGCAAAGATCCCAAGGTAAGAAACTCAAATCAATGAAGAACCTAATATCCAAGATGTTAACGTAGGGCACGCACCTACCAATCAAGCATGGATAGAGACATTTTGGATGCCTTCGGAGGAGGGAGATTCAAATGTTAGTTTTAATCCGCTTGTGGCTTTTCCCATGTTGTTTCCCGTAGAAGTCGAAGAGGACTCAAGTGAAGGGGATTTTGACCCTTCTTGCATGGACCATCTCGAGGAAGCTCACATCATAGATCTAAATGATACAATGTATGAACCCTCAAATGAAGTCATGTCCATAAACCCTATTGATGACATTTTACCCAATGAATCCTTACTTTTGATACATCCAGACCTCATTGATTGGGACCAAACCGAGCCAAATGACTTACTTTATTTTCCAAATGACCAAGCAATGAGCCAATACCTTAATGCGATTGAACCCTCTTTCACCAAAGAATTCAATATGGACATGATGAGAATAGCAGGGGTCCATTCTCTTAGTCAAAAGAAAAAAATGAAAAATAAAAATAAAAAATGAAAAGTTCTAGTGATGAAAACCACTATGTGGCACCACTAGAACCAAAAAAACTAAAGATAAAAGACGTTCCTATGGTGAAAACCCAACTGTGGCACCAAAGGAAGAGAGATTGGATACCTTGCCTGAACATGAGGAAGAAAGGTCACTTATTCTTATAGAACTGACAGAAAAGGTCAACATTGGGATAGAATTGGATCCAAAATTTGTACACTTGGCAGCATCACTTACACCTCTAGAAAGAGATGATTTCATCAAGTTTTTCCAAGAACAACAAGTGAAATTTGCATGGTCATATGCCGAGATGCCCAGATTGGATCCTAATTTCACAATGCATCATTTGAATGTTAGACTAGGGGTTAAACTCGTGAAGCAAAAGTTACAAAAAATGCATCCACATGTGGCTCTCTTAGTGAAGGTAGAATTGGAAAATTTTTTAAAGGTTGGATTTATAAGAGCAATAGCATATGATGAATGGATCTCTAACATTGTACTGGTCACAAAGCATGATAAATCTATTCGTGTGTGTATGGATTTTAGAGACTTGAATCTTGCCTACCCTAAGGATGATTTCCCACTTTTGAGCATAGATGCCATAGTGGATTTGATAGTAGGTCACTCCATGTACTCATTAATGGATGGTTTTAGCGCTACAATCAGATAAAAATTGCACCCAAAGACCAAGAAAAGATAGCCTTTACTTTCCCTTGGGGCACCTTTTGTTGGAACGTCATGCCCTTTGGCCTTAAAAATGCCGGAGCCACATATCAAAGGGCCATGACAACTATCTTCCATGACATGATGCACACCTTTTTAGAGGATTATGTGGATGACATACTAGTAAAGTCCCACAAAAGGGAAGAACACCTCCAAATTCTAAGAAATATATTCATTCAGTTGGAACAATTCAAAGTTAGATTAAACCCAAAGAAATGTGCCTTTGGTGTCCAATCTGGCAAGTTATTAGGCTATATAGTTTTTGCTAAAGGAATTGAAGTGGACCCGGAGAAAGTACAAGCCATAATGGACATGGAGATACCTAGGAACATCAGCCAAATGAGATCCTTACAAGGAAAAATACAATCCATAAGAAGGTTTATTTGTCAATTGGCTGAAAAGTGTCATTCCTTCACCAGATTGCTACATAAGGATACTATATTCATGTGGGATGAGGAGTGTGATCAAGCTTTCACATTATTGAAGACCTATTTGATAAATTTGCCTATTCTCATGCCACCAATCAAGGGCAAAGCACTGCTTCTATACATATCTTCTACCGAAAGATCCCTAGGAGTGCTTTTGGCGCAAGAGGATGAACAAGGAAAGGAAAGAGCTATCTACTATTTGAGTAAGACATTGATCAAGTATGAAATTAATTACACATTCATGGAAAGAGCTTTCCTAGAAGTGGTGTTTGCATCTCAAAAGTTGAGACATTATATGTTGATGCATAAGGTCAAGCTAATTGCCAAAATTGACCCTCTCAAGTATTTGTTAAGCAAAACTACCTTAACGGGTAGGTTAGCTAAGTGGGTTATGATATTGAGTGAATTTGACATTGAGTATGTCAATAGAAAGGCAATAAAAGGGAAAGTGATAGAAGATCATTTAGCTAAGAATCCCATGACTTCTACACAAACTATTCAAGTGGAATTTCCAGATGCTGCCATTGTAAACATAGAAGCAAAAACATGGAAGTTATACTTTGATGGCTCCTATACTCAAGGAGGTTCTCGGGCTAGCATACTATTGGTCACTCCTCAAGGTTACACTATTCCTAAGTCCTACAAGATATTATTTCCATGCACAAATAATATAGTGGAATATGAGGCACTAGTCATAGGCATCAAAATGGCCTTAGAGTGGAACATCGCGAAGCTACAAGTTTATGGAGATTCTCAACTCATCATCAATCAAGTCAACAATGAATATAACACCAAAGATGAAAATTTGATGCCATATAAGACTATGATTGATGGATGGAAGAAGTATTTTGCCTTGATCACTTTTGAGCAGATTCCTAGAGAGAAAAATAGAGTAGCTGACGCCATGGCCACCTTGGCTTCCTTGTTACAAAAACTAGATCAAAATGAGAAGTATGAGTTCTTGGTGGAAGAGTTGGTGAAACTGGCATTCAAACTTCCCAAAATCCAAATTTTTGCCCTATTACATGGACATGAATCCCCTTGGTATGGCCCTATATACACATATCTCAAAGACCAAGTGCTACCTTTAGACCAATCCCGAGCCCAAAAATGCAATTTCATATGCCAATCAGCCCGTTACATAATCCTTTTAGAAACATTGTATCATAAGGGTCTCGATGGGATGTGACTTAGATGTCTAGAGGAAGAAGAGTCTAAGTTATCTTTACAAGAGGTTCACGAAGGAATTTGCGGGTCACACTCAAGCGGTTTAAACCTAGCCAAGAAAATCCTTCACTTAGGGTATTTCTGGAAGACATTAGAAAAGGATGCTTGCCATTTTGTGAAGATATATAGTAAATGTCAATATCATGGTGATATGATACACACACTGGCACAAGAATTATACCCATTTGTTACACCATGGCCTTTTTACCAATGGGGATTTGACTTGATTGGGGTGATCTACCCACCTTCTTCAAATGGGCACAAATACATCATAACCACAATGGACTATTTCATTAAGTGGGTAGAAGTGGTTCCTTTGATAACGGCAATGGGAAAACAAATTTCCATGTTTATCTTGAATCACATCATTTGCCGATATGGTATTCCTCATGCCATAATAACAGATAATTGAAAACAATTCAAAAACAAGGATGTTGATGAACTTTGTGCAACATTTCATATCACTCACCACTCCTCATCAATCTATTACCCTCAGGAAAATGGGCAAACTAAAGCCATAAATAAGAATATCTTGAAAATCTTGAAGAGGTCGATGAATAAATCAGGAAGGGATTGGCATGTGCAAATTAATCCAGCATTGTGGGCCTATAGAACTAGCATAAGAACCCATACGGGAGCCACACAATTCTCATTAGTCTATGGGGCCGAAGCAGTTCTACCATTAGAGGTTGAAATACCACCTCTACGAGTGTCATTACAAGGTTTGATCATAGATGAAGACTATAGAGTCACTAAACTTCAACAATTGGAGTTACTTGAAGAGCATCAAACACAAGCTTATGAGCACCTGAAAGTGTATCAAAATAGAATCTTGAGAAACTATAATAAATATATCAAACCGAGAGTCTTTCAGGTAGGAGACTTAGTGTTGTGAGAGAATCCAAAGAATCATGTTGAAAGAGAGAAGAAAGGAAAATGGGAGGCTAATTGGCTTGGCCCATTCATCATAGTATCTTCATTTGGCACAGGAACCTATAAGTTATCATATTGTGAAGGAGAGGAACTCCAAGAACCCATCAACAATATTCATCTCAAAAGGTTCTACACATGAGTCAGATGAAAGAGTATAAAGAGTATCAGATGAGAGAGCATCATATTTATTGTACATAGTTTAAAAGAGATCTTGAAAATACAAAAAACATTGGAAAAGAAAAAAAGATCAAAAACATTCAAATAAGATGTTGTCTTGGTGAAAACCTAGAAAATAGGTGCCTTGATGATATGGAAAAAAAGAAAAAAATTGAAAAAAAAAGAAAAATACAAAAAAATTGGAAAAAGGAAAAAGTGCCTTGGTGAAAACCTAGCAAATAGGCACCTTGGTAGCAAAAAAAAAGAGAAAAGCTTTAAAAATAGAAAAAAGAGCTTGATCTATCCAAATGGTGAAAATGTGGTAAACAAGCACCTTTTGTTCCCTTAAGTTTGTCTTTCCTAGTCACATGCGTACATATTGCATTTCCAACATCCCATTTGTAAACCTTCATTGCATTTGTCATTTGTATATAGTCATAATAAAGCTTTCAGTCACATTGTTGCATTGCCTACAACCCTAAGTTTGTCACATGATCACATTTATCACTTGGGGGTAGGAAAGGATTGGGATTTTGGTACCACATGGATTCAATAAGTGCTACAATCAGTCACGTCAGAGAGAGATTTATCAAAACTTTAGAGAGAGCAATTTTTGTGAACCTTTGATGGCTATCATTGTTCACAACCCAAGTATTTGATCCTACGACTTGATCCATGAGCCTTCATTGACTTTATTATTGGGATTAAAAATTGACAAAACATCTTAAAGATCAGAATGCTTTGAAATACTTTTTTAAAATCATGAAAACATGGCAAAACACTTAAAGTTTTTGATAATTTTTTTTTAGGAAATTGACTTTTTATCACCTCTCTTTAGCTAATCGATGATGTTTCAACTAGATTGGCCATGATAGAGGCGTGATATTTTCTTGCCTTTGAGTGATTGTCTTGAGGAAGATTCATTCACTTATGAGAATTTGTCTAATGACATGGTCATCAAAGAACCATTGAGGACTATTGCATAAGAGGAAGGATTAACCTTTTCTTGTTTACACAAATGGATCCCTTGGCTATTTAGATCTTCCATATCTTAATACCAAAAATCCACTTGCAACATTGAATCTGTTGACACCAGTATTCAGACTCCCATAGTTTGGTCATCCAATTGGTGAGGGTTGTACCAGTTTCAAAATGAGGTTACCAAAAAGCAATAAAAAGTGGTATTCATATCATCATGATGTGGTCAGTGATGATTGTACTAGCTTTCCGGTCCCAAAAATGCTCAATGATGAAAATTTATCCTCATGACATTTCTTTGCTAAAAGCTGGTGACACTTAGGTTGCATTATCATCATAGATTAATTGCATTATCATGTTAGATTAACTACATTATCATGTTAGATTAATTGCATTGCATTATCATGTTAAGTTAATTGCATTTATTTATGGTTAATTTCCAAGAACAAAGGGGGGTACATCAATAAAACTTGAGTTGTTTCAAACATCAAGGAAATGGGGGAAGATTAAATTCAAAAATTCATCATAATCCATGATTCTAAACACCACAAGTGAGATTATCTTTTGCATTCATGCATAGCATTAATCATTATTCATTACTCATATATCCGAAAAGAAAAGAAAAGAAATCATTTTCCATACATCATACATTCATGTAAATAAGAGTTCGCATTGCATACATCTAAATACTTGAAAAAAATAAAAAACATAGGAACATACATATGCATTTCCATAAAACATTTTGCATCCATACATTGAAAAATAGAAAAGCATCTCATTAAAATCCATACATCATTGCACTCATTTATCTATATCATAAAATAAGATAACTGCATCCATAGCATAAATTGTAAACGCATAACACATCATATAGCTGCATAAAAGATAATCTCATAAAAAAATCATCAAGAGAACGAGGGAATAGATCATCATATATCATAAAAAAAGTTTTCATCAAAGGTTCCAATACATCAAGTATATCAAGGTACAATATCCTCAAAAGGGGTACATCAAAGGTCTTGATCAATCAAATAGCATGAAATATGAAATAGAGGACATCAATGATGGATGAGTCTGTTAGCAGTCAATCACAATCCTGTGGCACCTGGATCTCTACAATCTGGTGGAGGAGGAGCCTGAGAAGTGCTCACTTCATCCTATCTCGGAATAACCATGGCTGACACAAACTACTGTAGCAAGGAGGCAACCTAATCCAAATGACCCACAACAGTGGACATATCTATCCTCAGCACCTACATATCTTAGGCTAATAAACCGATAGTGGGATCATCCTGTGCACCCTGCCCCTAATCCTGTGGCTGCTGAATTGGTGGAGGCATCTGCTATGATAGAACCTACTATGCCTAATCCTACTGAGCCTCATCATCCTGCTATGCCAAAGCTACTCGCTGTAACTATACCAAAGGATCTAAACCTCTAGGAATCTATCTAGCAACATCAACGTGTGCCTGTCTCTGAGCTCTTTGCTGTCTATGAGCTTTATTCTATCTAATTGTTGCTCTAGGATGAACTACCGAGACTGCATCAAACTGTATATCTTTTCCATCACCCTGACCATGCCTATCACCATGAGGATCTCTTCATCCTTGTCCTCTCCTATATCTGCCACCACCACCATCAACACCACCACCATCATGTTGACCAGGAATAGGCTCTGCTAGATCAGTGAAATGAATGAACCTGTTACCAGCCCACCAGTCCTCATACTCATGAGACATACCGGCATCTGCCATACCAAAAAGCATCTCCCATCTGCACATAGTCATACCTGCAATCTAATCTAAGGAAAACTCATAATCAATGCAAGGCCCCCACATAGATGTCTCTACTTGTACTCACACATATAAAGCATTTCCTTGAGGCATACCCTGCATCCGACCATACTGTCTCAAAACTCTGCCAAAGCAAAAGTGCTCAATAGTTGTAGTAGTGCGCCCAATCATCCAGTGAGGAGCGTACATATAAAATAACTCATCCTCATCCTCTCTCCATCGATCACAACCAATGTAGGGATGCCATATCACCTGATCAATATCATCTATTTGTTGGTGCCAATAGTCCAGATGACCCAAATGATGCTGAGTAACCATCCCAGTGTATAGAAAAGCATAAGGATATCCACATGGTCGTCTCCTATCAAAAATGGGCCTAGTAATGGGAAGATGCTCCCATATCCATAACTGAAGAATAATAGCATTAGCTGATAAAGAAGAACTTTATCTGTACACTACTTCATGTAAATCATGATAAAGCCGAGCAAGGCCGCAAGAACCCCAATAAAAGTGTCAAGGATGAGAAAGAAAATCCTCCAATATCCTACCCCATCTGACAGAAAAATCGTGACCTCGTCGGTCAGGAAGGAGCAAACCACCAATCAAGGCACCAAGTACAGCTAGCAATCTCAGAAAGGAAGAAAACTGAGGCCATGTGATAGTATCCCTATCACCTATAGTTTTTTCCTCGAACACTCGTCAGAAGACAATAGAATCATAGATAGAGTCATAATATACCAACTCTCCTCTGCAGGGAATCTGTAGTAATTGATACACGTCCTCAGATGTGATCGTCATCTCTCCATAAGGAAAATGAAATATATTGTGGTCAGAGTGCCATCACTCCACCACTATAGTAAGTAACCCATGGTTCATCTAAAACCGTGGGAGATCAAGCAAGAAACTCAAACCACATCGCTCAATCACACGATACTCAGTTGCTATCAGTGCCTGACCTAAATCAATAACCCATGATGCAACTGAACGGATATATAGGGTAAGAAAGTGAGCCTGTGGGAAAAGCAAAGGAATCATATCAGTATATCATATCAAGGAATTATCTCAAGTCAATCTTATCAAAAGTATCAATTAATCACACCCAGTACCATTTGTTTGTGTCTCTGTATCCTGAGAACGAACTAAGTAGTATCAAAATCATATCAATTTTCACACTGATTGATTTATCCTATCAGTAACTATCCTAATCGGATTGAAAAATCACATTATGTGATACCACTATCCTGATATCCTAATCCAATTGTTTTGTTGAAAGCAACAGACCTAACCTAATCATTTTCACCTATCATCAAAAGTTATCAAATTCTTCATCAGACGCCATCAGGTATAAGTGAAAATTTTTCAAAAAAATCAGCATGCATGATTTTACCTATGTCAGGTGACATTTTACCTAAGGTGATAATAAAAACATGCAACGTGACATTATTCAGGTGTTAGGAAATAGTTTGCATGCTACGCGATAGTGAATCACGTTACGTGACAACAAATGTTAGCCTAGGGGACAATAAAATCGCTAGGGTTTTCATAAGCGACAACATACGTGAAAAGGGGCATTTTGACCTAGCTGTAGACGTGAATATCTTATTCCTAGGTGAGGATGAAAGTTTCTTAAGCAATATTCAAACACACGGAAGTGGGAGAGAAAAGCACGGAGGCAATAGTTAAAAGGTCCAGGCGACATTAAATTACTCCTAGGTGAGATTTTGCACATTCAACACAATGATGAAACAAGGAAATTGCAATAAATGCTAATAAATGCACCATAAGTGTAAAGACAGAGTTGGGAATGACTTACCGGTGGTCCATACTTAGGTGGCCTCGCATATCTCTGACACCTCTCAAATCTATGCTCTCTAATCGGCACAACCATCTTGAAATTCACCAGAGGATCAGAGCAAAATTACCAAATATGAAAAGTAAAAATGAATAGTAAAACAAGGTTTATCAGCCCATTTAAGGTATTTTGACCTAATTTTGGAGGTGAAAATGGACGTGGACCTATATTAACTAATCAAAACAAACGGGGCATATTCTTAAATCATGACATATAATCAAATATTCAGAAATGAAAACATATTTGATAAATCAAACATCATCAAATTTTTCAAATCAAGAAATTAATATGTTTTAATTTCTGAGGGAGCATCAGAGTATCAAATGGAAGTTGCAATCAAACATCATAAATTTTTTTGTTTCATTATTAGAGGCAGCAATCATATCATATTGTATCAGAGGCATCAATCAATCAGTATTAGAGGCATATTAGTGAACCAACAATTAGGACCTAAAAAGCGATCGGGACCCATAAGAATCTTTGAATCAATGTTCTTTGTACATCAATTCAAATAGGGGCATTTGTAGACATGCAAAATTGGACAAGTGCTTTTAAATTGCAAAAATCAATAAAATGCACTAAATCATCAAAATGGATTAAATCAATTAAAAATGGACATAATTAAATAAAGTTGGACAAAATCAATTAAAACAAAGGAGAAATTAAATAAGGATGTTAAATAATTAAATCAAAAGCTTAAAGGGACCAAAAAAAATAGATAATTGATTTTAATCAATTAATTGTATAGTAGTTTTAATCAAAAATCAAAAGGAACCTATTACCCATACATGGCTAAATTTAATTAATTAATTGAATTTAATAATTCCTAATTTCTTTCAACAAAGTTGATGAACCAATGAGAATTGAGGACAAAAAGACATAAATCACTCAAACATTTAAATTGTCCAAAGCTTTGAAACCATTTAAAGGCATGTCCCCTCATTTGTCCCCCCATTTATGAACAATGCAAAGTATTTGACTCAACCAAGGGATAACCATGATTACTTCACTCCACCCCCCACCCTTGGACATTTACTATAAATATGAGGCATTTTGGAGAGCATTTCCATCTTAGAACTTCATTTGCAAAGCATTGTTATTATAGGCAATTGAGTGCATTCTAAGAGCAAATTAAGAGCATTTAGAGCAATTATCATTGTAGTTTGTCAATTTGAGCTAGATTAAGCATTGAATGAGCATAGTAGAAGCATAGTAGAAGCATAAATTATAATTTTAGAGGTGTCACTATTGAGGATCTAAGCTGAGAGCTTCATTTACCACTTCTTTCTAGAGAACCATGAGATGTTCTAGATTATAGTTTCATTTTAAATTAGATTTGCATTGTATTTTCCTTAAATTGATGCTATTAGATCTTAATTTCATGAAGGTGATATTCATCATCACACAATACTTAATCGATTGGCTTGTTTTGCTTATTGTTACTGACTGGGTTCATATATGTAACCGACCGATGTCTTTGATAACGTATGATACTAATGACAACCTTTAATGCTCAATAGAGATAACAGCCTCCACCTTCACCATGGAACATAAGGACACCCTTTGCAACACCCCTACACAAAAAAACACACCCTCCAAAGGGATTATATATTCGATAAGATGAGGAGAAGAAGAGGAATCACATGGATTAAAAAAAATCAAATTTAAATACCGTTGGTAAAGGCAAGGTTAATCTCTAGGATTAGGTGATGGTAAGGAAAGATGAGAAGTCAAGATCAAATCTTCATTCAACTATTTTGAAGAAGAATTAATTTTTGAGCAATCTCACAACCAGTGACACTGAAATTGCATTGAAATTATCTGATACTACAATTTCATCAATTATGACTTGAATATTAAGTAGAAGAAGCTTTGGGATCACTCAACATTGATGCCTTTTCTTTGTTTGATCTAGGAATGAAAGGAACCACTAAAGGTTGAGAGATAGGAGCTGCCATTTGTTTTCCTCTTTTTTCATTATAGGTTTATGGAGGTGGAACCACAAAATATATAGGAGGTATATTAGGAGTATTAAAGAGTCTGAATATATGATGTAGATCGAGAAGAGATACTTGCATATCCATAGATAAAAAAGGATGCTTGGGGGTAGAAATACAAGTAGATCCCAAATAATTACCAAAGGATAAGTCAAAGATTCTATTTGTTTTAAACTTTTGATAAGAAAGTAATAGGATGAATTGATTAGGTTTAAGAGGTTGAGTTTTTTGAGGCCAAAATTAATCAAGGGTAAATTTTCCTAAAAATACATCCTACAAACCATCATCTTTCCTTATTACATTAGAGGCATTCATATGAACTTTGAATTTCTTTTAAGCTAATCCAATTCACTGTTACAACACTATCACCATTTAGAGGATTATTAGTCAGCAAATGGTGGAAAAAGAATTGAATTTGATGGCAGGGGTATTGCAGTAGATATTCTAGTCAAATGAGGGGTATATTTTAGGTTTTGAAATGCTTTTGTATGTTGAATTCAATGTGAAACAACCTTCAATTTGGTCTAACAGTGCTTGAAAGATAGAGATTTAGAAAGCCCTAGAAACAAGGGTTTGGAACACCAAATTTGGGGATTTTGGGGTTCTAGGAAGTCTAAGTCTAATTCCTTTGAGATTTGGAGTTTTGATAGCATAATATGGAACTGTATATAGTTTGGAGTCTTGGAAGTAAAAGAAACACAAGGTTGCTTTGTTAAATTACCCATTTTTGTGGATTTTGGGAGTCATAGGACATGTGTAGCAGTACATGTTCCAAAACAACCATATCTTTCCTTTTGATATGACAATATAATAGGAAAAGGGTATCCAAAGCACAAATTTATTTTGTCAATCCTTTGGAAGTTTTCACAGTTAAGTGTTGTTTACCTTCACTGCAGTGTTGTTTTCCTTCTTTGCTTGATAGAAACTTCCTCAATCTTCATTCTAAGATCACTCTTGGACCCATACCACTCCATATAATTATCAAAGGTCAATATACAATCACATTAAACCCCACTAGACTCCACACCTTGGATCTCCAAGAAACTCTTCAAACCCAAACTATTCAATCATGCTCCATGCTCACAACATGCACTCCACTCAATATGCTTCTGCAACCACACTCATGAACTATACTTCCCATGGTGACCCTAACTCCTCTAAGGATCCCAATACACTCAAATCATACACTCATTAACATCTCAATGCATTCTTGTGACCATTCTATCTCCTTGCACCAAACTGTCTGTAATGTCCCTGTTAGTTTGTAACCTTGGAAAGCCCACATTGAAATAGTTGTTAAAGATAATGTATTGAAATGAAACAAGTCATCTTTTTGACACATTTTCAATACCAAGAATTAGTTGAAGAGTGAGATTGATGATCCTACATGTCAACAAGAGTTAATCCTACATGTCGACAAGAGTTAATCTTTGATATTCCTACTTTGGTGACTATCAATTTATGAATAATTCCCTTACAAGAATCACTATAGATAATGAGGTTCGTGATGTATTATTTTATTTTTATGGTTACAATGCTCTAGGCCCAGATATATTTCCTATGTTTTTCTTTCAGATTTATTAAGATATTTTAGCCAATAATTTTCTTCCTTTTGTTAAAGAATTTTTGGATCAATATCTTTCCTCAAGGAATTAAATACAACTTTTATTGTTATTATTCCAAAGAAGACAAGAGTTGACTCATTTCAATATTTTTGTCCTTGGTTAGTCTTTGCAATTCCTTTTATAAGATCTTTTTGAAGGTCTTGGTTATTTATCTAAAAAAAATTCTTCCTCTAGGTTGTTTTGATTCAACAGAATGGATTTGTGCTTGGGCACAAATTTCTAGACTCTATTTTGACTGTCCATGAGAATATTCAATTGTCACATTAAACCTCATCATATTAATCTTGTATCTAAAATTTAGCTAAACATTTCTCACTCACCAAAATTTTTCATTCATCCTACAACCAAGCAATCTAATAAGGATGCATGTTCCTTCTTATTTCTAACTACAACTTGCAGACCATTTATTTTAAAACAATATTGTATGTACTCCTATCATCAATATTAACATTGCATATATCTTGTCTAAAATAAACTTTTCCTTTGAACGTATTCTTGTCCTGTATTTATCAAGACTCTTCTTACAACAAGTGTTTCTCAATTTTCTGCATCTACTGATTGTGATGACTTAGCATCTTCCTAATTCATATTTTAAACTCTCACTTTTCCTTCACAAGACATTAACATATCACAAAAATCATTTGAAGACACATGGTTTCTGATTGTACCCATGGGACAAAATACAATATGTAGAAAAAAATGTTTGTTTTATTGATTGAACCGATTACATTATGGTTTTGTTACACATCTACTTTACACCCCCATTTCCACTCATGTGGATCAACAAAGAAATAGACTCAAAATCTTCAAAGAAAACTGAATGCAATCACCTAACTACCCAAAATTGTTCCATAACAGTCATAAAATTGACTGTCAAAACCAAATAGATCAATGATCGAAGTTTTTAGATTCTGAGAACATGTATATTTAGTGGAGGCTAGAAGGGATATTTGTGTCCAGATTTGCTAGATCTCTAAAATTCTAGAGAATAGATTCTTTACTGAGTTGAGGAGGGACAAAAGTAACCTAGGTCTATGAAACCTTTAGAAATATACCTTCTTTAGCCTCCACTCATACCTCTTCTCAGAATCTGGAATCTCTTCAAAGAAACATGTGATGAACATGCAGATTTTCCTAAGCACTACTGGGAGCTTACCCTGCAACGCATGTACTATTATGAAAATCATCACAAGTCCATTTGCTATGGGTCTAGCTCCCAGTATTTCTTGGTCAAATCTACATGTTTGTCACCTATTTATATACCTTATCTAATCAAATCTTATATGCATAGGTGATGAACATTCAGATTTTCCTAAGCAGTATTGGGAGCTTACCTTGAAACACATGTACTATTGTGAAAATCATCACAAGTCCATTTGTTGTAGGGTATAGTTCCCAGTAATGCTTGGTCAAATTTTCATGTTTGTCACCTGTGCATATACCTTCTCTGATTGACTCTTATATGCATACGTGAAGGCTGTATATGCACATGTTTTACATGATTGTGTTTTACATATATAACACAATAATAATATTAGTTTGTGTTTTACATGATTGCATTCTCCAAATACATTATTGGAAAAATTTTGAACATATATAAATGGAATACTTTGTGCCTGATATACTTAAATGTAATACACAAAGAAGTACCAAATGATGAATTCTCAATTGTTGTAATGGAAAAGCATTAGAACCATCCATTTCTAGAACTTGATTTTCTATAGTCTTAATGATTTTTTTATAGTCCTAATGATTTTGAACATTGTTGACAAAGCGTGTTTCTTTTTTTGATTATTTGATTGATCCTCTCACCTTTCCTTACCTTGTAAATTGCATTGTCCCAATCAAGTTTTGCAGTATCTGTATCTGCCATTACAACCACTTCATATGCGCAGGTGATGAACATGCAGATTTGCCTAAGCACTAATGGGAGATGACCTGACATCACATGTACTATTGTGAAAATCATCACAAGTCCATTTTTTATTGGGTCTAGCTCCTAGTATTTCTTGGTCAAATTTGCATATTTTTCACCTGTTCATATACCAAATGATGAATGCTCAATTGTTGTGATGGAAAAGGATCAGAACTGTCCATTTCTAGAGCTTGATTTTCTATAGTCTTAATGATTTTTCTATAGTCCTAATGATTTTTCTTATTTCTTATCTTTTGTCCCTTTTTGATTTCCTATGTCTGTGCTTGGTGATAGGATTTTGAACATTGTTGATAAAAAAAAATGAGCTATTTGATTTAGGTTTACTATTCATGATTGTAAATGGTCAATAATTTTGATGGTAATCCTTGGCGTATTCCATTTAAAAATAATCATGTTTCTATGGCTATGATAAATGTCCCTTTCTGTTGACAAAATTAGAGTTGATAAAATGGTTGTTTAGTGTCTATATCTATAGGTTGCAAATAAATCATTCTTGTTCCACCAACATTCTAGTCAATGTACAAGTAACAAGTCATTCCATTCAAGAAAGACCATGTCTGACAATATCAACCCAGAACAAAATAAGGAGTATGCAGAATTTAGTGATTGTATCTACCATTAGAGCCACTTCATATGAATTGGTGATGAACATGAAGATTTGGCTAAGCATTACTTGGAGCTTACTCAACAAAACATGTACTATTGTGAAAATCATCACAAGTCCATTTGCTGCTGGGTCTAGCTCCCAATATTTCTTGGTCAAATCTACATGTTTTTCACCTGTGCATATACCTTCTCTAATCAACTCTTATATGTACAGGTGGTGAACATTCAGATTTTCCTAAGAAGTACCGTGAGCTTTCTTGCAACACATGTACTATTGTGAAAATCATCACAAGTCCATTTTTTGCGGGAAAGCTCACAATATACATGTCTGGAGGTCTGAAGGAAACATGAGAATTTTAAGAGTCACGAGTCACGAGTCTTAAGATTGTAATTAATATAGCCAAACTTCATTTAATGGTACATTCAAACATGAAACAAACTATTCTTAAACTAGTGATCCAGATTAAACTAGTAAACCAAAGGACAACAAACTGAATTGCATTAACTTGATGTGTTGTGAAAAGAAATGAACCACAAATAAATGTAGTAAGTGTAACTAATATTGCTTTGGAGGAATGAAATATGATTGTTTGACATAGTAAGACAAACTATTATGTCATGCCCAAAACTAGGACAAAACACACACAATTTTTTTTTTTTGATTATAAGACTTAATTCCACAATAACGTAACCATTGGTACTCAACCCTAAGGGAGAACAACCATAACAACTGAATTCAACTAAGGTTCTTACCATAAGGTATGAGGGTTTGATTCTCTAAAACTAATTGTACCAGATAGGTGAACTAGCCAATGAAGACATTGTATATATATGTTCCGTCTAAGCTTATATGTACAGTGATGCATATATACATATAAGATCATTCGATAATATATATATAATTATCCTAATTGGTTAAGAGATAAGACTCAACATCACAAACTACCCTTCGATATCCTAAGTACACAAGTGTACCTAGGGACAGGACATTTGTTAATAAACGGGGTTGAAAGAATTTAAGAGTATGACCTCCTTGGTTAAATTCATAGCCTCTAGAGGACAATTTTCAATAGTAGTAAATTACAACTATCAAAGCACTACAATATAAAACATTTAATGTATCTCCTAAGATATTTTACCAAGGATAATTGTTTATTACTAAGTTTTAATTCTAAGATATAACATGATATTATCTCACCCCTAATAAATAAATTTAACAAATTAAAATAACATCCTAGAAATATAATTCTATAATAGGTTAGGGAATATTTATTAAATCTTTTAATAAAAAGAAATGTGCAAAAGAAAACTTTATTCCTCACAAAATATTTATTCATAAATATGATTTCTTTTAAACAAAAGTTTCTAATTTCTCATTCCCCAAATTTAAAGGGCTAAAAAGGAAATTCCATCAATAGAAATATTATATCTATTATATTCCCACAAATCTAGGGAAGGTCTAGCTATCATTGCAGGAAACAATTTAAATTAAATTACTGAATTAAAGGGAAACATTATTAGTTTCTAATTGCAAAGGAAAAAGCTAGAAAGAAAATCTAATCCTTATCCTTAATTTGTCAATTATCATATAGGCTACCTTTTGCATCAGGCTAGAATTTTTTTCTTTCTCTATATTATTTTCTCTGCATGAGTTCATATCACAGAATTTTAACAAGGAGGCATTAATCATGAAAATCCTCTAAGTAATATATTCAGCCAGACACACGAATGAATACACCAGAGTGTGTACATATTCGTGTGCAGGCTCAATGAATTACTCAGGATTTCTCCAGAAGAATATGCATGCCCTAAGGTATTCATCCCAATTTAAATTAGTTTACTTGTTTCTTTCTTTTCATGTTCTCATCTAATTTTTAATGTGAATCTTATACAGGTACCAGTCTACCTCTTATGTTCCAGAAAGATCTATCGAAAATGATCAGGGTTTCATGACCTAGTGTTCTTCTTCTTTTTTTTTTTTTTCAAATATGAGTAATACCCAAAGTATTATTATTTCCCTCTTCAACTATCATACTGAGGGTTTTGTAATATTTTTTTTTGATATTTAAACTTTATTATATACTCAATGTTTGTTATTGAGTCCCTGGTCTACATTAAAATTTTATTCATTTATATACTGTTACGGGTTATGCCAAATCGTTATTTCATTTAAATGTCTCTTATTTATTTTTCTAAAAATTTATAATAAAAAGATTATGCAAGGGAAAAGTTAATTTTAATTCGTATCAAATGTTAATTTATGTGGTAATAATAATATTTTACATGTTGCGGATATATTAATTATATCAAACGTATTATATGCAGCAATAGTAAATCAACATGTAATATGTTTAATAATATACTTGAAAGTTAAACACTTACATGTATATTTATTAAATTTTCATAACAACATAAAGAAAACATCATTATTAATGAATATATATATTTATATACATACAGTTATATATTTATGTGAGTTTACTCCTTATTGATTTTTTTACAAGAAAGGAAGTGAGTTACTAAATAAAATATAGCAGCTTCTCTCATGCCAATAATAATTTTATTAATAAAAGACCATGATTATTAAATCTGTAATATTAAATTAATGATGTGCAAGGAATGGTTATGTACACATAAATGTCACATACACATAGACACTTATTTCATTAAACTAAGTGCACTGTTTATAGTTTTATAGCTTGGTAGTATAAGTACACACATAAAATTTGTAGAAGCAAATATAAAATTTTGTCAAAGAAATTACAAGAGGCTAAATACAAAAAGATGTAAGACAAGTAACATCATTATACCGACACTCATGAAAAATAAAGGATTGTAACTCTTTTTTTTAAAAGAGAGTGTCACTATTTGCACACATGATCAAATTGCAACTTTTTCTTTATTTTGAAGTGAACATAACTTATGTATTGCATACAATTACTGCATCCATCTATTTAATCTAATAAATGAAATAACTATTCTCACTTTAATCAATACTATTAAAAATTAACACATCATTGAGGACATAACATAAACTTTCAATTTCTTCTTTGAAATAATAATAAAGGAATATAGTTCAACATTACATCTATTACAAGCATATGCTATGCTAGGCTTATTACATAGCCATTGTATAGGACAACATTCATGAGGCTCGTAACCATTCAGCAAGATATATGTAACAGTAACAAATCCCAACATGTCTCTTGAATTTCTTGAAACTAGCAAGATGCTCCATTTCCAAGAAAAATCTGTAAAACAACAACTGGCCATGGAGGCTCACCTCCCAACCATAGGCCATTACATGGCCACCCCCGAGCTAGGGGAAAACTTGGATGGATAATGGGTAACAACACCATGCAAACATTACACACGTACAAGTAGACTACAACATTATGTTACAACACCAAATTCCCTACCCAAGGCTATCACAACAGGAACCTCACTGGTCTCCTATGGGGGTGAAGGTGGAACATACAATCTAGGAGATGGCCCCAGTGCAACAATATAAATATAGCCTTTGTCAAGGCTTAGCCTTCATCAAGGCTTAAAACATACATGCCTTCACAAGGGCATGTATCATACACATACTAAAACACACCCTTATACCTCCAAACAAAATGCACATAGAGGCACATGGCTGCCCATACAACCATGCTTTCTCCCCTTCCCACACAGAGGAAGGAATCTCCACTAGAAGGCAGTCCCAACTTGTGCCCTTCACCCATCAAGGCTCTCTTCCCTCCCAAGGGTGAGCCTGGCCTTGCACAATCCCCAAGAAACATTGCACAAAAGAAAATCACAATACATAAACATGAAGACACGCACATAACATAACATATACAATTCTTCATGAGCAAAGTAAATTAACATAACAACAAGGTAAATAGCAAGAGTTTCA
The DNA here is from genome assembly GCA_027943335.1 of Chamaecyparis obtusa. Lineage (NCBI taxonomy): Eukaryota > Viridiplantae > Streptophyta > Pinopsida > Cupressales > Cupressaceae > Chamaecyparis > Chamaecyparis obtusa. The sequence continues at coordinate 3,058,929 of BSBK01001958.1, forward strand.
AGACCCAACCTTAGTCCTAGCTTCTTGGCTTGAAGATGAAGAGAGCAATCCAACAATCCCTCTTGCAAATCCCAACTCCAAGAACTCAAGAAACTCCCAAAAAATTCAATGCTACACAAACTTCACGAAATTCACAAGTCTCCAAAAGTTGGAGAGTGGGCAATTGCCCAACAATTTTCCCTCCATCCCTTTATGAAGACAAACAAAACATAGGAGGGGGAAATTCAAAATTCAAATTCAAAAACAAAGAGTGGCTCTTCCAATTTTCGTCCCTATTCAAAAGGGAATATTTTGGAATGGCAAAAATAGTCAAAATTCATTACAATAGTCAAAATTTGATCCCCAACATATGACACCACTATGGGGTAGTCTATTTTTAACCTCCACTAACATAAGTGACCATTAAAACCCACTCCAAAGACCACTCAAAGCATAAATCCGAAAATGAAAGAGAATCCATTCATGGCATCCTAAAATTAGAGACCACTACCACATTAAATACTTGGTCATGCCAACCCACAAGACATGTGTCAATTGACACCAGAAATAACTCATATGACAAACAATACACATGGCATGCCTAGTAGACTAATAATGAAGTAAAAGTAAACATAATACTACAATTAACATTCATACATCACTTTACAAAATTAACACTTCACAACGAGGTTAATTTCTTCCCTTGGAGATAACCTTGGCTTAACAGGGTTTTTTCACAATTTATCCATCTTTATTTTCCCTGGTATTTCCATGGCCTTACCTGCACACTTGACAAAGCATCAGTAGCTCATGAAAAGTTAAATATCATATACATATACATGAAATTAAAAATGCATCAAAGTCACATTCTGATTCATCACAATTTCTAATTATATTTCACAATATCTCATAATATTTCAACATCAATATAGCAACTTTAAAGCTCATAAAGTCAGGATTAAAACAATACATAATATTCCATCCAACATAATAGCCATGATCCATTCCATAAATTTTCCTAGCATATATATAAAATCAAAGTATCATACTTAAATCAAAGATTTATCAATTACTTTGCTCAAGACCTAATAATTAGCATCAAAGTGAAGGTCCTATATCACCATCACATAAACAAACTCTAGTATATCATATAGTCCAATTGCATTCCACACTTTACCACAAGACAGTCACCTACTTCCAATAATACATTTCTAAATTTCAAATCAAGCTATCCCAAGAACATAAATATATACATGAATTGACCTAATTTATTAACCATGATTATCTCACATAAACTCTTCTTGCACAGACATGAGTTATGGCATAGTATTCTAAATTAAATAATTCATTAATACCATAAGTCAAGACTAATAATCCAGCGTGAAAATAAGTCCTAAATTATTTACAAGCTATATTTCAAATGATTTTCTTTTCTTGCATTATTATAATATCAAAGTGTTCTATGTAAAATCTCCCACCCAACATCAGGACCTAATAATTACTTTTTATTAATACATGTCTCAACATGAAATAAATTAAAATAGTCTTTTATGTAGACATTCATGTCCAAATAGAAACACTTCAATATTCAATAGAGGTACACTCACACCCTTCCTACTGTATTTCTTATAGAGATTACATACACACGGGAAACAATATTTAACTACATTAGATTATATATATATTTCACCCTTTAATTATTTAAACTACCTTATTCCAATACAATTCTATAAAGCATGCACTTGATAGTATTATCACAAGGATCAGTTGAATTCATTTAATCTTATTTTAAATACAGAGCATCCTAGGATTTAAGTGTATACGTAACATGAAAAGGGTGCATCTCAATGGTAATCAGACCTCTATCCACTAGGACACAAATCATAATGAAATGACATAATTTTCTAATTATTGAGTCTATTATGTAGAAAGATAATGTTAAGGTAGAATCTCTTAAAACACCTGACATGACTTCCAAAGATAAGCTCCTAATAGACATGAGGAAAATCTAGGCAAAGAGCATCTCATGATGCCATCGACCACAAAGTTGGTAACAATCATTGCACCATATGAATGACTCATCCCCACTCTAAGGGTCTCCAGAATGTGACTCAAGACCATATCTGATGTCTCCTAGTTCTCACAAAACATCGATACACACTCCAAAACAATCCTTCTAGTGGATTCTCTCTCACAAGGAACAAAAATGACCTAACCCTTCAAGAAAGACAGTCGACACCATGCCATAAGGATGTTTGTGCAAGGGGTAACTGAGGGAGGCACTACATATTAATATGCAATAATATGCATTGTGCACCTTTGGTGATGATCCTACATAGTTCCACATAGACACGACATGTTCCTTAGAATACTTTTAATCTCACAACAATTGAGAAACATAAATGTAGGCATCATGGTCACAATTCCTCAGAGATACAAAATAATTCAGTGGTATACCCAGACGATGCAACACAAACAGTACTCCTCTAGTTCTAAGTTGACAGTGTAGGATTTAAAAACCATAGATAATGATGGATTTTGGTTCCTATTTTGATTGGTTTTTGGACCCTATAGTGTCAACTTAGAACTGGAAGAGTAGTGGTTGTGTTGCATCATATGGGCATACACTCAATTATGTTGTATCTCCAAATAATTGTGACCATATGTGATGCCTACATTTATGTTTCTTAGCTATTGTGTCCCAGGACCCCTTATGACCCTTTACGATCCCTAAGAATACATCTTAGAGGTCTTAAAGTCTCGTACAGGATCATAAGAGGCTCCTAGGAGGGGCCAAATGAGCTTCCACCTTCATGTGGTTGATCCTGTTAAGTAGAGAATGTTAAAATATTCTCGAAACAAAGAGAAGCTCAATATTTCAAGGTCACATGGACAAAAAATAATTGTTCATAGTCTTTAGTTTATGAAACCTTCCAAACTTATTACACTTCTGTAGCTCATCATGAACACTAGAGGTCTAAAGGGATCAAGAGAATTTGAAGAGTCACAAGTCTTAAGATTGTACTTAATATAGCCAAACTTCATTCAATGGTACATTCAAACATGAAACAAACCATTCTTAAACCAGTGATCCAAATTAAACTAGTAAACCAAACTAATATCGCTTTGGAGGAATGCATGATTGTTTGACATAATAAGCCAAAATATTGATGTCGAAGCCATACTAACAACATATACAATAGTGGATAATTCGACCAAGGTTGGTAGAAAATGATAAATGATGGTAATATCGTAGCTGGCAATTTGGACGTTATTTTTAGTCAAATTTTTGACGAAATGGTAATTCAAATATTTGACTTTTAAGGGAACATGTGGAAAAATTGACAAAGAAATTTATACAACAAAATGAGTCATTCTATCGACCATTTTGCATCAAAAAATTGACCAATGAGTGTCGAAAATAAGGCTAAAATTTACTAGTGTGGGGACCACAAGATTTGGGTTTTTGATTCTCTTAAAAAGAGAAGAGCATAATCCCCAAACCTTTTCCTTTTCCCTATACAAGACAAAAAAAAATAGAGTTAATCCAAAGACAGTACATACATTTCCAGGGGGAGATATGTTTTAGGTTTCTGATTCTCTGAAAAGAGAAGAGCATAATCCCATCAATATCTACCACAACGTCAATATGCCACACTTAATAAATTAACTATGTGCCTATTATTAAGAGATTCTAAGAAAAAAAATATTTTCTTGATGAAGATTTGGCAACCTACAAAACTACAAGTCAAAAATTTTGAGTTGATTGAGCTTTCTTTGACAAGCGATTTCTAAAAGGGGTTTCTTGCAAACAAGGGCTTAGAAGACAAGAAAATAATAGGCAATTAGATTTCACAAGTTTCAATGCTAAATTCTTCTCCACACATCCTAAAAAAAGCATTAGGGTGTCTAAAAAAAATCACACACCAGAAAACAACAAAGGTTAGGATTAGTATCAATCAAATTTTAGGGAAAAACCTTAAAAATTGATCACAAAAACCCATACGACAATTGAAATACTGGTGCTGAGTGTCGTACGATAATGTATACCTACCCAAACAAAAAAGTTTATATGATATGACACTGGATTTGATCCGACATGACAATGTAAGAATGTCATCTTTCGTATGACATACAGTATGATCTGAAATGAAAATCCAAACTGTCGTACGATACTTCCTGGAATTTGTACGAAAAATTCCCAAACTTTGAAAACTTGAGGAAAAATGATTAAAAAGTTGACAAAAAGTGAAATGGATGTTAGAAATAGGGAATACTGAGGGGGGGGGGGGTGGGGGTGAATCCGTATTCTAAAAACTTTTACTTTTGCCCAATTATGGATATAATAGATTAACTTGATACATGCATAACATAGTAAAATAAAGAATATGGATAACAGTAAAGCAAATGAACTCATAACACATTATTTGTTCTTGAGGAAACCCTGGCCAAGGGAAAACCCTGGTGGGGATGGTACCCACAAAGATTCACTAATCAAAATTATCCTGTTAAGGATGTTGACCTTGTTAGGAGCCTATTACATGCATATAGTGTCTTAGTCTCGATTAAGGGACTTTAGGCCTTGTTATAAGCCTCAACCCTACAAAGAGTTGGTAGTACAAAATATGATTACTAGATGAGCCCACTGCCCAAAAAAGTAATGTAAAATGATTACTAATTACAAAATATGGCAAGGTACATAACCTTATACTACTTACTTTTCTTTCACAACTTTGCATCAATATCTCTTCGCTTATATGTTCGCTATACCATCTATATCATTACAATTGCTTCTTCTTCGCATTTACATATGCCTTATATTTATACAAGTTATTAAGACTAATAACTCTTACAGTCAGCTTGACAAAAGCATTATAAAAAATACATATTTACCCAAGGGTTAACATCTAGTATGTTGTCCCTTTATATTGTTAAGACATTATTTTGATAAACAAAATACTCCCTTAACTCTTTACCAATTCTGTCTTCATATACTGTCCTGTCGGCTTGACACTGTCTCTGGTAAAACTATCATAACTTCTTCTGTACATGTCATATTGACTTGTGATCTTAGGTGACTCTTCTATAGTCATCATAGTATCTATGTTCAAGTGTGCAAGCACTGAACTTACTCCAATCATCATCGCTAATCAAAACTATCTCCGGGTACACTAGAAAAAACACTGTCTCATACTTAGACAATTTTGGTTTGTGCTCTGTCATAATTGCTCTATGTAATATGTGATCTTCAAGTAAATCATATGTTTCCATAATGAAAACATCTAAGTATCTAACTCAGCCAAATTTCCAACAATCTACCCCTTTGTCATTGGTGGCAACATACGAGAAAATTGGCTAAGTCATAACACTTCAAAAACTCAAAATTGCAGCCATAACAAAAGCATATATTCACTACCCTTATAACTCCATATATCTTAACTATATCCTGTACTCCCCCTAAGAATATACATCCTTATCATATATAACAATTTTATGCTAATCTCTCCCTCTTTGACAACAATGACAAAAAGAAAGGGTGCAAAAACTGTGTTCAAACAAAAATGTGTATACCTTGATTCAATATTGCAGAGCAGGTAGGCTTGTAACACAATCTTTAAAATTTATCTTGATGCTCTCTATCTCCTTCTTCCAGCCTTTTTAATGGATTCTACAACAGTAAGTAGTGCACACAATCCATAAGATGCTATTTCACAAGCTTGAAGGTTTGCAAAACTAAACTTCTGAAAAGATGTCTTTGATGAAAGACATTCTTCCAATTGTCCTTCAACAATGCTCAACTTAATGGAAATATGCTCTCTTAGAAGAGCGAATCTTTTCAGTTTCCTATCCTTGTCATCATATAGAATCCTTATTTCATCGTTAATCTTGCTGATTCTCTTCTCAATGTCCAATATCTTCACATTAGGGCTGGCTAGAAGATTTACCTCTGTCTGAATCTCTACTTCTTTGGCCTTAATCTTCTGAATTTCTTTTGATACAAGATTCTTAGTTTTTGTACACTGAATGTACAAAGTTCTACCTCTATCCAAGTTCCTTCTCAAGTCTTTTATATAGATATCTAGGCTGTTAATGTCATTCTTGATATTCTGACTTATGTCTAGAAGTAATTTGGCCTAATAGGCTGCTTGTGCCTTCACTTTAGCTATGCCAGATAAGTTAGTAAACTCATCATCAAATACATTCATAAATTTCTTAGCTCTTTCAAGTGGGTCTGCCTCTACTATCTATGTAGTCACAATGCTTTGCAACTTCTCTGTTATTTCCTTCAGTAATCCTTCAAGGCTTTTCACCTTCTTATTCTTTCCAATAATTTTGTTCAGAGATGTGATCAATTCCATCTGATCATCATCATCAAATTATTTTCCAAAGATTTCAAATATAGATCCAATCTGTGATTTCTTTGTAGTCTCAGGTGTAAGACTGATTTCTTCTTGACTAGGGGCTTCTACTTGTTTCTCTATTTCCTTTTCTTCTTCAATCCTTGAATCTCTCTTCTCTTCTTCTCTAGCACTATCCTGCTCTTCAAAATATGAATTGTCAACAATGTTTTCAAGATTCTTGAAAGGGTTATCATCACTGTCTAAAGTGATCTTAGTTCCTTCCACATGCATTGACTCATCTTCAATGTTTATAGCTGGTGGAGAGGGAATTCTCTAATGTTCAGATTCCTTATCTTGCTCCATTTTTCCTGCTGCACTAGAGTGTCTTTCAACACTAGATGTCATTACTTTGACTATTGCTTGCTCTGTTTCTCTATTGATCTCTTCATAATTTCCTCCCATAATTTGAATGACCTTATTTTCTTTGTTCTCAGATGGGTGTTCATTTCTTTGATGATCTCCTTGAAATGTTCTTCATCTTTAACATCACATACTTTTCTTACAAGATTTTCTCTAATTTTATTGTCTTCTTCTATTGCTCTTTTCTTCCTGTTCACTAATTTATCATATAAATCATTAGGTATCTTGCCCTAAATTGTGTCAAACTTCTTATTAGATAGTATCATGTGTCTCACAACTGCATTTTAAAGATTCAATCTTTTTGAATAGTTGTAAAGGTCATAATACTTGTTCATCTTAGAAAAGTCTCCATCTTGTATGATTTGTTCATTCACTTTTTCAATCTTAGGTTTCCATGTTTTCTTTTTCACTGGGGTTTCTTCATCATCTTTTATTTCTGTTATCTTCCTCTGTACTGGTGGTAATAATGTTTTCTACCTTTTGCCTGGTCCAGTAGGAATTTCTTTTACTCTTTTACTAGGTGCAGATGAGGATGATCTTGTGGATTTTCTAACTTCTTGATCTTTCTCAAATTCCTCCACTTTTACCTTAACCTGAATGTCTGCTGGCTAGTCTACAACTGATGATAGGGGTGGAATAGACAAAATTTCCTTTTGTCCTATGTCTCTGATGGCTGCTACTATCTACTTAGCAATTATAAATTCTTGTTATGTCATCCCTGTGTCCTTTAGAATCTTCTTTATTGTACTATCCACTCTCTTCTTAGACTATTTTTCTTCTAAGATAGACTTTGCAGAGTTGAAGTTCTCCTCAAAAGTCCCAAATCTATTACTGTGAATATCCAACTTGCTCTTAAGCAATCTGCTCACATACTCTTCTATTTTAGTTTCATAAATTTCATAGCCAAGAGGGTCTATGAATTCTACTCTAGGTTCTACTACTTCAATGAATGTAAAGTCAGTATTAACCATGAAACATATCTCATTCTTATATTTCTCAACTAAAGACTTTGGAATCCTTGATCTATTTTTCATTAAATTCTGAAATGTTTTAATTACCAATACTGCACTATCATTGACCTTGTCAATAAGATGTCTCAAGTATACTTTGTTAATCCTTTCCATTGTGGTTTTACCATCATTCCAATCATCACCAATAGTGTAAGGGAATCTTCTTAACAAATGGAAAAACATATAAGTGATCAATGATGAGAATCTAAACTAAGAGTTCTTAGTCTTCTTTATCTTTTCCAAGTTCTCAAATAACCGAATTCTCAAAATTTCACACATGTCAACTTGAACTTTGTCAACACACATTAACTAGGCTACATGGATCATTCCTACTGCCATGTCATCTTCTCTTGAGTTAGCACAAAACTTAGCTATAAGGATCTTGCACAAATACCTAACATCATCCTGCTGAATCTTGCTAATCACTATACCTTTGCCATTGTAAGATGATTTAGTGTTGTCTAATACTATTTTTCTCATTTTCTTCTCATTCAATGGTATGAATCTAGCTTTAGATAAACTGGTTACTTCATGAATTAGGTCAGCTGTGATATCTATCACTCTATCATCTAACCAAAACTTTCCATTGTGAATTCTGCTCAGGATTATCTTAGTACATTCTTCATCATCAAACTCATAATGTAAGGAATACTTTATGATTTCATTATCTTTCAAGTCTTCAAACCCTACTTTCAATGACATATCTTGATTGTAAAGCTTTTCATATTCTTTGGTAAAGTTACTATCACTGAGGGTTTCAAGCTTGCATCCCAAATAACTTCTAACATTCTCTAAGTGTAGAAGTCCATCTGGTACAGATGATAAAGGTAATTTAGGGTCTTCCTCCAAGGGTTCTACTGGTTCCCTTTTGTTCTTAGGTCTATTATTATCTCTTACATTATGAATAAATGAAACATCCATGACTTCTACAAATTTTCTAACCGATTTATAGATCTGCTTAGTAAAATACCTCTATTTTGCGATGTAGGGCTTGCGTAGATTTGACACAAAATTTTTTCACCAAATCCTTGCAAATTGTTTTCAATCACTATTATTTGATCTCCTTAGCACTTGTATTCACCTTAATGATCAAATAATACCGATCATAACCTTTTAACCTTTCAATCTCACAAAAATATTACATCACATTCAATTCCTTTGCCGCTTCTTTCCAAAAAGCTGTTTCTGCTTACCTGAAAAAATTAAAACTTCTTGCGATCTTGCATAACACAATATTATCCTATGCACTCTTAACCATAGCATCAATACATCATATACTACCTTGCATTAAATATGCAAGACTCAATTCATCCTACACGAACTTCTATACTATCCTAAGTTCCTATTCTATTGTATTTTTCATGAATTAAGTAATTTGAGATGGGTTAGGTAGAAATTCACTCTTACCATTAGATAGTTCACCTTTCTGATTACCTTCAGTGCTGACTATATCTCCTTGATCTGTGGCTTTAACAAACTTCACTTCTTCTGAATTAAGTTATATCATCCTCTTTGACTGTTACTTGCATTTGCATTTCTCCTTGCATGACTTCTAGGGTTAGGGTTAGGATGAGGATGATAAACCCTATTATTCATTCTGAAAAACCTTGCTATATGTCCAATCATGTTGCATATCTGACAAAATATTCCATTATTTCCATAGCTTGGTCCTGACTGGTTGATTTGTGATCTGCAATTTTTGGCAATGTGTCCAACTTTGTTGCATCTATAACATTCTACTCCATTTCTCCTGTTCATATCTTCAGTAGGTCTCTTATCTGCATGGTTAGTATTTCTAAACATTTTACTACTATTATTATTCTCAATAAATTTAGGTTTTCTACATTCAATAGCTCTATGTCCAAAACCATGACAATTATAACAATAACCATTAAGAGGTTTAAATTGCTTACCATTACAAATTTTCTTCATATGACTAAAAGTATTACAAACAAAGCATCAACCTTTAAATTCTCTTTGTGTACCTTTAGGTGACTCTTCTTGTTTAGGTGGTTCTTCTTGTTTAGGTGTATCTTTAGATTTTTCAATTTCATTAGATTTCTTTTCATCTATGCTTTCAGACACTTTCAAATCTGGTTCCTTGCTTTCTTCATTTACTTTAGATGAGTTAAATCCAAGATCAGTTTTGTCATAGAATGGTTTTTGATAAGACATTTGTTCATCAATCTTCTCACTTGTTGAATATAGTCTCTCAATTTTCTGCTTAGATTGAGTCAGTTCACCTTTCATAATTGTATTGTACTTTTCAAGTTTAGCATACTGCAATTTGGTTTTCTCAAGTTCAAATGTCACTTTACAAAGTTTAGATTTTAGATCTTCATTATCAAGCTTCAGGTTTTCATTCTCAGATTTCAGACTTGCTTCAGTCTTGCTATTTCCATCTTTCAAACTTAACTTTAGATTTTCTATCTTTAATTCATGTTTAAGGATCTCATTTTATTTTTCCAGGTTGTCATCACAATCTTCAATTTGAATTGTAGATTCCTTTTCCGATTTTAGATCTTCCAACATGTTTTTTCAGTTTCTCAATGAGGTTCTTTACATCATCATATTTTCCTTTTAGAGTGTCTCTTTCTTCAGTAAGCTTATCAATCTATTCAAGAGATTCTTCAAGATTCTTCTATAGTTGATCCATATCCATAGAGATCTTACTCAAGCTTCTTGGCTTTCCTTGAATGATTCTTTTCCAAGTAACTAGGCTCTAATACCAATTGTTAGAAATAGGGAATACTGAGAGGGGGGGGGGGTGAATCAGTATTCTACAAACTTTTACTTTTGCCGAATTATGGATATAACAGATTAACTTGATACATGCATAACATAGTAAACTAAAGTATATGCATAACAGTAAAGAAAATGAACTCATAACACATTATTTGTTCTCGAGGAAACCCTAGCCAAGGGAAAACCCCGGTGGGGATGCTACCCACAAAGATTCACTAATCAAAAGTATCCTATTAAGGATTTTGACCCTATTAGGAGCCTATTACATGCATATAGTGTCTCAATCCTGATTAAGGGACTTTAGGCCTTGTTAGAAGCCTCAACCCTGCTAAGAGTTGGTGGTACAAAATATGATTACTAGATGAGTCCACTACCCAAACAAGTAATGTACAATGATTACTGATTAAAAATTATGGCAAGGTACATAACCTTATACTATTTTCTTTGCTTTCACAACTTCGCATCAATATCTCTTAGCTTATATGTTCACTATACCATCTATATCATTACAATTGCTTCTTCTTCACATTTACATATGCCTTATATTTATACAAGTTATTAAGACTAATAACTCTTACAGTCGGCTTGAAAAAAGAATTATAAAAAATACATATTTACCCAAGGGTTAACATCTAGGATTTCATCCCTTTATATTGTTAAGACATTATATTGATAAACAAAATAATCCCTTAACTCTTTACCAATTTTGTCTTCATATACTATCCTGTTAGCTTGACACTGTCTTTGGTAAAACTATCATAATTTCTTCTGTACATGTCATACTAACTTGCGCTCTCAAGTGAGTCTTCTATAGTCATCATAGTATCTATGATCAAGTGCTCAAGCACTGAACTTACTCCAATCATCATTGCTAATCAAAACTATCTCCATGCACATTAGAAAAAAACACTATCTCATACTTAGACAATTTTGCTTTGCGCTCTGTCATACTTTCTCTTTGTCATATGCAATCTTCATGTAAATCATATGTTGCCATAATGTTAAAATAATAATAAAAAAATATAGATTTAGGAAATTGTTTAATCAATGAGCAAGGAAAAGAAAGTTTACCATGAATAAACCCAAAGCTAGGAGCATTCACCAAAGCACAAAGAAGCAAGGAGACAAGATTTTGAAGGGGGAAAAGCATAAAAAAACCCCCGTGATATTAATGAAAGTGGCAAAAAAATTCCTAAGAATATGTGTGTGTGTGTGTGTGTGTGTGTGTGTGTGAGAGAGAGAGAGAGAGTGAGAGAAAAGCTCATACAATGATAATCAAGAAGAAGAAATCCCCTGTAAAGAGAGAAAGAGAGCCATCTCTTAATAGAGATGTGAGAAAGGAGTTACATGTAACTCCCATTTCTGTGTATGCCACATTTCACTAGTGTGTGAGACAAGTGTAGGATTCCTCATAAGGAGAAATATCTATTTTCCTTATTAAAGGAAATTACAAATATTACATGTCCTCCCAGTTGGACTAGAGGATGAATACATTAGGATACCTTGGTTTATCCTATAAATACATAAATACAAAGGAAATATTAAATTCTAACACCCCCCTTTTATCTTTACTTGGGGTAATTACATCAATAGGTATCAAACCCAAATGTTTACAATGAATTTGAGATGTTTCTTTTGAAAGATTCTTCACTAGGATGTCTTTGGCTTGATCATCTTGCATGTCTTCAACTTGTGCTTCAGAGCTTGAATGGTACATAGGACTTTTGGCAAAGTGAATAGCATGTTGAGGAGAGCCCAAATCTTGAAGAGACCATTGAAATTCTTGAGGTGTATTTGTGCATTCTAAATGTTCATTTCCCATAGAAAATAGAGATGAAGATGGATCAAAACTTGAGCCTGCAAAAAGGAAAAAAACACTAGTAGAGTGCCCATCATTGGGATCACCTAGTGCTGAATCAGTTACACTTTCGAAAAAATCATATTGTGAATCATGGGTCATAGAATCATAAATGCAATCTTCAGTTGCATAAACCAAATTTGTAACATGTTCATCAGAATGTGAATCATGAGTCATAGAATAAAAAATGCAATCGTTAGTTGCATAAGCCAAATATGTAGTGTAGTCATCATAATATGAGAGTTAATATAAGCATCATTTGTTAGAAATAGGAAATAATGAGAGGGGGGGTGAATCAATATTTCACAAACCTTTTCTTTTGCCCACTTATGGATATAACAGATTACTTTAGTGCATACAAAGATTATCAAGCTGATTAACAAACATAGCAGTAAATAGAAAGAACTCATAACACATCATATGTTCTCGAGGAAACCCTGGCCAAGGGAAAACCCCGGTGGGGATGGTACCCACAAAGATCACTAATCAAAAGTATCCTGTTAGGGATATTGGAACCTATTAGGACTCAATTTACAATATATAGTAGATCTGTCCTGGTTAAAGGACTTTAGGCCTTGTTAGAAGCCTTAACCCTGTTAGGAGTTAGATTACAAAACCTGATCACTAGCTGAGCTCACTGCCCAAATAGGTAATACAAAATGTTTCTGACTGTAATATGGTACTACTTACAACTTCGCATCAATAGCCTTTGCTGCTATCACAATATACAACTATCGCAAGTTATCTTTTCTTTCTTTTTACATATCATACTTCACTATTTCATTACATTTCAAGTATGCCTAATATATGAGTTATTAAAGCTAATAACTTTACATGGTTGGCTTCCAAAATATTTATCCAAGAGTAAACATCTAGGATGTCATCCCTTCATAATGTTAAGTCATTATTTTGACAAGAAAAAATAATCCCTTAACTCTTTCACTAAAACTGTCTCCAAAAACTGTTCTGTCTGCAAAACTGTCTTTGGTAAACTTTGAATAACTTTGTCCGTACTGCTCCAAAATTTATGCACACTGAGATGGGGTATCCTCATAATCTTTAGAAGCTTCATTTAACTGTGCAAAAAAAAATATTTCTCCAATGGACGTCGCCAACTAAATCTTCATCGAGTGCTCTGTCAGGATCACAGTATCCATACTTAGACAATTTCTTCCTTCAACTTGCCATACTTGCATTCCAGATTTTGCACTCTCAATAGAGATCATATGTTTCCATAATGACAACATCTATGCATCCACATTAGCCAAATTGCCAACAATCTCCCCCTTTGTCATTGGTGGCAACATATGGGAAAATTGGCTAAGTGTGCAAACAAAACTTCAAAAACACTTATACAAAATTGTGGCCAAAAGTTATACAATATGTATACAATATCATACTCCATTGAATAGCTCCCCCTTATGAGTATCCTTCCTCAACATATATTCAAATTTCTGCTATCTCTCCCCCTTTGACAATAATGACAAAGATAGGGTGTACAAAAATTTCAAAAACTTTATACCTTATTATCAGTTATTGCAAAGCCGGTAGGCTTGCAACACAATCACCAAACTCTAACTTCCAAGATTCAAAATCTTTCTCCCATATCTTCCTGATGGATTCAACAACATTGAGTAGAGTACTCAATCCGTATGCTGCTGTCTAACAAGCTTGCAGGGAATTGAAGCTAAACTTCTGAAATGATGTCTTTGCTGAAAGACACTGCTCAATTTGATCTTCAACAATTGATATCTTGATTGAGACATGCTCTCTCAAGATGTTAACCCTGACCATCTTTCTGTTCTTCTCCTCTGCTAATATTTTGATTTCATCTTTCAATTTCCTTATGTTCTTCTCTACAGAACTTATCTTGACATTAGGGCTTGTCAAGGTGTTTGTCTCAGCTGTAATAGCATCTAACTTCTCTCTGATCTTCTTATCCTCTTCAACTGTTAGGATTTCTGATTTAGTGCATTGTATGTACAAATTCTTTCCTGTCTCAAAATGTCTCCTCAAATTCTTTATGCATACATCTAAACTACCAATATCATTTCGAATATTTACACTTAAAGTTTGTTGCATTTCTACTTCAAAGTCTTCCTGAACTTTTATTTTAGCAATATCCTTCAAGTTAGAAAATTCAGAGTCAAAAGAATTTATTACCATTTTAGCTTTTTCAAGTGGATCTGATTTAGATACCTTAGTGTTGATCACACTCTCAAGTTTCTCTGTCAAAACTCTAACTTTCCCTTCAAGGTCTTTCACCTTCTTATTCTTTCCAATAATTTTATTCAGAGATGTGATGAACTCAAGCTGATCATCATCTTCAAATTCTTTTCCAAGGTCTTCAAACATTGAACCAATATGCCTCTTCTTACTGTCAGGTGCACTAGGGGTAGTGACCTCTGTCAAAATTTGTTTGCCTTTACCTGACTGCTCTGCTGGAACTGATTCTGATACAGTTGGTGCTTCCTCTGCCTCTATATTCTTCTATGATTCTGTGACCTTTTCTTGCTCTCCCAAAGCCAAATTGTCAACAATGTTTCCTAGATCATGAAATACTGCATCATCTGATTCTAGAGTCACTTTGGTGCCTTCAATATCCATTGATTCTTTCCCAATATTGATATGTGAAGAAGATGGAACTTCTTCAATACCAACTTCCTCTGCATGCAGTTCCTCTGATTGCTTCTGCTGAGGGTCTGATTCAACATGCTTTTCTGCAACTATATCTGCAAGAACTTGCATTACTGCTTGCTCTGTCTCTCTCTGTACTTCCTCCTTTTTGCCTCCCATTATAAGGATTGTTCTTCTCTTAGTTCTCAATAAATTTTCAAGAGACTTCAAGAATCTCTTCAAATGATCTTCATCCTTAATTTCATAGAACTGTTTGATTACATGTTCTCTCATCTTTATGTCCGCTTCTTGTGCTCTCTATTTTCTATTCACAAGTCTGTTATACAAATCTTCTAGGATCTTACCATGAATAGTGCTAAGTTTCTTATCTGCCACAATCATGTGTGTAACCATTGCATTTTCAAAGTTCAATATGTCAAATGATCCATATAGATCATAGAATTTATTCAACTTAGTGAAGTCTCCATGCTTCAATATATCTTCATTAACTCTTTCAATTCTTGGTTTCCAAGTTTTCTTCTTGATTGAAACTACATAATCATCTTTAATTATTGCTACATTTCTAGGTATAGGTGGTACAACCACTTTCTATCTCTTGCTAGGTCCTGTTGCACTCACTTTTACTCTTTTGCTAGGAATAGGAGAAAAAGATTTATCTCCTTTTTTTTTAGGTACTTCTGTTGGAAATATTCAAGAATTAACCGAGTTACTGAGAGGGGAGGGGTGAATCAGTAACTCCAAATTTTCTTTCAATTACAGATGTATTAACATGTAATTTACTTTAACCTTTGCATACAGAAAGCATGAAACTTAAAAGCATTCACAATAATGACACATAGATTTGGTTACCCAGAAACCTTCCAAAAAGAAAGTAAAACTGGGGTGGGGATGAAACCCACAAAGCTTTAGTACTGCAGAATAAAGTTGGCCGGTTAAGGCTTACAATTTGATCACTTCTGATGATCTACCCTATTAGGAGCAAAAAAGGATTGCTAGATCCACCTTGTTAAAGGATTTACAAACATACAATGAAGTATGCACTCGGTAAAGAGATTTTACAAAAGACTGTTAAGTCTACTCGGTTAAAGGATTTAGTACTGATTCACCTATTAGGATGAAACAGTAGATCTCTTGCTTTGCAACTGGATTGCTGATTGAGATTTGCTGATGTACTGATCACCTTCTGTGATGAATTTGTCTTTGCTGTTCCTTATACTGCTGAAGCCCTTTGTAATTCGCTTATCTCTGCCTTTCTTTCTTTTTCACATACATGCTACTACATACATCTTGGCATTTTTACAACATTGTTTATATACAAGTCTTAAACAATTACTTACAATTATAATTACAAAGTTGGCTTGACAAATAAACATAAGTGCTACTAAGTCGGCCCAAGTATGGTTACATGGTTTCTGCAAACTAACTCGGTGACTTTCTGATACTCGGCGTCCACTGCATTACTCGGCATCGTCATGCACTCGGTAGAAGTGAAGGCACGGTTCATACTGACCACTCGGTAGGTTTTGAACTCGGTAAATACTGGTGACTCGGTAGACATGATGTTACTCGGTTTACACTGTCCTGCTCGGTTTGTACTAACTTGCTCGGTTTGCACTGTCTGCTTGGTTTGCACTGTCTGCTCGGTTTGCACTGTCTGCTCGGTTTGCACTCAGAATGCAAATAAGTGTTGTCACTAGTGGCAATTCTGCTTAATGCCAACAATCTCTCCCTTTGGCATTAGTGACAAAAACACTTATTGGCCAAAACTTATATACATGAATCATGCTGAGTTTTATTTTGATTTTTGAAAATTTGTCTTTGTTATAGGGCTTTATACATTGTCTCCCCCTTTCAATGTGCTAACTTTTTCTATACAAATCTTCTTCTATACATATATCTCCCTCTATACATATCTCCCCCTTTTTGGCGATAATGCCAAAGAATCATATACAAGTGATTTACAGAGAGAATCCAAAATTTGATAGAAAATTAGAATGTACCTTCATTATTAGTGCCAGGGTTCTGTCCCAACTTTCTTGCAGAATCTTGCATGTTTGGATTGCAATTTGGACTTCTGCAGAGAGTTCAATCATGTGATCTGCTATAGAGAACTGATTGTCATGAATCAATGTTTTGGAATGTTCAATGTGCTTATACATTGTATTCATGATGGGAAGGATCATGTGTTGGATGTCTAGCAGTGTGGACCGGATCCTTGTGTCTTCTTTCAGTAGATCTGACTGCATATTTGATAGATATGAGACTTTCATGTGATGAGCAGAGCTTGAACTTGGTTCAAGTTGTAGCTTCTGTATGCTAATCTTCATATCCTCATCCATTTTATCCTTAACATCCTTTGTGAACTCAGAAATATTGCACAATCTGACCAAAAGAGAGGTAGCATTCGAATAGGTAGATTCAATGTTTGACAAAACTGAAGACAATTCTACTTGGTTAATAGCTATGTGCTGAGCAATGTGCTCAAGCACTTTATTGTTGAATCTCTTCTCGGCTCTTTCAACTAACTTTTCTATCCCAGATGAGTCCTCATTGTATTTATTGACTGCTTCTGCTAATTGTAGCAAAACATGTTGGGAGGAGTCTACTTTAATACCTAATGCATCAGACAAAATGTCCTTAGCATCCTTGATGATTTGATATTCCTTGTCTCTCTCCTCTTTAAGCTTCTTTTGCTTTGCTTTCCTTTGAAGGATTTCACCTATATTTTGCATTTGGTCCGCTGATAGATTTGCAAAATCTAATGTTGGAATCTCTATTTCTTCATCTAGGTCTATATCCTCTACTATATTCTTACCCAAAAATCTTATGCTCGGTTGAGCTTTAGGCTTATCTGTGCTTAATGCCTTAGTAGTAGTGACAATAGACATAGTTGGACTGGCTATAGAGACTGGTATACTTTCTACTGGAGAACTTAAAATATTCACACTTGTAGATTCAAAAACTGGAAAACTTACAGCTGGAAAACTTGATGATGTGGGAGACTGCAACTCGGTAGAAGAAATGGTAGTTGCTTCTGTTGTTGCTATGGATGATTGGACAAATGTTGAAGTTGTCACAACCATGCTTGAAGGTGTCTCCGGGCTGGATGTAGAAACTTTTACTGGAGAGGTAGGAAGGGATGCAATGACTTCTGCTGCTATCCTCACAGTATCATCTACCTCAGTGGCTTCTTCTTGTTCATCACTGTCATCTTCAATGTCTTTTATTATGACTATTTCAATACTCAGTTGGTGAAGGTGGTATATGTTCTTCCATGTGGCATTTGCAGCCTTCACAACCGATTCGATATTGTTGATCAGAATCAAACAAGTATTGAACCTTAATGTCATCTTATTTTCATTGTCCTTCAATGCCTTCTTTACTTCATCATTTTTCAAGCTCGGCATTAACTATCTCAGGGTTTGATCAAATATGTCTATCACAGTTTGCTTTGCATTGCTCCATCTCATTTTTATTGGATTTAATAAGACAGCTGGAACCTGTGGGGCTATGTCATCAGGAGAGTATTTCCACTATCCCATCTTTTCAATAACAGCATCTTCTATTTCCTTCTATTCTGTTTCTGATCTGGTTTCATATTTAAAAGATTTTATGTTACTTACTCCAGATCCTGATCCGTCTCTAAAGAGTTTGATCCTTTCTTGAAAGTTTAGAGGAGGCCTTTTGAATAGTATGTCTTTATCTGCCTTGTCTGCCTTGTCTGCCTTACCTCTTGCATTTCTCCTTGTAAATACAGCAGTGGGAGGCTTAGGTGCCTTAGTGATGAATACCTTTCCTTTCTTCTTTGCAGGTTCTGGTTCCTCTGTTTTCTCATCCTTTTCCTTTTCTTCTTCATCGATATCTTCTTTGTCCTCGATTATCATTTGCATTTTGGCTATCCTCTTCTTTCCTTTGTTTATTGCCTGTGGAAGCTTTATGCTTAGTTCAATTCTCACCTTAGCTTCATCATATGTTCCAAAATATGGAGCTTTGGGATTGATAGGCTGATTAAGAAGAGCTTCAATGATATTCTTGGTTTCATCAATATTTACCTCATAAGGAAGAGGTTTTACATATACAGTCCTTGGTTTGGCTGCTTGAATATATACATTGTCACAATCCACCATAAAACAAATGTCATCCTTGTAATCTTCCACCAACTTCTGCGGAATCTAGAATCTGTCATTCATTTTCTCTTTGAAAGACTCAAAATAATTATCCATGATGCTTTCAAAATTTTCACCCATTTCTGAGATGTATTCATTTATTTCATAAAGGACTGACACATCTTTTCTCCATACAACTTTTCCTTTAGAAGGGAAGAATTTCTGAGCATAGAAGAATAAACAGACCAATAAGGATCCAAACTTACATGGATTGTTTTTGGAAGTTTGAATGCTTTCCATGTTTTTGTTAAACTGCTTTAACAATAAGTCTGCTAGGTCAAATGTTAAGTTGTTCTTGACCACTTTGTATGCTAGGTCAATAGCTTCACAGGAGACACTATTCTGTCGACTAGAACTGTAAATCTTATGGGCAATGATGTGTGTACCAAACTTTAGTTTAGCATCGGTAATGCTGCTAACTTTCATGCCTCTACCATCCCATTCGGCTAGGGTTTTCTTCTCTAGTTCCGTCCGACCTAGGGTTTTGGTAGTTTTTGCTTTGTTCAACATGGGAAGACCGGTGATTTGATGAATCATCTTCTTTGTGATCTCTATGGGTTGCTCTAGCCAAATCTTGCCATCATGTACACGGCTGAGAATGTATCTAACCCATTTCTCTCGAAAGTTTCGAGGTAGATGTGCAATGTGAACTAAACCTTTATCTTCCAGATGTTTGTGCTCGGGTTTCAGAATACCATCCACACACAGTTCCTCACGCACAATATCTAGTTCTAGGTTCCCCATTTCATGAATTGAACAGTTAAAATGATTGCGGATATCGTTAATAAGTAGTACCTTAGGAGGAATCTGAGATTGAGCTCCGTTCGGATCTAGGGCTGCTGCAATTGCGAGCATGATCTTGAAATTTGGTGCTTTCCATTCCCCTTGGACTAACATATCAGATTCTTTCTTCACTGAAGTGCTAGATGATGCCATGGTAACTCACAGAAAATTCTTTTCGCAAAAGTATTGAATCGCTGGGTTGCTCTTGAAATTTTCTTCTCTCAAAGTGCTAAAGGTTTGCGGTGAAGAATGAGTTCGATTACTTGCCTTTTGTTTACAACTCTGTCATTAATGCTCAGTACAAATTAGGGTATGAATTCCGACAGACTGTCACCCACTAAGAATTAATTGCTCGGTAAAGACTTCACAACTCGGTGAACTTGAGAATTCATATTACTCCGACCTTGCTCGGTAAAGACTGGTACCGACCTTGCTCGGTAAAGACTGATACCGACCTTTCTTGGTAAAGACTGATACTGACCTTGCTCAGTAAAGACTGATACCAACCTTCCTGTGATCTTACTGCATCTTGCATGCTGATTTAGATCTTTCTTTTAATTCGGTTCTGGAACTGCTTGAGATTGGTCTGTAAGAATACAGTTCCAGTGCTTTCTTGAAAATTTAGTTTGAGTCGGTAGAGCCACCCATTCCATTACTTGGACTGGTTTTCTTGGTATATTTAGGAATCCATTTTTGTCTCACCTGTTTCCTGACCTTAGTTGCTTCATTCTTCTTTCCATCTTCAACTTCACTAGCATTCATGCAGTTTCTGGCTATGTGACCGAGTTTAGTGCATTTGAAGCATCTTACAGTAGTATCTCTTTTCCTTCGATGATGTTTTATGCAATTCATGCCAATGTGTCCATATTCTCCACAGGAATGACATCTACACCAGGTGTTATAGTCCTATCCAAACATTGCTTTCATAATTTGTTCTGCTGGATTGAATATTTTGGATCTGCACTCGGATGCCTTGTGACCTTGTTTGTTGCATTTGTGACAATTACCTCTGAATCTTGGTTTTTCCCTGCATTCATTTTCTTTGTGACCATGTTGATTACACTTGGAGCATTTTCCATTGAATTCTGCTTTTTCACTATTCCAACATTTATTTGAAGTATGTCCTATTTTACCACAGTGATTACAAGTAGGTTTCTGATTCCTTTGAGTACCTTGCTTAGAAGATTCACCTTCTCCTTTGTATCCAAGTCCTGCTTTTCCTTTTTGCCTATGAAGATTTCGCTCATACAGCTGATTCAAGTCTTCTTGACTTTTCAGCATTCCTTCATTGATTTGTTTTTCAGCGTTTAGGTCATCCACCAATCTTAGATTGATTTCCTTTTCAGATCTTAGTTCTTCTCTTGTGTTTTCTATTTCTGATCTTAGATTCAGAATTTCCTCATTTGTATGAGACATCTGATCAATTAGGTTTTCTAGCTGAAGGGTTTTATTTTGGACTTCAATGTTCCTTCCATCTAATTCATCTTTTAACTTGTTTCTTTGTTCCAAGATCTCACAAAATCTTGTAGAGTGTAGCTCTTGTTCTCTTTTTAATTTTCTCACTTCTTCCTGCAGAGACCCATTCTTTTCTAGGAGTTCTTTGACAGCATTGTTTGCTTCATCTGAGCTATTTGAGGGAAAAAGATCTTCAATCTTTTCTTCAATGTAATTCTGATCATTCATCTGATTTGCAAGTTCCTTCCTTCTTCTTAGGGATTGGGAAAGATGTTCTTTTGCTTCTTTAAGTTTAGCTATGGCCATTTCCAGATCTAGCTTTTCATTTTCAATCACCTTGTTCAGTTTGAATACCTCCATTGTCCTGGATCTTTGCTCAAGCTAGTTAAGCTTTGTCTTGAGAACCAATGCTGCTCTGATGCCAATTGTTGGAAATATTCAGGAATTAACTGAGTTACTGAGAGGGGAGGGGTGAATCAGTAACTCCAAATTTTCTTTCAATTACAGATGTATTAACATGTAATTTACTTTAACCTTTGCATACAGAAAGCATGAAACTTAAAAGCATTCACAATAATGACACATAGATTTGGTTACCCAGAAACCTTCCAAAAAGAAAGTAAAACTGGGGTGGGGATGAAACCCACAAAGCTTTAGTACTGTAGAATAAAGTTGGCCGGTTAAGGCTTACAATTTGATCACTTCTGATGATCTGCCCTGTTAGGAGCAAAAAAGGATTGCTAGATCCACCTTGTTAAAGGATTTACAAACATACAATGAAGTATGCACTCGGTAAAGAGATTTTACAAAAGACTGTTAAGTCTACCCGGTTAAAGGATTTAGTACTGATTCACCTGTTAGGATGAAACAGTAGATCTCTTGCTTTGCAACTGGATTGCTGATTGAGATTTGCTGATGTACTGATCACCTTCTGTGATGAATTTGTCTTTGTTGTTCCTTATACTGCTGAAGCCCTTTGTAATTCGCTTATCTCTGCCTTTCTTTCTTTTTCACATACATGCTACTACATACATCTTGGCATTTTTACAACATTGTTTATATACAAGTCTTAAACAATTACTTACAATTATAATTACAAAGTCGGATTGACAAATAAACATAAGTGCTACTAAGTCAGCCCAAGTATGGTTACATGGTTTCTGCAAACTAACTTGGTGACTTTCTGATACTCGGCGTCCACTGCATTACTCGGCATCGTCATGCACTCGGTAGAAGTGAAGGCATGGTTCATACTGACCACTCGATAGGTTTTGAACTCGGTAAATACTGGTGACTCGGTAGACATGATGTTACTCGGTTTACACTGTCCTGCTCGGTTTGTACTAACTTGCTCGGTTTGCACTGTCTGCTCGGTTTGCACTGTCTGCTCGGTTTGCACTATCTGCTCGGTTTGCACTGTCTGCTCGGTTTGCACTCAGAATGCAAATAAGTGTTGTCACTAGTGGCAATTCTGCTTAATGCCAACAACTTCAACTTTTACCTTTACTGCAATAGGATCAACAAGATCTGCACTTGATGTCTCAGGTGAAATTACATGATTTTCACTTTGCTTCAAGGCTTCTACAGTCTTCTTAGCTATGTCAAACTCATGACTTGACATACCTGATTCTTTCAATAGTTTCTTCATAGTAGATTCAACTCTCTTACTAGATTGCTTCTTTTCTCTCAAACCTATTGCAGAGTTGAAATTCTCTTCATAGGTTCCAAACCTATTTGCATGACCATTCAACTCACACTTTAATAATCTATTCACATATCCTACTGTTTCTGCTTTAGATATTTCATAGCCAAGAGGGTCTATGAATTCCATTCTAGGCTCAACTGCTTCAATGTAGGTGAAATCAATGTCAACCATAAAAAAAATGTCATCTTTATGCTTTTCAACTAAGGATTGAGGAATCCTTGAGTTGTTCTTAACAATATTTTGAAAAGGCTTCAATACAAGCTTCACATTGTCATTAACTTTATGAAAAAGGTGCTTCATGTAGACTAAGTTTATTCTTTCCATTCTGTTCACATTGTCACTCCAATCAACTGTGTAAGAATATCTTCTCAAAATATGGAAAAACATATAGGTTATCAGAGATGAAAACCTAAACTATGTGTACTTAGCCTTCTTAATCTTTTCTAAGTTCTCAAATAACTGAATTTTCAAAATTTCACATAGGTCTACTGGTTTCTTCTCAATACACATAAGATAAGCTACATGAATCATTCCTACAGCCATGTCATCTTCCCTTGAACTACCACAAAATTTAGTTGTTAGGATCTTGCAAAGGTACCTAACATCATCTTGCTTAATCTTACTTATCACAATTCCTCTACCATTATAACTAGATCCAGTGTTGTCTAAAACAATCTTTCTCATGTGCTTTTCATTCAGTGGAATCTCTCCAACTTTTGATAATCCATTAACTTCATGAATTAGGTCGGTAGTTATATCAATAACTCTATCCTCCATCCAGAATTTCTCATTGTGGATTCTACTTAAAATGATCTTGGTACAGTCCTCATCATTGAATTCATACTTCATGGAATATTTGATAATTTCATTGTTCTCTAGGTGCCCATAAGCTAGTTTAACTGACATGTCTTGATTGTACAATTTCCTATAATCATCACTAAAATCTGCATCTCCCAAAGTTTCAAACTTGCAACCTAAATATCCTTTAACATTCTCAATGTGCAATGCTCCGTCTGGTACAGATGATAATGCTAGAGTATCATCAATTTCAGTTGGTTCTACTGGTTATTTCTTAATCTTTGGTCTATTCTTATCCTTAACATTATGAACCATAGAAATATCCATCTTATCAACTGATTAAAGATAAAAAATACCTCAACTTTGCAAATCTAGGGTTTCGGTATGATCGTCGCTACAAACTACTTCCAAACTTCTTCAAATCAACCTCAACTTGCTTTTCTTCTTTCAAATCACTTTTCAATTGCTTTGTAATCATAATAACTTCAATTTTGACCTTATAACACTTCACATTAACTCGATCTGACATCGCATTCATTCATTTTGCCGCTAAAACCTCAAAAAGCTGATTCTACAAACCTGCAACCATAAAACTTTCTGCGACCTCGCAAAACACAATATTTTCTTTTGTGCACTTAACCATAGCATTAGTACAACATAATAAACCTATATCTAACTGCGCAAAACTTAACTCATTCAAATTCCTAATCTACACTAATCCTAAGTCCTAAACTACAGAAACTTACATAATTTAAGTACTTAAAGAAGGGTCAGGTAAAGATTCATCCTTACCATTGGTTACATTACCTTCTTGACTACTTTCAGTGCTGACTATACCTCCTTGATCTGTGCCTTTGTCAAATTTTACTTCATCTTTATTGCTACAACAACCTTTCTCTTTGTTTCCTGCATTTTCATTCCTTCTTGCATTGTTCCTAGGGTTAGGGTTATGATGATAACATCCATTGTTCATTCTGCAAAATCTTGCTAAGTTTCCAAACTTGTTGCATATTTGACAAATGATTCCATTGTTTCCAAATCTTTGTCCTTGCTGGTTAATCTGTGACCTGCAATTTCTAGCAATGTGTCCTACTTTGTTGCATCTAAAACATACTACCACTTTTCTTTGATTCATTTCTTCAATAGATTTCTTATCTGCATTGTTAGTATTCCCAATCATTCTATCATAATTATTCAAAATTAATTTAGGTCTTCTACATTCATTAGCTCTATGTCCAAAACTATGACAATTATAACAATGTCCATTAAGAGGTTTAAATTGCTTACCTGTGCAATCTCTCTTCATGTGCCCAATAGTATTACAAGCAAAACATCTACCTTTGAATTCTCTTTGCATACCTTTAGATGATTCTTCCTATTTTGATTCTTCTTTCTTTGATTCTTCTTTCTCTCTAGGTGGTTCTTCTTTAGGTGGATCTTCCAATGTGTTCTCATCTAGCTTTATTTCCTCCACACTTTCAGATGTCTTCAGATCTGGCTTCTTACTTTCATGGTTTGTTCTAAACATACTATATCCAAATCCAGTCCTATCAAAGAATGGTTCTTCAAAAGAAATTTGTTTTTCAGTCTTATCACTTTTTGAATATAGCCTTTCAAGTTGTTGTTTAGATTGAGTTAATTCACCTTTTACAATTTTATTATACTTCTCAAGTTCCACATACTGCACTTTTACTTTTTTAGATTCGTATGTTTCCTTTTCAAGTCTTGACCTTAGATCTTCATTCTCAATTTTCAATTTTTCATTATCAGATCTCAAATTTCCATCTTTCATACTAAGCTTCAGATTTACTATCTTCAACTCATGCTTAAGGATCTCATTTTCTTTTTCTAATTCATCACAATCTTCAACAAGCATATCAGATTTCTTTTCAGACTTCAGATCTTCAATCTTACCTTTTAATTTGTCAATAGCATTCTTTGCATCTTCATATTTTCTTCTTAAGGAGTTTCTTTCATTAGTAAGCATATCAATCTGTTCAAGAGCTTCTTCAAGATTGTTCTGAAGTTGATCCATATCCATAGAGATCTTAGTCAAGCTGCTAAGCTTTTCTTGAATGTTCCTTCTCTGAGTAACTGTGCTCTGATACCAATTGTTAGAAATAGGAAATGCTGAGAGGGGGGGGTGAATCAGTATTTCACAAACTTTTTCTTTTGCCCACTTATGGATATAACAGATTACTTTAGTGCATACAAAGATTATCAAGCTGATTAACAAACATAGCAGTAAATAGAAAGAACTCATAACACATCATATGTTCTCGAGGAAACCCCGGCCAAGGGAAAACCTTGGTGGGGATGGTACCCACAAAGATCACTAATAAAAAGTATCTTGTTAGGGATATTGGAACTTGTTAGGACTCAATTTACAATATATAGTAGATCTATCCTGGTTAAAGGACTTTAGGCCTTGTTAGAAGCCTTAACCCTGTTAGGAGTTAGATTACAAAACCTAATCACCAACTGAGCTCACTGCCCAAACAAGTAATACAAAATGTTTCTGACTGTAATATGGTACTGCTTACAACTTCACATCAATAGCCTTTGCTGCTATCATAATATACAACTATCGCAAGTTATCTTTTCTTTCTTTTTACATATCATACTTCACTATTTCATTACATTTCAAGTATGCCTAATATATGAGTTATTAAAGCTAATAAATTTACATGGTCAACTTCCCAAATCTTTATCCAAGAGTAAACATCTAGGATGTCAGCCCTTCATAATGTTAAGTCATTATTTTGACAAGCAAAAATAATCCCTTAACTCTTTTGCTAAAACTGTCTCCAAAAATTGTTTTGTCTGCAAAACTGTCTTCGGTAAACTTTGAATAACTTTGTCCGTACTACTCCAAACTTTATGTGCACTGAGATGGGGTATCCTCATACTCTGTAGAAGCTTCAGTTAACTACGCAAACAAAAATATTGCTCCAATGGATGTCGCCAACTAAATCTTCATCGGGTGCTTTGTCAGGATCACTGTATCCATACTTAGACAATTTCTTCCTTCAACTTGCCATACTTGCATTCCAGATTTTGTACTCTCAATAGAGATCATATGTTGCCATAATGAAAACATCTATGCATCCACATTAGCCAAATTGCCAACATCATTATCATTAACCTCTACAACAATCATAGGATTAGTACTATCATCATGAATTTTATCTTGAGTAATAAACATATCTTGCAAAGTAACATCAAGAAAGTTAGATATAATTTCCTCTTCTTGGTCAAACATATCATCAACATGAGAGCAAGGAGGAGTAAACAGGTTATTACCATTATCATTATCATCACTGCTAGTAGGAACAAAATCATTAGGAGTATCATTACTATCTTCATGTTCATCATTATCCTTTTGAAGAGTATCAATATTATCCCTAAGGTTAGGAGCAGAAATAGAAGTATGGTTATCTTTCAAATCATGAACATAAAGCACATCATGTAATTTACCATTTGGAATAGAAACATTACCAGTTCCGTCAACTTGACAACAATAATTATTAGCTAAAGAAACATGAATATGCATAGAATCAGGTTGCAAAGAATCCAAGACTTCTGTATGGGATTGAACATGTTGAGATGCATTACTATCAATATTCCATTTAGGTGGTTTAGAAGCATTGAAATAGACAGTAAAAGTAGAACGAGATTGATTTCCATTATGTTTTCCATTTGAGTAATTTTGAGAGTTACGTTGATCATCTTTTTGTTTCTTAAAATAGTTATGAATTAAATGACCATCTTTACTGCAATAGGTGCAATGAGGCCTATTTGACTGATTATTACTATGATAGTTATTAGAAGGCCTAGAATTGTAATGATCATTAAATTGTTGGCCTAAGTTATTATTCAAATTATTAGATCATTGATAGTTTTGGTTATTTTGATTAGTGTTAGAAGATCTATTGTTAGAGACATATGCATGTTCATGAGTTTTAAGTATGCCAAATTGAATTAATTTAACTTCCTCTTGATGCAACATATTTTGAAAAATAACATAAGTTAGTTGAGATGCTAAAGAAGGAATAGCTAATTGAGAGTAAATATTTGTAATAAACTATTGGAACTATCTAGGCAAACATTTACGAATGATAATGTGGATTATCCTTAAATCAGAGAGAGTAACTTGTAAACCAGTTAGTAAATTTCTAATTGAATCAAACTTGAGCAAGAAATCATCAACAGAGTTGAAATCGGTATACCTAAGGTCTTCAAGCTGGTCTTGAAGTTGGATTTTTTGAGTCTCATCTACACTGTCATAGGTATTTTTCAGGATGTCCCAAGCCTGATGGGCTTATGTACAAGTAGAAATTAGGACATACAATTCAGGACTTAAGGAGATCCCTATTAAACCAAGTGCTTCCTCATTTTTTTTTCTGCCAAGCAGTTTGGTCAGCTTGAGGAGCAGAGGTTGCTGGTTTAGAACTGGCATTAGTTGCAATATCTAAAATATGATGGAATCTAAAGATGAAGGTCATGTGTGTTTTCCATGAATGATAATTTGTACTAGTTAATTTCATTTCTAGCATTAGGGTGGTCATGGTTAAATACGGGATCTAAAGTAGGGATAAACAGAGAAACCTTTAATAGAAATTAGAAAAGAACTTAAATTAAACTATATGCACTTGCATGCAATAACAGAAAGCTATAAAAGTTTACGCTAATGAGGCATGCAAGGAAAAAAAAAACCAGAGAAACTAAGAACATGAAAGGGAAAAAAAAATCTTGGTTAAGTTGTTATGGATTAACAGATAACACAAGAATCTCTTGCAAGAAAGAACATGAATGAAATAAAAAAGATTAGAACCTACAAAGAACGTTAGTAAACAAAAATAATAACCAGATAAGAACTATGATAACTTAGAATCGGTCTACACATTAATCGAAGATAAAAGGCTAAACAAAACTAAGAATATAATAAAGTGCCAAGAGTAAGGGAAGGAAAAGATTAACCAGATTACAAAAAATGCCCTGAATCTTAACAACTTAAATATATAACAAAATGAACATGTACAGGCAACAAAACCGAACGAGAAAGAACAAATCCTTAACCAAGGTTGATATTATAAACTAAACTTTAATCAATTCTATAAATATAAAGTAGACACAATATCATAGGGATCAAATAAAAAACAACCAACATGCTAAGAGGTCAGATCTTAATAATAATCCTTATGAATCTCCAGTGATAAGCTCTATCCCCTACAATATAAATATAAGTGAATTGCTAAGATAAATAAAGACAAAAAAAAACCTCATGCAAAGAATAAGCTCACAATAAACTTATCACAAAGGAATAAAGCCTAACTGAAATAGGACCAACAGGGAAAAAAAGCTCTTTTATATAAAAAGATACAATTAATTTAAATAACAAAAATTAATTAAAATGACATATATCAATTACATAAAACCAATACCTATAATTAAAAAACAATTAAATTTTTAATTTGAATCTATTAAAAAAATATATAAAGTATCCTTTAATTAACCAAAAATGATAACAAACACCTTGAATTTTAAAAAAGAATCGAACTCATATAAGAAGAACTTTTTAATTTCTAAATTAAAAAAAACACAAAACAACTAAAGAGAAATACTTTAACCTTTTTAAAGAAAAAAAATTAACAATAGTTCATGTGCCTTTTCTATGCGATTAACAAGATTAACTTGATTAACAAGATTAACAAGTGAAAGAACAAGATTAACAAATCGCTCCCCACAGGAAAAAAAATTTGAAGTTCTATACACTATTCCAAAACCTTGTTCGAAGGCTCAGATAAGCCCTAGGAAAAAAATAGTGATCCGGTCTCTGAACTATCAACACCTCTCTCAAGACAATAAAAATAGACTCTTGTGAAAAGCAGGAAGTTTCCTTTGCAAAGAGAAATAAAACCATGGGAAATCTAGAAATAAATCAAACTTGAAGGAAATGATTACTTGCAGAGATAAATATGTACAAAAAATCCTCATACAGGTAAAGAGCCACGGTTTTCTATCATGAAGAAGCAAACAAAGTGCTTCCTCCTTTACGTTCTCAGCCTACGACTAGGAAAAAGAAAAAATAATGAAAAGAAAGGGGAGGGAAGGCACAAAACTTTGAAGGAAGAGATGAGACCAAAAACAGACTACTTAAGCCACTGCTCCAATAAGGAAACTCAGCACGCGAACTCTCAAAATCTGAGATGATATGTATCGTGACTCCTTAGCCCAATAATCTCCAAATTTTTTTGAGTTGCATGAACTCCAATAACAAAACTTACCAAGCTATAAACACACCGAAGTCTGAATAAATAAAAGCTTAGATCTTAGAAAAAACTGAGCAAAGCTAATGAAGGGAAAAAAAATGCTTGCTGCAACCGAAAATGAAAACTTGAATGCAATGAATCAAAGTTAACAAGGCAAACTCAAATGCATGCAAACCAAATACAAAAGTGAAACATGGCCTCACAGATTCGTGCAAGGGATCGGGTTCAAAAAAACATGCAACAATAATAATTTAGAAGAGCTACAAGATGAGGGCAGATGCTGAACAGAGACAGGAAAAGAACCGAAACTAAAAAACAAAGTACAAGAGGAAGGCCCAAAAGGAAAAGGCATAAACAAAACCACCAGTGAACCTTATCAGCATTAATAGGAAGACCGAATATTCCAAAGCGTAAACGAATCACTTGGTGAAGCTTGTATACCAAAGCGGCACTAAAAACTAGCAGAGTAAAGAAACCACTGGGCAAAAAATAGCAAAGGAGCCTTTAAAAAAAGGAACAACTAAAACCAAGAAGAGAAACATGGGAATTAACAAGTGGAGAGAGAACTTATGCTTTGCAATGCTCTTTCTTTACATGGAAATGACAGAGGCTCCCTTCCGTGCTAAGGACGTAAAATATGAGAAGAAGGAAGCTAAATGCATTAAAAAAAATGAGGATACTGAAGTCGACTTATCAAGGCACACGGTTCTCAAAGGATAACAACATGCAAATAAAGCTACAACCAGGAATTGAAGCAACTTGACAATGATAACCTTTAGAAACCCTGAAACATATGTAAAACAATGCAGGCAAAAGGAGAACAGAGCATGGAATAAATTAAGGAAGAAACACATACAAAGAAAAAGCTAAAAAAGAAAACCAAAGCAGAGAACAAAATACAAAGCAATGATAAAAAATGGTTCTAAGTGCAGCTGAGTTTAGATTCTATTTTACGTTCTTTTAATCATAGCAATTTGAAAAAAAGATGCTTATTCATGCAGCACCTGAAAATAGAAACAACTGACTTGCAGTTTTAAAAAAATATTCTGAATGGATATGAACGGAAATTTGAACTAAACTTTTAAACATTAAATTATAATATTAAAAAAAACTAGATTTAATATTATAATAAAAAAAAGTGAGAAAATTAAGATTGAAATATGAATTATTTTCTTTAACAAAAAGTATTGAGATTTTGATAATAAGAAATTTGTATTATAAACATTATTAAAATGAACCAACTAGATAAAATCGGGTTTGGCGGTAAACCAACCAAACCTAAAAAAATTACGATTTTTTCTCCTTAAACAGATTAGTCAAAAAACATATTAGTAATAACTCTCTCAAGAGTCTCCGATATTGGAGTGCTCCAAGATATGGTAGCTCCTTCACCTGTACACTCAAAACAAGATTAAACCAACCTACTTTGATACCATGTTAAAATAATAATAACAAAATATAGAGTTAGGAAATTGTTTAATCAATGAGCAAGGTAAAGCAAGTTTACCATGAATAAACCCAAAGCTAGGAGCATTCACCAAAGCACAAAGAAGCAAGGAGACAAGATTTTGAAGGGGGGAAAGCATAAAAAAACCACCATGATATTAATGAAAGTGGCAACAAAATGCCTGAGAGAGAGAGAGAGAGAGAGAGAGAGAGAGAGAGAGAGAGAGAGAGAGAGAGAGCAAAGCTCATACAATGATAATCAAGAAGAAGAAATCCCCTGTAAAGAGAGAAAGAGAGCCATCTCTTAATAGAGATGTGAGAAAGGAGTTACATTGTAACTCCCATTTTTGTGTATGCCACATTTCACTAGTGTGTGAGACAAGTGTAGGATTCCTCATAAGGAGGAATATCAATTTTCCTTAATAAAGGAAATTACAAATATTACATGTCCTCCCACTTGGACTAGAGGACGAATACATTAGGATACCTTGGTTTATCCTATAAATACATAAATATCAAGGAAAGATTAAATTCTAACACATAATGACAACATCTAAGTATCTAACTTAGCCAAATTTCCAACAATGGAAACCCGATATTGGGCCCCATTGTGGGTGCCAGAAATGTGTGTATGAAAATTATACGCATTAAAAAGCCATAACACTTCAGTAAAATATTATAGGTGAATGATAAACAAGCAAATAATCAATGAACATATCATAAACCAGGTGATCTACTATCTTCTAAGAGATGTGAGTATGGTATTCTCATATTTGACCGAGATCAGTGACAATGCAATGTCTAGATGAAGGATTTAAATGCTAAAATGATTGAAGTGAATGCAAGATTTAATCTATGTTTTTGTGATTTTCAATGTAATAATGACAATTAATCTAGATGAAAAATGATCTAAACTTGATAACAATGAAATCAAACTAAGCTATGAATGCAAAAAGTAAGAATTGAATGATAGCAATTGATCTAAAAAATGGCACAATCTCTCCAGAACTTGAAAAAATAGTGCTGTTGTTCTCAAGATTGCACATGGATTTGTGAAGAACTGAGGGTCATTTATATAGAACTTCAAGGATTTTATAACTCATGGAAAAGGCAAAAATCACTCCTTGATTGACTTTGATTGATTGGCAAGTTATCAAGGAATTAGAAACAGTTAACTTTTGATAATCATGTAAAATCAGCTTTATGACTTACAATTAGATGTTGAGATCATTCAAATTAGCTTTATGACTTGCAATCAGGAGTCAAGTTAGAAACTTAATAGAATGAGTCAAAAAGTTGATTTTGAGTTAACCGACCTTCTAATTTTTGCATAGATAAATATTGATTTATTTAATTTCCACGTGTTTTATTCTCAACCCATTTGATTTAATTAAAAATAACTGATTTATGGGTTAATCAATTATTAAATCAAATTTTATTCAAAATCATATTATAAATTTGACAATTCAAATTTAATCAATTAAATAAATATTCAATCAGTTATTTTAGATTTTTTGATTAATTGTCAAATAAACAATATTAATTAAGAATAATTTAATTAAATCTAATTAAAGTGATTAAGTGGCTAAATGAAGTTTAATTAATTAAATATTCAACATATTCAATTAATCACACTTAGGATAAATAACATAAAATCATTTATCGCCAAATAATATTTAATTAGGGATAATTAGGATAGAGTAGGAATATTGCCCGATGCAGATTTTTGATAAGATCGATTAGGGTTTTGATAGCTCGATGTGTAGATGTGACTTGGATTAGGACTTTAGGGTCGATTTCAATCGATTTGTTGATATAGGAGATTAATGGTACTGAAGTCCATTTTTTGGGGTATTACGGAGGTCAGTGTTTAGACTAAAGAAGTTCAGAAATTATGCCTTAGATCCCATGTGGTGGAAGAGGAGAGCCTAAAGGTGGCTAGGTACCTCAATGGTCTTAGATGGAACATTCAAGAAGAAATAAGTTTTTAAAGCCCCAAGACTATTCATCAGTGCTATCAGTTTGCACTCAAAGTTAAGGAGAATCTAAAAAAGAGACAAGATTCAAGTAGCCAAGGTAGAGGTAGGGGTAGAGACAATAGTGGTCATAGAGGAGGCTATGGAGGAAGAACCTCAAATTCAAAATCCAAAGGTAAGACCAAACTCACTGAACAACAAGGAGAGGTCTCTAGCAGTAGAGGAGGCTACAATAACAGAGGTAGAGGATCCAATAGTAACTTTAGAGGAAGGTCAGGAGGAAAAGGGAGAGGGTCCTACTTCTCCACCATGAAATGCTACCATTTCCATCAATATGGTCACCCAACATATAGATGCCTTGAAAAAGGATCCAATTCGCAAGGAGGAGAGAAAGAGTGAACTAGTAAACCTATAGATGGGAGGAATTTTCAAGTAGAAAACCTATAGAAGTGTCCCTAGACTCAGAAGTAGGGGATAACCTCATGATAAGGAGGACATTGATCAAAGAGCCAATCAAGGAGGAACCTAGTCAAAGAAGGTCTCTATTTAGGATAAACTATAAAATATTGGGCAAAGTATGCAAGATTATTATTAACCCTGGGTCTAATGATAATATAGTCTCCAATGAAGAAGTCATAAAACTAAACCTTCAAAGGATACCTCACACAAGTCCCTATAGAGCCACATGGCTAAACATGGGTCATCATGTCTTGGTAAATGAGAAATCTTAGGTAGATTTCACCATTGTAAGGTACACAGATAGAGTACTATGTGATGTTTTACATATGGATGCTTTCCATCTCCTACTAGGGAGACTATGACAATTTGATAGGAAAATAATCCATGGTGGAGCCAAGAACTCCTACTCATTTAAAAAAGATGAAACCACCTTTAAGATTTAGTCCCTTCTAGAAGATGGAGAAGTAAAATCAGTGGATCCTAATGCGCTATTGGTAGGGGAGAAATAATTCTTAAACATATTGGAGGAAGGTGAAGGAGTGGGGTATGCCTTGGTGTTGAAGCCTAGAGAGGAGGAAGAAATCAAGAAGCAAGAAATACCCAAAGAATTTCATGGGTTACTTGAACAATACAAAGACATAGTGAGTGATGGAAAGCCAACTAACCTACCTCTTAAAAGATCCATAAATCATCAAATTGAATTTATCCTAGGAGCCTCCCTACCTAACAAAGATGCATATAAAATGACACCTCAAAAAAATGAGGAAATAGCCAAGAAAATTTCAGAACTCCTTGATCAAGGCCTTATAAGGAAAATAATTAGCCCTTGTGCTATCCCCACAGTCCTAGCACCTAAGAAAGGAGGAACTTGGAGGTTGTGTACCAGCTCTAGGGCCATCAATAGGATTACCATAAGGTATAGGTTTCCTTTCCCTAGGATTGAGGACTTGATGGATTGCTTAGGACGGGCCAAGTATTTTACCAAGATTGATCTCAAGAGTGGATACTATACAATTAGAATAAAGGAGGGAGATGAGTGGAAAACCTCTTTCAAGACCACTGAAGGCTTATATGAATAGCTAGTTATGCCCTTTGGGTTATCCAATGCCCCTAGCACCTTTATGAGGTTGATGAATGAA
Source organism: Chamaecyparis obtusa (assembly GCA_027943335.1). Classification (NCBI taxonomy): domain Eukaryota; kingdom Viridiplantae; phylum Streptophyta; class Pinopsida; order Cupressales; family Cupressaceae; genus Chamaecyparis; species Chamaecyparis obtusa. The sequence continues at coordinate 3,094,118 of BSBK01001958.1, forward strand.
GTGTTGAAAGACTTCATTGGAAAATGGGTGGTGGTTTACTTAGATGACAACATCATCTTCAAAAAGTCTAAGGAGGATCATTTGATGCATTTTCAAGAGGTGTTACAAAATTTGCATGAAGAGAAGCTCACTATAAATCTCGACAAGTGTGAGTTCATGAAATCAAAATTGGTGTGCCTAGGCTTTCTGATTTCACAAGGTAACTTAAAAATGGACATGAGCAAGGTAGAAGTAATTTTGAAGTGGCCTATTCCCAAATAAATTATAGAAGTGAGAAGCTTCCATAGGTTGGCTCAATTTTATAGGAAGTTTATTAGACATTTTATTGAAATTTGTGCACTGGTTCTAGACACCATCAAAGGAGGCATGAAGGATAAATTACAATGGAGCGAGAAATATGAAAAGGGTTTTGAGACCTTGAAAGGAAGGATTGCAACCCAACCGATCTTGTTGTTACCTAGCTTTGAAAATTTGTTTTCAGTTGAGTGTGATGCTAGCAAGATTGCCATAGGAGCAGTCCTAAGCCATGAAAATCAACTAGTGGCCTTCCATAGTGAAAAAATGAGTAAGGATAAAAAGAAGTACCCCTCTTATGATTTGGATCTGTATGCTTTGGTCCAAGCCTTAAGGAAGTGGAGGCATTACCTCCTTCCTAAGGAGTTTGTAGTCTATACTGACAGTCAAGCTCTAAGTTTTCTTAACTCCCAAGATAAGTTAAGCCACAAGCACATGAAGTGGGTTGAGTACATTTTAGGCTTATAACTTCACCATAAAGCATAAGAAAGGCCACCAAAATAATGTAGCATATGCCTTAAGCTGGAGACTCTTGACAGTCCAAGAAATTCAACTAAGAAGCATAGGCATAAACAACTTCAAGGACTTGTATCCAGAAGATGAAGACTTCTTATCATCTTACAAGGTATGCAAAGACTTTCAAAATCATTTTCATAGTGAATATGCTGATTATCTCATCCAATAAGGTATTTGGTTTAGGGGAGGGCAACTATGTGTGCATAGAGGCTCCATGAGGGAGAACCTAATTAAAGAAAAGCATAATGGGTCATTGGGTGGACATTTTGGAGTCCATAAAATATTAGAGTTGACTCAAAGATTTTATTATTGGCATAGGATGAATTAGGACATAAAAAGATATGTGAAAAATTGCATAGTTTGTTAAAAGGCCAAGTGCACTTCATCCAATTCAGGGTTGTACCAACCCCTTCCAATCCCCAATAGACCTTGGGAATGCCTCAACATGGACTTTATGGTAGGATTTCCTAAGACCAAGTAGGGACTTGACATCATTTATGTGATTGTGGATAAGTTTAGCAAGATGGCTCACTTGTGCCATGCAAGACTACTCATGATGCTTTCCATATAGCCAACTTGTTTTTTAGAGTGTTGGACTACAACTGATTTGGAATCTAATTGAAGAATCCATGATTAAAGATCACTGAGGAGTTGCTGATTAGATATGTAATATGATTAAATCAGTATTATGTTGTCATTGATGTCAACTAGTTTGACAACACTTATCTTGTAAGTTACTATATTGAGACATCTGAAGAAAGGTGAAAGAGATGAAGAACATAGAAATCTACATGGGGAAAGATGTACATGACAGATGAGGATAAAGAACACATTGAGTAACTTGTTGATGAGTCTATGACTTGATGATATTGACTTTATTATGTTGCATTCATCTATGATGAAGTATAGAGCTGAAAGACACAAAGCCGTGTTATCGGTAAATGAAGCAATTCTAGTATACACCGATGAAGTGTAGTGTATACCGATCGTAGTATTAATTGAGCAATGTTGACCCACACATTTCTTTGTTAACCAAGTGGAACAAAATGAACTAAATGATTAGTTTAGCGGATAAGATTGATGAGCTGTAAAGTACCTCGATTTCAGTGATAACAGATAATGTTTTTTATGAAGATCGACGGCTAACAAAATTAAAGGAAGATCTAATGGAGCAGATTGAAATGTGTTATTGACACATCAGTCAAGAAAGTTTGAAGTGGCAAAATCTATGAATGTGGTTAAGCGGAAAAATCTGATGGAGGAGAAGAAAATGATTTACCCATCTATATAAGAGACTAGAATTTCATTATGGAAGGATGCTAGAAGAAGTAGAAACTACAGGAATATCATGTGAACAAGGTTTTCATGCATTTTGATCATACTGGTTAAGTAAGAACCGAGCTACAGAACAATTATTGAGCTACAGAGAGCAATTACCGACGGACAGTAAGTTGATACAGTATTGAATCTGAAGTGAAATATTGATCAAAAGGATTTGTATGGACTGAATATTGATCTATAATCTACAATTGAAGTTGTATTAAGGTAGGTCATTTACTGTTACATATTTAACCATTGTATACAGTCAAAATCTCTTAACCGAGTGGACTCTGAAAGTCTTATGATGTATCATTCATAGAATGAACATTGTTATCCTGTCAACCCCATAGTGAATGCTGGTTGGAGGATAACTTCTAGTCTAAAATCCTCTAACAAGGTCACACCTGACTGTGTGTTTGTAAACCTTTAACAGGGTTGGGTCTTAACCGACCTCACTTCAGAAGAGTGAACAATTTTGGGTTGCCGGTCCTAGGTGGTTTTTCCCTTTACAGGGTTTCCACATTAAATCTCTTGTGTTATGTGTTGATTGTGATATTTGTTTGTTATCATACTTTGCATATTTCATACTAGATTTGATCGGTAACTATTATAGTATTAGACTGATAATCAGTAAAAGCACAGACAGTGAAAGTAATTGTTGTTTACCAAGGAGTAGAAATTGAAGAAGTTGTTTTGAATTATATATTTTGTTTTGGGACACTGGATAACTAATTCAGCCCCCTCTTAGTTATTCTAACATAGAGAAGTGCCGAGGATCCATGGATTGCCACTAAGCATAGTATATGGTAGGGACTCTAAGTTTATGAGTTATTTTTGGAAAAACTTATGGCATAAACTTGGCACTAATTTGTCTTTTGGGTATGCATATCACCCCCAAACGGATGGTCACATTGAGGTAGTCAATAGGAGCTTTGAGAACCTTCTAAGAAGCTTAACTAAAGAGTATAATCAGTCATGGGATTAGGTGATAGCACAAGAAGAGTATGCCTACAATGATACCATCAATATGACTACCGACAAGAGTCCATTTGAGATAGTTTATGGGCTACACTCAAGAGGCATCCTTGAATTGAGAAAAAATGGAGACACAAAGATAAGAAGTGGATATGGGGAGGATTTTTATCAGTCCATGAAGGAAGTCCATGATACAGTCAAACAATCTCTCAAAGATAGTACCACTAAGACCAAGAACATGGTAGATGAAAGGAGAAGAGAACTTCATCTCAAACTAGGAGATCTTGTCATGGTACATATCAAAAAGGAAAGATTGTAGAAGGGGATCACACACAAGCTAAATATGAAAAGGATTGGTCCAGGTGCCATCCTAGACAAGTATGGATCCAATGCCTACAAGATAAACTTGCCATCAGATTTGGGCATCTCACTAGTGTTTAATAGAAAAGATCTAGTAATTTATAAAGGACCCATCCCTATTGGAGGTGATAAACATGACGAATTTTCAAAATACTTGGAAAGTATGCAGTTACCCATTACTCCAAGCCTCCAAGCTGAGAAGGTCTTGAGCTCCTCGGGTCATCAAGAAGACTAGGCACATAACTTATCTTGAATACCTTGTCAAGTGGCATGGAAAGGAAGATGCAAAGGATACATGGGTCTCAATGTTAGAGTTTTATAGGTTAGGCATTAGTCCTGACTCAGTCCCCACCAATGGACTTGATTTCTTTGTTAAGGGGAGAATGGAGCAGGAGCATCTAGGAGCTAGGCTAGATAGTCCTTCTCCATTTTTGGCTTGTATTGGTCCTAGAAAGACTAGGGGTTAATAATAGGTTCCAAGAGTACCTAAGAGTGTTAGGAGAATAGAGGTTAGGTTTAACCTTGGGTTTGGGTAGATTGATTAGGTCAATGAGTTAAGGTACCCTAAGGACCTAACTTAGTCCTAAAATTGCTAAAATGGGTACAAGTATGAAAACATGGTTAAAATGTTGAATTTTAGTCTAAAATGACCTCAAATGATCTTAGTTAGGTTATTTGAGATTTTTATGAGTCTTTTTGAGGTTGGTGAGTAGATAGGAGCAATTTAGGAAAAGTTTTTAAAAAGTTGTCAAGACAACTTTTGCAATTTTGCAAAAGTTGTATGAAAAATTTTGTCCTAAAAAGACCAACCATTATTTTAGGTCACCTAGGGTCTTAAACACCCAAAAAATCAAATATTGAATCTATTTAAGCCCTAATAGGCCTAAATCCTGAGGTTGGCATGTGTGTGAAATTCTGGTTTTAGCAATTTAATTCTTTGTTACTTGTTTCGAGGACACAGTCCAAGACTTTGATGTAATAGTAGCATCCTTTGTGATTAATTGTGTTTGAAAAAGAAAGATATAATCCAATTTTTGTGTTTACTTTCCACTCTATATCATTTGAAGTGTTTATTAGTTGTTTTTTTAGGCTTAGAGTAAATCTTTTGTGTTTGTCAGTTAAGTGGCCTGTAAATAGTTTTTGGTAGAAATATGGCTCCCCCATGAAACCCTACCGTGTGTTCATCATGACCAGTTGGGGCATGGTAGAAGATCCCATGTATAGTTTAAATACATTTGGTGGATTCCTGAAAAGTGAAATGACCAATTTTAAGGCCTTTCCTTAGGCGAGCACTGTCATTGGCCGACTAGGGACAAGGAAGTGTAAAACTTGTTTTACTTGCAGGGGTGACTTGATAGAAAAGATCCAAGGGTTTGGAGACCAAGAAGAGAATTAGACAATATCAAGATGGAGATTTGAGATTTTTATCAATCAATTAACCCAAACCAAACTTACCATGAGTAGTGAGTACCTATAAGCCCTTGAAACCTTTGTAAAACCCTCCATTTTGAGTTAGGGAATTGTATGGAGGATTGAGACCCCAAGACCAAAAAATAATTGACAAAATCTAATAGGTACCAAGAATCCATAACAAGCTTGATGTGATCTTTGGGAAGATTTTGGAGAAAGTCCTAAAAATCTGGACTAGGAGGCCTAATTGGGGCTCTAGGGCTACAAGGCCAAAACAAAGATTTTGGTGAGATTGGTAAGAAGACAAGTTGAAAATCTTGATCAAGGATCATGAAGTGAAAAAAAACACACAAATATCCTACCCCACACCCTTGCAAGGGTTATCAAATTGCTAAGGAGGTAAGAAGCCATTATCATGAAAATAGGCAATGATGGCAAAGGACCTTGAAACTATGATGAGATTACCTAGGAGTTAAGTAAGACATTGAAGGAGTGAAGGACATTGAGAGAGTCCTTAGGAGAACAAGGTGAAGCCTTATGAATCCCTGATCAAGATATTGGGGAATTGAAGGGTTAGGAATCTTAGTGATCCTAACCAAGTAGCTAGACCAAACTACTACTGGGCTCCTTGAGTGATCACATCATCTATCTCCCTCAATTTCTAGACATATCATACTTCCTATCACTCTCCCTCTTCCCCTTTCCACTCTTTGTCACTATTTCCTCCCCCCAAAGATCTAAAACTATGTGTTTGGTCCTTTCTCTTCTTTTTAAATCCCCTCTCTTCTCTTCCTATCTCATGGGTAAGTTCACCAAGATGGCGAACAAGAAATTGGCCACACACCTAAAAAATCCAAAATCACAGGTAACACATTTGGATTATTTAAAAATTCAAATAAATCAAACAAGTTATGATTTAAAAAGGCTTGATGCGTAGAGGTTGTAAAAACTAAATAAATGATTGCATTAAATTTATATAAAACTATGATCACATTTTAAAATCAAAAA